>CM077235.1:34038680-34638680 GCA_039654775.1 Spinibarbus caldwelli | reverse complement strand
CGCCCACCTCGGGATTCGACCATGGAGCCAGTGCTGAAGCGGTCTCATATGGAGCAGACCGAGCGGAACTATGGCCGCAGCTGCAGCCATATGCCCCAGGAGCCTCTGAAAGAGTTTCAGTGGGACCGCTGTCCTGCCTGATAAAGTCTTGAGGCAGTTCAGCACCGACTGAGCACGTTCCTGGGTGAGGCGTGCTGTCTGGTTGACCGAATCCAACTCCATGCCGAGAAAAGAGATCCTCTGCACTGGCACGAGTTGCTCTTTTCCCAATTGACCCGAAGGCCCAACTGGCTGAGGTGCCTGAGCACCAGGTCCCTGTGTGCGCACAACAGCTCTCGAGACTGTGCAAGTATGAGCCAGTCGTAGAGGTAGTTGAGAATGCGCACACCCCGTTCTCTCAAGGGAACAAGGGGCCGCCTCTGCGACTTTGGTGAAGACACGAGGCGAAAAGGGACAGCCCGAAGGGCAGGACCTTGTACTGATATGCCCGACCGTCGAACGCGAATCGCAGGAATGGCCTGTGTCGCGGGAGAATCGAAACATGAAAGTACGCGTCCTTCAGGTCGATTGCTGCAAACCAATCTAGGGGACGGACGCATCCAAAAATGCGTTTCTGCGTCAACATCTTGAACGGCATCTTGTGAAGTGCACGGTTCAAAACTCGCAGATCCAAGATCGGTCGTAACCCACCGCTTTTCTTGGGCAAAATGAAGTAAGGGCTGTAAAACCCCGACCTCATATCGGCTGGAGGGACCGGCTCTATTGCATCCTTCGCCAGTAGGACTGCAATCTCCGCGAGCAAGACAGGGGCATCGACGGCTTTGACTGAAGTGAACCGGATGCCCCTGAACTTGGGGGGGACGCCGGGCGAACTGAATCGCATAGCCGAGTCTGATGGTCCGCAGGAGCCACCGGGACGGGCTGGGGAGCGCTAACCAGGCTCCGAGAGACCGCACCAGCGGGGCCAACGGGCCCACCGACATGCCCGCGGTGGGGCAGCGAGGTGGAACACAGGGACCGGCCCCAGGGCCTGTGACGGCCTGGCCTGTGACGGCAGGGGGCAGGGTCTGGGTGTGTAGTGTAGCACTCACCTGATTTCTCCTCGCGTGGGAGGAGACACAGGAACCCGGCTTGAGGCTTGTGACAGCCCGGCGTTTGACGACTTGAAGCGGGGACTGGAGTGCTACTGCCCTTACCTGGTTCCACGAATGGGCAGGAGGGGTGCTCTTGGGCACCACCCGCTGCCTGCTGGCGAGAGAGGAGGAGGGAAGCGATCCTGTGATGCACGGATCACCACTCTCCTCCTCTTGAGACCCGGAGATTGAGGAGACCGCTCTTTACTGATGTTTTGGGTACCGCTGGCTGCTGGGCCAGAGGCGGAACAAAATGAACAAAAGATACTCCACCCGGCCCTCCTCCGGGGGAGGGAGTGGTGCAGTCACCATCTCCCGATGAGCAGTCTCCTCCATCTCTGGGTCGACCGTCCCAGGGCCTCTTGCACTTGCGCTTGCCGCCAGGTTTGGCGGGGGCCTGGACGGGCTGGGCGTCCTGCCTGCGACCGGCTCCACGACGCTGCCTGGTGAAAGGCTGCTGCGGCTGGGCGGGAGCGGGGGCGGCCGCAGGGGGGCGCCCACGGCGACGAGCAGGCTGAGTGGCTGCAGCCGGAGTGGAAGCAGCAGGTTTCCTCCGGCGCATGATGTGTTTGCCTCAGTCTGCTTCTGGGCTGCCGAGAACTGCTGGGCAAAGCTCTCGACAGCGTCGCCGAAAGGGCCGGTCTGTGACACGGGAGCATTCAGGAACTGTACCTTCTCCTGCTCCTTCATGTCAGCGAGACACAGCCAGAGATGGCGCTCCTGGACATCGCACGACCCAGAGACTGTGCGGTCACCTTCGTCACTCGTAGCGCGAGGTCCGTCGCAGCACGCAGCTCATGTAGAACCGCCAGGTCGTGACCACCCTCGTGCAGGTCTTTCAGTGCATTGGCCTGGTGGACCTGCAGCAACGCCATAGCGTGGAGGGCGGAAGCCGCCTCCCCACAGGCTCTATAAGCACTGCCAGTTAGACCTGACGAATACTTAGAGGCCCGTGAGGGGAGACACGGATCACCCCGCAGGGTGGAAGCGGCTGTTGGACACAGTTGCATGGCCACAGACCGTTCCACCGAGGGGATGCCCGCATACCCCAAAGCGGCTCCACCATCGAGGGTGGTGAGAGCGGAAGAACTACAAGATGTGTTTCGGGCAGTGAAAGGTGCCCTCCACGATCTTGTCAGCTCCTCATGCACTTCCGGAAAGAATGGCACCGGAGGGGGGCGCTGAGAACCAGCGCCACCCCCACCGAGGAACCACTCGCCCAGCCTCGAAGGATCGGGACACGGTGGCTTTTTAGGATTCCACACGAGCCCGACATTCTCGGCGGCCCGGGAAAGCATAGCCGTCATCTCTGGGTCTGGCACGGACAACGCTACCACACCCGAAGGGGGCAACGCAGCCGGGTCATCATCCCCGGAGAGAGAGGGCCCGCCCTCCGATGCAGTGATCGACATCTGGTCGTCAGAGGGGGCACCGAAGGAAACGCGTGGCCAGCGCGCTCCTTCGGCAGCTCCACCGGCTGCGGAGTGCTTGAGGGGTGAGGAGCTCCACTTGGGGAAGCCCTCACCGTAATCCTCAATCACCTCTGACTCCACCGGATCCAGTGTGCACGCCAGATCACGGCAGGCAGAGGGACTCTGCCATGTTTGACATAGCAGAGTCGCACTCCGAGATGGTCATGTCCCCGCAAGAAGAACATGAACCATCCACGAAAGCCACCTCAGCGTGCTGAATGCCCAGACACGTGAAGAAGCGATCGTGACCGTCCTGAGGCGCCAGGAAACGACCACGCCCAGAAACGCACGGGTGAAAAGACATCTTTAAAAAGACGCGATCACCCGTGTTGCTCTTTTAGAGAAATTGCTCTTTCAGAGAAATGCTCTTTTAGTGCTGAAGCACGCAGGGGAGCTGGCCACCGCACACTCCTAGTGTGGCTGTCAGCAGGAAGACGATCTTTCTCTCCCGGACACCGTGACCACCGCTGCCGCGCCGTAACGCCCGCACTCGCTCGCAGAACACTCTCTTGGAAGGGAGAGCAGTAGCTTTAATCACTACCGCTCGGCTCCGAAGCGAAAGGATAATTGATGCGGTGCATCAGCTGCCTCTTATGCTCACGCTGTGATCAGCGGCAGCTGGATGCAATAATCGCATGCCAATGTCCATTGGCTCGTTTAGTTACACTCGAAGTGGATTGGTCTCTCTGGCGAGATCCCAATTTCGTCGGTCATCCGACGTGACTCGGAGTGACCGACTGAAAGGGGAACTCAGCATCTGGCTTTAACCCATTACTTCAAGGATTATTGGCTGTGATGTTTGAGAACTTCATCAGAAATTGTTTTGGTGGCGGTCAGATCAAATACGACTGATTTACAGCAGTCATATTAACATCATTACATGCTGAGTCTACATACAGGGTTCCCACAATCACAAAAATAAATGTGGAATTGTGAAAATGTGCTGAATATTTGAATAACAGTGTTATTTTTATGGTATTATTTATTTATTTTATTAATATTATTTTATATTTTTTAACATTTTATATTTATTATTATAATATTTTGTATATATAATTTTTGTTTTATTCCATGTGCTTTTGTCATTAATTATTATTTACAAATTTTATATTTTTTCCATTTTTTTAATTTAGATTTAATTTTATATTTGAGTTTTAGTTTTAGCCATATTTGTACTTCTTTATAAACTTATTTCTGTTAGTTTCCAAGGCAGCATTTCTACATTTTCATTTATGTTTTTAAAGTTTTTCATCTAATATTTATATTATATTTTATTTCAGCTTTACTTCAGTTAATTAAAACAGTTTTTATTGTTTTATTTTTAGCTAACAATAACAACAAAGCTGAATAAAATGGATAAAATCTTAAAGCAATGGAAATATATAAAATGAAAATTGCTAGTTATGCTCAGAATATATAATAATATATCATAATAATATAATAAACATTATGGATTCTGCTTTTAGTGCGTCTATAAAGACTTCAGCAAAAGTTAGGCATCAAGCTTTAAAAAACTTAATTTTTTAAAATGTTTTTTAAAATGTTTTTTTTTTATTTTTTATTTTTTTACTTAAAACAAAATTAGGCAACAATTTTAATTTAGTGTAAGTTATTTTAATTGATTAAATATTAAACATTTTCTTTTATATTTTATTTCAGCTTTATTTCAGCTACCAAAAATGAAAAATTTTAAAACCATGGAAATTTATATAATGAAAGTTAGTAGTTATGCTCAGCAAATACATAATATCATAAAAATATGATATTTAATAATACAGAATCTGCTCCTAAGTGCGTGCAGTCTCTATAAAATAAGGTTGTATTAATTAACGTTAGTTAATGCATTAGTTAACATGAACTAACAATGAACAAGGCATCTGTTCAGGATTACTTAATCTTTGTTCATGCTAACTTATTCATATAGTAATGTGTTAGTTAATGCATTAGTTAACATGAACTAACAATGAACAACTCCACTGTTCAGGATTACTTAATGTTTTGTTAATATTAACTTGCATATTTACTAATGCATCTCTTTACATTAACAGATTAACTAGTTAACGTTGTGGTTAATGCATTAGATAAAATGAACTAAAAACTAACAACGCATCTGTTCAGCATTACTTAATCTTTACTCATGTTAACTTATTCATATACTAATGCTTCTCTTCACATTAACAACTAAATTAGTTAATGATGGTTAATGCATTAGTTAACAAAGTAAAAATGAACGACGCATCTGTTCAGCATCACTTAATCTTTGCTCATGTTAACTTATTCATATACTAATGTGTTAGTTCATGCATTAGTTAACATGAACTAACAATGAACTATGCCTGTAAATAGCTTTATTTAATAAGCTTTATTATTTAATTATACGACATATATACACAGAAGTTCACGTAGCAGCTAACACACAATGGATAAACAATACTAACTCCCCATTTGGGCACTGATTTGGGCTATTGGTAAATTCACATTAGTATATGAATAAGTTAGCATGAACAAAGATTAAGTAATGCTGAACAGATGCTTTGTTCATTGTTCATGTTAACTAATGCATTAACTAACGTTAATTAATACAACCTTATTGTAAAGTGTTACCAATAATATTTTAGGAATAATGTGTAGGAACCACATGGAAAAGCACTGGTCAAAAGAAATGGGAATCCTGTATTTCCTGTCAATACGGTATATTTTTAACACACTTATGCATAAATTTAAATGATTTACAGTGAAGTCATTTTCATTTCACTAAAACAACATGCCACAAATCACCTGGTTTTGGTGACTTTATGTGTTGTGGGGCTAAATATGAGTCACATGTTCCACAGAGTGGTGGTCTGGATGATCTAGTGGAGTTATGAAGGTAACACACGAGTGTGAGAGTGCATGCATGTATAAAAGAGTGTCTCTGTTTCTCAGGTGAAGCTCTTCTAAACTAATATTCTGATCGAAGTTCCTGAAGTTAACTGTGACTGTGTCTGAACCACATGACCTGACAGGTTTGCTGTGATGATCAGTTTGTGAAAGTGCTGCTCGTTTTTTTTCTCGTCAGGTCTGGTTTGGACACAGTGAGTGTGTGTTTGACAATGTTTTGGTGCTGTGAGGATTTTAGCATGAGACACAGAGTGTGTCAGTCCTGATGTGTGTGTGTGTGTGTGTGTGAGTGAGTGACATTCTCTGTTAATCTCGTGCTGTGGTTTCCTCTCTGTCGAGGATAATAGTCTCTCTAATTTCCTTTCCATTTTTAGCTTCTCTCTCTGTATCTCTGTCTTTGATTTTGCATTTACATATTTAAGTTATCCATTAAAGCCATGGTCATTTACACAGTGAAAGTTAAGTTAACTTCCTGTTAATATAATATATAATAATAAATTAAAAAACATATTAATAATTATGTAATATTTATATGAATTTTATATATATATATATATATATATATATATATAAGACTGCAGTCTATATCATTTATGAGTCATTTATCTCCTCTCAAAAGTGTCTCCACATATAAAATGTTATATAATATTATATAATTATGATAAAGCTTTAAAAATGATCATATTTCATTAAAGCCATTGTAATTTATAAAGTGAAAATATAATAAATGAATAATATATATTTAATAATATTCAGTAATATAAATAGAATATAAAAATGTACATATTTAAGTTAATATTAAATATATAAATATAACATAAACATACATATTTATGTTATCCATTAAAGTCATGGTAATTTACAAAGTGAAAGTTATTTGTAATACTGAGCAAATTAAACAATATTATAATACCATATATTTTAAATTTATTATTTTTTAATATTAAATATATTATATTATATTAATAATATTTAATTTTGAACCTTCTCTTAGTGAGTGCATTCTCTGTAAAATAATTTATAAAATAATGATTTGTAATGATTTTGTATTTACATATTTCTTGTTTTCAGTGCATATTTATTTTTTTATGATATTCTGTACATTTCTTTAAAGCTATAAAGTCAACATGAAATAGTACTTACAACCAGTTTGACAACTTTAATATGACATGTTTATGAGTGAAAAGGACATTCAATAAGAAACAAGTGAGCAGAACTGACTTCATCCATCAGAAAATGATTGTGAAGTGTCTCTATATGAAGGTGGTTTTAAAATAAGAGCTGAAAAGGAAAAGCAAATCATTACATTCTGATAAAAGATTGTTGTTTCTCTCTAAAAAAGGATTGATTTGATGTCGGCTTAAAGGAGTCCTATTATGCTCTTTTACAAAGTCTTGATTTCGTTTTAAGGGTGTACTAGAACATGCTCTCATGCTTGGTGGTTCGAAAAACACATTATTTTTCACATAATTTACATTATTACAATACCATTCTCCCCAGTCTGGCACAAACGGCTCGATTAGTTCCGGGTTTGATGAAGGCCCGCCTTCCGAAAAACTAAATGTGTTGTGATTGGTTAGCTGTCCCAGTGCGTTGTGATTGGCGAACAGCTAGGCAGAATGACTAAAAGCAAATTAATTCTCTGCCAGCGGGAGGCGCTGTTGGAGCGGGAGAGAGCGAGGCTTCCCCGGTAACGCTGTACACAAAGCAGAGCTCTGCTCACAAACACTGCTTTATCAGACATTACATGCAAGATGAAATGAAAATGACATCCAAAATTTTCTGAAGACAGTTGGTTTCCATCAGAAATACAGTGATATAAAAACACCAGCACCGGGTTTCGATTTTGAAACGTACATTCGAATTTCCGGAGGCGGGATTTATTTTAATGAGATTCTAATGGACCAATTTGTGATGTCACAAATACAGGAAAACAACTTTGTAGTCCAAACGAGCCGTTCGTTGTAGTTCTTGAAAAGGGATTTTTTTAAAACAAAATATCTCCCTTTGGGGTGGACTTTGAGATTTGTAACTTTGTAGATCTTTTTTATGCCCAAACATACACACTACACACTGACTAAAATTCAAAAAGTGAAAAAGCATAATAGGACCCCTTTAAATCAGTTTCATTCATCAGCATCATCATGATCTGTTTCCTGTCTGTCTCTCTCTCTTCCTTCCTGTCCGTCTCTTTATTTACTCATTCCTCATTTCCCTCCTCTGTGTGTGTGTGTGTGTGTGTGTCTGTGTGTGTGTGTGTGTGTGTGTGTGTGTGTGTGTGTGTGTGTGTGTGTCTGTGTGTGTCTGTGTGTGTGTGTGTCAGTACGCTGAGGGCAGATATTGGGTTTATTCTCCGGTTCTCCAGCGGAGGAAGCTCAGCTCCTGCAGTGTCGTAAGTCAACAGATCTGAACAACTGAGAGCAGGACGTCCCAACCGCCTCCATTATATCACATTATAAAGACTAGATTTGTATTTAATTTGACATTGGCATTTCTATTACAGTCTCACAAACTCTCGGTTGGGAAATCGTGCTGTAGACTGTTAGTTTTTAGGGTTTTATTAGAGTCATGTTTCGTTAGTCTTAAAATCCAGTAGCTCACTCTCATCTGTAGTTTTTCACCCCTGATGGACAGATTGATGATTCCTGATAATACTGTCCACTTTGGGTTAGTAGTACGGAAACTAGCTTCTGCTTGCTTAACATTACATATTAAAAGAGTATGTGAAACAGTGTGCAGTATGCAGTATGTTTCGTATAGTAGTGTACTATGCTGTGGTCACATGACCTCTCTATGTGTCCGGGTATCATAACAGAAACTAATACGATCGTTGTGCATTTTTAATCAAATTTTGTGTAAAATCATTTTAAACTTTTAGCAGCCCAATCAAATAATGAGTCAAAAAGGAGATGATAAATATCAAAATTATTATTACTTCAGGTTCATCCATCAAACTGGAAATAGTATCAAAGTATTATAGTTAACTAAAACTAAAACCATTAAAAAAAATTGTTGAAAAAAATGTTGAAAAACTTGAAATAAAATAAATGTTAACTGAAATATATATATATATATATATATATATATATATATATATAAAGTTATTTTATTTTAGCTAGTTGCCAAGGAAACATATTGATTTATTTTTTACTAAAATAACTAAAAATAAAACTGTAATAAAAATGAGTAATTAGTAAATAATAATAAAACTGTAATAATAATTAGAGATGAAACAGCAACTAATAAAAAAAGAAAAACACACAACAAAATTACAAAAACTTTTACTGAATTACCAAAACAAAAATTAAAATGAAAATATAAAAACTAATTCAAACTATTAATAAAAATGATACTATATACTAAAATGATACTAAAAGAACACTGGTGGAGATACTGTAATAGCTTTCATTAATAGGAATTTGAATTGATTTTTATTTTTAGATTTTCCATTTTAATGTTAAGTTTTAGTTTTTTTTTTAATTTATATTAGTTTTTGTGTTTGTTAGTTTTTGTTAAAATGACTAAAATAATATATATATTATTAAAATTATTATTATTATTATTATTATTATTATTATTAATTTGTATATAATTAATAATTAACTACATAGAAAACATATTAAAATGTGTTTTTATTATTTTATTTTCCTTTGGTTTTCCTTTAGTTATTTTAGTACATCAAGTTAAATTAAATGAAAATGAGAAAAGTTGCCTTGGCAACTAGCTGAAATGAAATAAGTTGTTTTGTTTGTGTTTGTTAGTTTGTTTTATGGTTTTAGTTTTAGTTAACAACAATAACATTGTTTCATGATGAAATATAGTGCTGGGAAATCCATAAATGTCATGCATACTGAAAATGTGCTTAATGTGCGCTGCATACAGCCAAGCTAGTATGCGTAGTATGATAGTGTGTGTTTGGAGGCACATTTCACTGTGATCTGTCGTTTTATTCTTCCACTAAATGTTGAATGTGTTGTTTTCCAGTCACCTCATGCGTTTGCTCTTTTTGTGTGTTTGTGTTTCATGCGTCTGCGCGGTTCTGTGTGTGTGTGTTTGTGTGTGTGTGTGTGTGTGTGTGTGTGTGTGTGTGTGTGTGTGTGTGTGTGTGTGTGTGTGGCGCCCTCTGCTGTGCGTCTGCAGCCTCCAGAGGACAGGAGTTGGGTTTATTCGCCTCTGCATTACGGCTCAGAGCCTCACGGTGAAAGCGACAAAGTAAGTTTGGGCTTCCAAACCAAAGCACTTCCCCAAACGGATCCCTGGCCATTCAGAAACCCCTCCAGTTCAAGAGCTACACCTCTGCTTATCGCTTCATTGATCCTCACTGTCCATTCATTCATTCATGCATCTATTCATCAAGTCTGTAAATTAGTAGAAAGTCTTAAAGGAATAGTTCCCTTGAAAATGAAAGCGGTCATTATTTACTTACTGACTTTTTATTATTCACATTATTTATTTACTTACTATACTTATTTACTTGCTTAATGATCAGAAAAATATAGTATCACATTTTTAACTCTAACCCATATTTTTAGTTAATGAATTATATTAATATATATTTATATAATAATTTTATATTATTAAAAATTGTATAATGTTTATGAAGCTATATTATAAAATATATTATAAAATTATATTATACTATATTATATTATATGATATTTAAAATGAATTATGAATAGATGTTTAGCTGGAATGCTGTCCAATGAATTGCATAATTTAGACCTTAAAACCTAAATTATATATAATGTGTAACATTTATAAAGCTTATTTATATCACTACTAATTATTTATGAAGTATATTGTATTTAGATATTAAATGAAGTATATTATATTGTGTTTTGAGTTAACAGTGAAATATAATAATATATTTATACAATTATGTTATATTATTATAAAATGTAAAACATTTATGAAGCTTTTTATATTATTAATAATTTTATAAGTATATTATATCATATTTAAAATGAAATATATTACATTTACAAAAATAACAGAGAAATATAATCATATATTTATATAATTATTTTACGTTATTATAAAATATATAACATTTTTGAAGCTTTATTTTTATTATTAATAATTATAAAAGTGGATTATATTTAAAATGAAGTATATTATATTTACAAAGATAACAGTGAAATATAATTATATACAGTATTTATATAATTATTTTACATTATTATAAAGTGTATAACGTTTATGAAGCTTTATTTTTATAATTAATAATTATAAAAGTAGATTATATTTAAAATGAAGTATATTTAGACAGATAACAGTGAAATCTAAATATATTTATATAATTATCTTATAAAATATATAACATTTGTAAAGCTTATTTATATTCTTAATTATATATGTATATTATATTTAAAATGAAGTATATTTATAACAGTGAAATATAATTATATATTTATTGAATTATTTTAGATTATTATAAAAATTTATTAAAATTAAAATTTGTTTATTAAGTTTATTTATATTATTAATAATTATAACTATAGTATATTATATTTAAAGTGGATTATGATTAGCTATTCAGCTGGAATGCTGTCCAATGAACTGCATAATTATTTCCTTATTTATTATTCCAAAAGACTTGCACTTGTGTGTAAATAATGACAGCATGTTGGTTTTTGAGGTGAACTGTTGCTTTAAACAGTGAAGTGCTGCTTTGACAGTGTGTGCCCTTCAGATGCGTTCATTAGCTTCGGCTGCTGAGTCACATCACGTTCAGCTCTGAGCCTCATCTCTCACACACACACACACACACACACACACACCGCAGGCTCCTCTGTGTGAGTGTGTGTGCAAACAGTCCAAGTGCATGCTTGTGTGTGTGTGTGTGTGTGTGTGCAGTTAGTAGTGGAATCTCAAAGGCTGCATCCCAATTTGCATACTATCTGTATAGTATGGTATGAAAAATTGGGGTTATTGCATCCTAAAATGGAGTATATTGATGCCTAATGCATATAGATGGTGCACAATTTCTGAAATAAACATCCGTTCATTATTTTTGCCCTTATATTCCTCCATGCACAATGAACGGTGAGGAATCACTGTTTTCAGAAGAATTTTAGGCAAAAGCTTTGCATTTTTATTAGTTATGAAAAGGTTATGAATTTTCCAGGTGCTAATTACACAATGATTTAAAAAAAAAAAAAATACAATGTCACACCTTACATAAATTAACTATATATAGGTAATTAATTTTATTAATATTAATATTATAAAATATTAATGTTAATATTTATATGATTATTTTATGTTATTATAAAATCTGTAACATTTATAGCTCATTTATATTATTAATAGTGATATGTCAGCAGCCATATCACCCTGCAGCCCAAGACAGGTTGCCCACTGAAGCTAAGCAGGGTTGAGCTTGGTCAGTACCTGGATGGGAGACCTCCTGGGAAAACTAGGTTGCTGCTGGAAGAGGTGTTAGTGAGGCCAGCAGGGGGTGCTCACCCTGTGGTCTGTGTGGGTCCTGATGCCCCAGTATAGTGACGGGGACACTATACTGTAAAAAGCACCGTCCTTCGGATGAGATGTTAAACCGAGGTCCTGACTCTCTGTGGTCATTAAAAATCCCAGGATGTCTTTTGAAAAAGAGTAGGAGTGTAACCCCGGCATCCTGGCCAAATTCGCCCATTGGCCTCTGAACATCATGGCCTCCTAATCATCCCCATACACTGATTGGCTTCATCACTCTGTCTCCTCTCCACCAGTAAGCTGGTGTGTGCTGGGCTTTCTGGCGCAGTGGCTGCCGTCACATCATCCAGGTGGATGCTGCACACTGGTGGTGCATGAGGAGATTCCTCCCCTTCCATGTAAAGTGCTTTGAGTACCCAGAAAAGCGCTATATAAATGTAACAAATTATTATGTATGTAAACAGGATTTTTGTATGTAAACAGGAATTAATTTAGTCAGATACTAATGCCAAAATAATTTAACAATAAAAAAGTATATATATATATATATATATATATATATATATATATATATATATATACACACATTTTATTTATTGTTAAATTATTTACTTTCATATTGTATTTTTTAATTATTTATTTGTTTATAAATAAAAAAGGTAAATAATTAATTTTAAAAAATACAATATGAAAAGAAACACAATATAAGGAATTGTTTAGCTAGATGTTTAAGCCTAAATGATAAAAAGTAATATAACAACTAATAATTAGAGAATTTGCAGGTAATAAATGATTATAGAGATTATAGATTATAGATTAGATTATAGATAATGTTTGCATTCATTATAAGAAAATGCTCTGAGGTCTGAAGATGCAGTTTTTTGGTAGTGTCTCAATCCTGCTCTCACTACATACAGTACTCGGTGTCTTAAAGTATGTACTCAAGTGTGCAAAGCAGAGGCAGTGTTTTGATGAACATCTCTCTCTGTCTCTGTCTGTCTGTCCAGTAATCTGGATGTTCAGTAGACGTCTCTCTGTGGATCTGAAGCGGTTTTGCTGGTCCCTGCTCTTCAGGATGGATTCAGCTCTTCTGAGCACAAGCGAGACGAACTGCAGAACCTTCCAGACAAAAACCCTGTTCCTTTTCTACCTGGGTGCCACTTCCAGATCGATTCCCCTCAAGACCAATGTTAGCTCTCTGAAAATCCAGTGTGTGTGATTGTGAATCCAGACGTCAGGACACTCAGTGACGTGCATCGACTCCCTCAAATGCATATCTCGTCATTTTGCATTGCAAGTTGTTGACGACTCATAATGCACTAGACTAGATTTAATGTCTTCAATCATTCCATGAACTCTTCCTGATCCGTCAGCATCCATGCGTCCAGCGTGGAGCATCCTCATTATGCAATATGAACTCCTCCCCGTGATTGCATGTAATTACATGATATATTTTTATTTTGTGTACATCTGAGATGTTCAGAATGGAATACAGTTAAAATATGCATCAAGCATCAAGTATGAATCAAGCCAGTATCATGTGTGTCGTGTCTTTTTCTATCAGTCATGCAGTCATTTCTCAGTCAGATGTGCTCCTTTTTGTATATTACGTTCTCTGTATTTTTCATAAGTCAGATGAATTTTATTATAGATCATTGTTGGTCTGTTATACTGTTTCAGATCATCCCTCTATTCAGGTCAACACACTGCAGAAAATAATTTGTTTAATCTTTAATCAATATTTTTTTCTTGTTTTCAAGTAAAATGCCTAAACATTCTTAAAATGAGATGCATTTACTTGAGAATTAAAATTGTGTTGATATTAAGACTTTTTGAGAAATATATATTGATTTTTTTTTATTGATTTATTTTTGGCAAATTATATTTTTCTTCTAATTCTTATTATTAAAAATAATTTTATTATAAATTTATTATTAAAAAATTCATATTGCATTCAAGTTTCCAATATTTTTTTTATTTTAAAATAATGTTTTATTTATTGTCATCTTTCATCTACATAATTATATGGACGTCTATTACAATTTTATAATTTATAATTTTGTATAATTTTGTACTTTATTGGCAAATAGTTTTTTATTTCTTATTATAAGCAATTATTATTATTATTTCTACAAATATTATACAATTACGATTATATTATTATTGTTGTTGTTGTTGTTGTTATTGTTAAAAATAATTTCATTAAAAAATTATAATATTTCATAATTCATAATTACAATTTATAATGTAGTGTAGTGTTTTTTTTTTACTTTATTGGCAAAATTGTATTATTATTAATTATTTGAAATATTATTATTAAATATTATTATTTGTTTATTTTACAAATTAAAATGCATAATTTTTTTATAAATTAATATTGTTTTATAATTATAATCCATGATTTAGTATAGGTTTTTGTTACTCTATTTTTTAAAGGTATTATTATTATCATTGCCAGTGAAGTATGAAAAATACTTGATTCAACAGATAATCTTATTTATATAATCTTATTTTAAGCATGTTTAGGTAATATTACTGGAAAACCATATATTTTTATGGAGCACTGAGCATTCTCTAGAGTCAATATCTATAATGACATAATCTGACAGATTTTTTGGAAGCTATAGAGAGTGAGTGTACAATATGTTTGTAATCATTCAACATGAAATCAGAAGTTAAGATTGATTGTCTGTGTTTGTGATGAAACACCAAACACACTGAACTGTGACAGACAGAGACTTGAAATGTCCTACACTTGATTTCAACTTTTAAAACCTTGTCATTCTGCTTTTTTAAGCTTTACTCCATTTCAAGGAAGAGTTTCTAATATCATTTTTCTTTTAAAATAATGTTTTATTTATTGTCATTTATCTATGTAATTTTATGGATGTCTATGAAAACTTTATAGTTTTTTATTTGTCTTTTTTTGTTTGTTAAGGCTAATTTCAGATGTGCTGAATACCATAAACATGGTCACAACAGGAATTTATACATATGTTTATAATCAATATTTTGAGAGAACGTTCTGGTTCAGCATAAGTTCAAACGTACAGAATCTGACGTGAAAATAATTCAGACCTCATCCTTAATTTTGTAAAATCAAAGAAAATCACATTTACAATAATGCACTTAAAATGGAATTAAAAATTGGATATAGTTTTAAGATTGTATCTATATGTTTTCAAGTCTAGTGGCAATACCTTTAAAATTCTTAATGTCCATTTTAATGTGTGTTTTTGTTCAAATGATGCTTTTTATTGAACCTGCATCATTTCTTTAATGTTCAGTTTGGGTTTTAAAGGATAAAATGGCCTTATTTGGATAGTGAAACAGATTTCAGCAATGAAATCCTCAGTATAATCGAAATCAATCCCATTTGTCACGTTTCATGGGGCGAGTCTTTGTAGTATAATGTACAATATGTTTTAAAGCGTAATCCTGTACTGTATGTGTGAAGTAATGAGAGTTTGATTTTTGGGGCTGCATGTTCAGACGTCTGGTGTGAAGCTCTATCTGATCTACAGTCTGCCCGCAGTAACTAATATGTGTGAGACTATATATTTTTGGTCGTTGGTTTGAGGAACGTCTGTGCTATACTTTAGGCTTTGTCATTTCTGAATCTCTTTTTCTGGTGAGACTCATGTGAACCGAATCAAGTAAGCGTCTGTAAGTGTCCATCTCTAACACTGAACATCTGTGTGTTTGTACAGATCATTAGCTGGTAATGATGATGTAAAAATACAAACAAACCATACGAATAAAGACTAAATGGAAAATACACTTTTCTTTTTTTCATTTTGCATTTAAAGCTGATTTATATTATGCTTTTGTGTGAGTGAATCTGTTTCTTCTCAGGTCTAAAAGCATGTTTAGTGTATTCTGGGTAAAAACAAATGACATGCAAAGAGTGTCGGCCACATTTATGGCTGAATAATTTACATCGTCTTATACACATCTTTACAGACATCATGTTTTAAACAGCATTAGATTTTTACATGCTTCTAGTAAAATCAAACAGCGCAGTGTTTTAATGTACAACCAATAGGATAACTCTTATTTATTTATGTAAATTATTGAATTATTAAATTATACTTTAATATAATTTATTAAACTATTCAATTATTGGTCTAATCAGACTGATATTTTTCATGTGACCCTAGATATGTGTCTTCAGTTAACATCATTTGTTTTTAATGCTTTTTGTCATCAATGTATTTTTCATGCTTGTGTTTTGATTTTGTGTAGTGTTTCTTTTCATCCAGTGATGAAGAAACCAGCCGTTGATGAAACATCATGGAAAAATCATGGAAAAACTCTGGCAAAATGTAAGATTTTCCATGAATAATCTGTTAAATTTAAATGTTTTTGAATCTCTTCTGCTCATTAAGGCTGCATTTATTTGATCAAAAATACAGTAAAATCAGTAAAGTTGTAAAATATTATTACAATGTAAAATAATAGTTTTCTATGTGAATAAATGTTCAAATGTAATTTATTTCTGTGATCAAAGCTGAATTTTCAGCATCATTACTCCAGTCTTCAGTGTCACATGATCCTTCAGAAATCATTCTAATATACTGATTTACTGCTCAAGAAACATTTCTGATTATTATCAATCTTGAAAACAGTTGTGCTGCCCAATATTTTTGTGAAAACTGATACATTTTATTTTTCAGGATTCTTTGATGAACAGAAAGCTCAAAAGAACAGCATTTATTTGCAACAGAAATCTTTTGTAAAATTATAAAAGCCTTTAGTCTCACTTTTAATCATTTTAATGCAGTCTTGCTGAATAAAAGTATTAATTACTTTAAAAATAAAATAAAATTGAGGACTACTGTATGGTGCTTTTATCAGTAATGATAGCTGATGTCAAACGTTCAGGTTTACTTTTGAAGGCTGAGTATTTTCTGCAGCCCAGTGTGTTATTGCTGCTGTGTTTGTAGTGTGTTGATGAATGAGACTCAGACTTATCGGCGCTCACACACTTCCTGCAGCAATGAGACTGCAAACACACACATCCAATAACCATTAATTTACATTCACAGCAACTCAACATGACACAGCCAGAGAAAACCAGTGCAGGTTAAAGCCTCTCATTCAGACTGAGATCTGCTGTAAGACTCCTGACAGTCTGAGACATCACTCTAGAGGAGACACACGTGAGATTACTGGGAAACAAAGTCCTACAGGTAATGTATTTTACCAAAAAAAAAAAAAAAAGAAAATTTGAGAATCATAGTATAATATTAAAATACAAATTATAATATATTCATAATAGCATAATAGCATAGCAACATGCATTTTTTTTTATCAAACCACAATTTATTCATTCTGCTGTCAATATTCCTATTTTTGAGTCAGTTTTTTAGTGTTTAATGTTTTTATATTTTGTTTCAATAGTTTGTAGTTATAATTTATAATTTAGTAGTTAATTTTTTACTTTATTTGCAAATAGTTTTTTATTTCTGAGCAATTATTATTGTTATTATTTTCATTATTGCCAGTGATGTATGAACAATACTTTTTTATTTATTTTATCCATAATGACTATTTCTTATTCATAATAAAAGTGTATCTATAATGTGAATATGAAAAACATTATTGCTGTTGAATTACAGATTTTCCTTCAGTTATTTTTCTGTTTTAATGTTTGTAATTATAATTTATAATTTAGTATAGTTCATGTTTTTGTTTATTTATTTTTTTACTTTATTTTTTTTAAATATTGCTAGTGAAGTATGAATAATATATGAATAATAATTATGGGATTTTACTCATAATGAATGTTTCTTATTCATAATAGAAGTACAATATTTATGTTTTTATGTTTCTAATTGTAATTTATAATTTATTTTTACTTTTTTTACTTTTTTCTTATTTTAAGCAATTATTAATAAAATTGTCAATGCAGTATGAAAACTACTTTTTTATTTTTCCCATAATGCAATGTTACGTCCAGAGACACAGGAGAAAGAGCAAGTGGATCATTTCATGTGTACGTTTATTTTGATGCATAACTGACGCAATAGGTTAGTATTCACAATTTAAGCATCATTTTATTTTTAATTGAAAATGTTGATAATTACAAATAGTTTTGTGTGTGTGTGTGTGTGTGTGTGTGTGTGTGTGAGTGTGTTCACAGCGAACCTCCAGACCAGCATTCATGAAACTTCGAGACACTGAGGTGTGTTTGACAATAATGAACCAACACATATTAAAAAAAAAACAATGCATACAAAAAAAAAAAAAAAAAAATCCTAAAATAACTATATGCATATAAAATCAAATAAATAGTGCTGTAACAGATGAGCTCTTGTCTGGTATTGAGGTTTTTTTTTTTTTTTTTTTTTTTTTTTTTTGTTAGTCTTACACTATATTTGTTTCTACATGGTTGTGTTTGTTATTTGATGTACCACAGATGTGTTTGTAAAGGCGGGACTTCCTGTCTGCTGTAAATATCACTTCCTCCTCTCATAATGTTATACAGGAATAGAAGGCTCCAATATCAGACTCAACTAGCAGCTTTATCACAGCTACACACTTACAACTAGTACTGTCTGTCTAGTAACTTGATTTCACTACTTTACAGAAGAATATTAAAGTCAGTCTAGATAAAACATGTGAGGTTAGACAATATTTCACCCAAAAAACATATATTACTGCATTACTGTCATTTAATGAGGGAAATTCATGAAAATGTCATTAAAATCAAAGTTAATGCTATACACACACACACACACACACACACACACACACACACATATATATATATATATATACCTGTGTATATATATACCCAATTATTATTTATTTATTTAATTTTTACACAATTCCATAATTACATTTTTAGGGAATCTGTCATAAAATTAGTGCATTAGAAATCTAAGATTAATGCAAAAACATTTGACTTTTGAGTATTTTATAATATACTAAAAAGTAATTTTCATGACATTTTCATGAATTCCTTCAGCAGCAATGCAAAATTATATATATATATATATATATATAAATATATAATTTTGCATTACTGTAATAAAAATTTGAGGGGGAAAAAAGTAAAAAAATAAATAAATAAAATTATATTACAATTATTAATTATATTATTAAACTTTCTTTTGATTGATAAAATTACAGTGTATATATATATATATATATATATATATATATATATATATATATATATATATATATGTATATATATATATATATATATTACTGTAATAAAAATTGTAGGGGAAAACTTATATTACTATTATTGATTATATTATTAAAATGTATTTTTATTTTGGAGTGAAATATAACCTGCACATGATCTTGAGATTCACCTGATGGTAGCAGAGGACGTCTGAAGGAAAAATGTTCAAGGTAAAGTTTTTTTTGTCCATGTTTTTGTGTGATTGCGGAATATTTACTTGTATTTATTTAACTGATAAAACTAATTTTCATTTTTCAACCACAGTCTTGCAGCCAATAAACCAGAGCACAGTCAGATACTGTAAAAGTTTACTCGTGTGTATGTGAGTGGACAAGCTATCAAAAAGAAAAAAATATATATATATTACACAAATAAATTGAGAGCGTTAGCGCACGACATGTAGAGGGAGACAAGATGAGTGACAGGTGAGGCTGGTTGTCATGGTTACAGGTTTTGGCAGCACTGCAGTTTATTGCCCTTCTGGCCGTCTGTAGTCGGTGGGACGCTGATGTCCACCACGTTGTTTCCCGGCGATTCATCGTGAGCCGATCGGTCAGCGATTTGCTTCTGTGATACGATGCGATAAATTTCTACAGCAGGAGAAACGGAGAGAGAAAAAGTGAGAGAATGAATGCAGATTATTGCCACTAAAACTGTTGATTTTTATGGTTATTATAAACCCATTAATGTCTATTTTTTCCCAGACTTAACTGTATTTTTCATTAAAGGGGTCCTATTATGCTTTTTCACTTTTTGAATTTTAGTCAGTGTGTAGTGTGTATGTTTGGGCATAAAAAAGATCTACAAAGTTACAAATCTCAAAGTCCACCCCAAAGGGAGATATTTTGTTTTAAAAAAATCCCTTTTCAAGAACTACAACGAATGGCTCGTTTGGACTACAAAGTTGTTTTCCTGTATTTGTGACATCACAAATTGGCCCATTAGAATATCATTAAAATAAATCCCGCCTCCGGAAATTCGAATGCACGTTTCAAAATCGAAACCCGGTGCGGGTGTTTTTATATCACTGTATTTTTGATGGAAACCGACTGTCTTCAGAAAATTATGGATGTCATTTTCATTTCATCTTGCATGTAATGTCTGATAAAGCAGTGTTTGTGAGCGGAGCTCTGCTTTGTGTTCAGTGTTACCGGCTCCAACAGCGCCTCCCGCTGGCAGAGAATTAATTTGCTTTTAGTCATTCTGCCTAGCTGTTCACCAATCACAACGCACTGGGACAGCTAACCAATCACAACACATTTCGTTTTTCGGAAGGCAGGCCTTCATCAAACCCGGAACTAATCGAGCCGTTTGTGCCAGACTGGGGAGGAATAATGTAAATTATGTGAAAAATAATGTGTTTTTCGAACCACCAAGCATGAGAGCATGTTCTAGTACACCCCTAAAACTAAATCAAGACTTTGTAAAAGAGCATAATAGGACACCTTTAATATTTTATTGTTTTTTCAGTTTTCATTTTAATTTTAGTTTAATATGCTTTGTGAAATATTATTATTTAGTTTTCAATATTAAAATTTTATTGCCATTAAGGTTTTTTTTGCATTAACTGTGCACATTTTACCTCTTAAATTCTCATTAAGTTAATGCAAAACACATTTTACTTTTGAGTAAATATATACTTTTTACTTTTCTATACTTACTTTTGAGTAATAATAATAATAATAATAATAATAATAATAATATTATATATATATATATATATATATATATAATTTTATTTTTATTTATTTATTTATTTTTTACTTTACCATAATGAGTAATTGATATATATATATATATATATATATATATATATATATATATATATATTCACTTTTTCACTCAAAAAAGAAAAGCACATACACACACACACACACACACACACACACACACACACACACATATATATATATATATAATTTTATTTTTATTTATTTATTTATTTATTTTGTGCTTTACCATAATGAGTAATTGAGGGTAATATTGCAGGAAAAAGTAAAATCAGATTTTTTTTTTTTTTTTTTTTTTTAATGAAACTGCATGCACTTGATAATTCAATTTATTTTTATGTATTTTTTTGATATATTTATTCACATTATATATATTTTCAGTATTTTGGTTTTTATATATTTCTTCATATCATATACTTTAACTTAGACTTATTTATTTTGCTTTCAACTTTCAACTAATATTTTTGTTTTATTTATTGAAGCTTTATTTTAGTTAACAAAAATGTCTTTAATAGTTTTAGTTTTAATGATAATAACCCTGCTCTCTATGTATTACATTCAATTCTTGAATCTATAAATGTAAATGATCATATTTAAAAAAAAATAAAATAATTGTGAAATGTATCAAAATACACTGAATCACTCTGGATCATGGCCAAATTTAAGACTTGATGCTGCATTGCACTGTATCATTGCATCTAGTAAAGAATGGTTATGGAATCGCATCATTTTAAGTGTGAATATTTACACCCCTATCTAAAATATCTCTCTAAAATCCCCATAATTCCTGGCAGGCAATCACAGCTTACCAGATGGCAGATGCTGCACTTTTAAAGTTACATAAGCCGCCACTGTAGCTGTCATGGGAATCATGTTAGTTGGTTTATTGCTACTGTGAGGAAGCGTTTGACTGGAATGATGCTTCATATGGCTTTTACCTGTTAGGATGTTCTTGAAGGCCTCCTCCACGTTAGTTGAATCCAGAGCGGACGTCTCAATGAATGACAGGTTATTTTTCTCTGGAAGCAAGCAGAAGGTGTTTAATATCACCTGCTCTTAAAATATCCACTGACAGCATAAACCTTTACATAGAATGAATCATGTTCACAAAATATGAGCAGAGTGAATTTCTGTGCAAATCTAATTGCATGCAACAATTTTATTGCTTTTGGAAAAAAGTTCTTCCGCTCACCAAGGCTGCATTTACTTGATCAAAAATACAGTAAAAACAGTAAAATACAAATAAAACAGCTGTTTTGAATATGTGAATATATGTTAAAATGTAATTTATTGCTGTGATCAAAGCTGAATTTTCAGCATCATTACTCCAGTCTTCAGTGTCACATGATCCTTCAGAAATCATTCTAATATGCTGATTTGCTGCTCAACAAACATTTCTGGTTATTATCAATGCTGCAAACAGTTGTGCTGTCCAATATTTTTGTGGAAAATGTGATACATTTTATTTTTCATGAAACTTTGATGAATAGAAAGTTCAAAACAACAGCATTAATTTGAAATAGAAATCTTTTGTAACATTATAAATGTATTTACTGCCACTTTTGATCAATTTAATGCATCCTTGCTGAATACAAGTATTAATTTCTCCAATTTTTGAACAGTGTTTATCAGAATGGTTTAATGAAGACATTTCTAATTTAATAATCGGTTCTGATTAATATAATAACCAATGCAGTTCAAGTTCATTTCTTATCCTAAACACAATACTTTAACCTATTTTTAGTTGGAAAATTAGAACTATAAACCATTATCAAAGCAAATATTTACACTCTTTTTAAAAGAAATAGTTAGATTTGGAGAATTGGTCAGCAATGGATGCTCTGCAGTGAATGGGTGCCGTCAGAATGAGAGTCCAAACAGCTGATAAAAACATCACAATAATCTACAAGTAATCCACATCACTCCAGTCCATTAGTTAATGTCTTAAGAAGAGAAAAGCTGAAACAAATCCATCATGAAGACGTTTTTAACTACAATACGAGTCTATAATCCATAATAACACTTCCTCCAGTGAAAAAGTCCATCTCCTGTTGTCTCTCACATCAAAATCTAGCCACATATTTGTTCAGAGCTGTTTTTGGTTCATAAACTGTGCTTGATCTGTGCAGATTTCTCTCCTGATTCAGATGACATGACTTTTTCATGGACTGGAGTGGTGTGGATTACTTGTAGATTATTGTGACGTTTTTATCAGCTGTTTGGACTCTCATTATGACGGCACCCATTCACTGCAGAGCATCCATTGCTGAGCAAGTGATGCAGTGCTACATTTCTCCAAATCTGATGAAGAAACAAACTCATCTACATCTGGGACGGCCTGAGGGTGAGCAAGTTTTCAGCTAATTTTCATATTTGGTTGAACTATTCCTTTAACAATCTAAAATACTTCTCCACAGATTTGCATTATGCCTACAAGGATCAGACAAACAAAAGGAGCATCAGTTTTCCTCCTCAGCTCTTCAGAGGAGAAGGGGCGGCTCGAGGGGCGGCTGTACCTGCGAAAGCACGCGCCTCGTCGGTGGGAACGGCTCTCAGGTGGCGCAGGTCGCTCTTATTCCCCACCAGCATGATGACGATGTTGTTGTCGGCGTGATCTCGCAGCTCTTTCAGCCAGCGCTCCACGTTCTCATAGGTCAGATGTTTGGCGATGTCGTACACCAGCAGCGCGCCGACCGCGCCACGATAATACCTGCACACACCAGAAAACCACAGTCTGAGCCAAAATATCAAGCATCACTATTACTATTGTAGTTTTAGTTCAGTTTTAGTTTTTGTTTCATTAAGTGAGTAAATACATTTTATTTTACTTTATTTTTTCTTTTATTTAATTTTAGCAATTTTGCTTGTAATATGTGACATCTATATTTTAAATAATTAACAAAAATGTTTTTAATAGTTTTAGTTATCAATAATAATCATGCTCTCACTGTCAATATTGCATATAGTTCAGATTTAGTTTTTGTTTTATTTAGTTAGAAATGTTTGTTTGTTTATTTATTTATTTTTATTTAGTTAGTAATTTTTGCAATCTTGCCTTGGAAACGGTTTTTAGTTAGTTGCCAAGGCAACATTCCTTTTTTTGTTTTGTTTTGTTTTTCCGTATGATATTTATATTTTAACAAATTAACAAAAATGTTTTTAATAGTTTTAGTTAATAATAATAACCCTGCTCTTACCATTACTATTACTCATAGTTTTATCTGTAGTTCAATTTTACTCATTTTATTTAGTTAGTAAATACATTATATATTTTATTTTATTTATTTTATCAATATTGCCATGGCAACATTGCTTATTTTCATTTAGTTTTACAGTAGTTTTTATTTTATTTAGTCAGTGAACACATTTTGTTTTATATTTTTATTTAGTTAAATTTTTATTTAGTTAATCATTTTAGTTTATTTTATTTTGTTTAGTTTTAGTTTTTCATCTTATATTTACATTTTAAGTTAACAACTATACTACTGGTCATTGTTAGAGGTTTGATCAAATCGCCAGCACTAATAAAAAATACAATTGCTGAAAAATGAAAATAAATCGATACAAAATATACAAATAAAACAGTTTAATGGCTGAGGTGAAGGATGCAAATGTTATTTTTGGCATAGAGGAACCAAAACCACATCTGTTCACTTATCAATGGCCACAAATGCAAATAAGTTTATATCGTGGCATATTTGTTCTGTGGCAACTTGTTTCTTGCATGTTTTCTTGCATAAAAATTACCAACAAAGAGTAGTGTTTGAACATGCAACACTGTTGTAGAACCAGGGTTATTATAGTTAACTAAAACTAGAATCATAAAAAAAAAGATGTCATTAACTGAAATAAAATAAACTTTATCTGAAATATATTAAAATACAATAAAAGCTTGAATTTATTTTATTTTAGCTACTTTTTAATCAGCAACATTTTTAATTTACATTTAGTTTAACTTGGTGTACTAAAATAACAAAAACTAACATTGCACTAAAAATAAATCATTAAAAAAATATTAATGAAAATGACAAAAATACACCACAAAATTACTAAAGCTTTAAAATTAAAAAGAAAATTAAAAATATATATATATATATATATATTTAAAATTCTAGTTCCAAATATTAAGAAAAAACTACATCAATGATGCTAAAATAACACTGGCTAGAACTGCGGTATTATTTGAAGTACTATGTAAATACCACAATACTAAATGGTAATCACTCAAGTATATACAGTATGGCTGTATTTCTCATCTGATTTAAGACTGTGCTCACGCAGAGGTGATGGCCCTGTACCGCTCCTGCCCTGCTGTATCCCAGATCTGAGCTTTTATCGTCTTGCCGTCCACCTGGATGCTCCTGGTGGCGAACTCCACTCCTATCGTGCTCTTGCTCTCCAGGTTGAACTCGTTCCGTGTGAAGCGCGACAGCAGGTTACTCTTCCCAACACCTGAATCTCCGATGAGAACGACTGAGAGCAAAGGCAAACATCACAACAAAATGTTAACATACACTAGCATTCGGTTTGAGGTCAGTAAGATTTGTTTTTTTTTAAAGAAAGCAATACTTTTATTCAGCAAAGATGCATTAAATTGCTCAAAAGTGACAGAAAAGACATTTATAATGTTACAGTAGATCTCTATTTCAAATAAATGCTGTTTTGAACTTTCTATTCATCAAAGAATCGAGAAAATGAAATGTATCACAGTTTCCACAAAAATATTGGGCAGCACAACTGTTTTCAACATTGATAATAATCAGAAATGTTTCTTGAGCAGCAAATCAGCATATTAGAATGATTTCTGAAGGATCATGTGACACTGAAGACTGGAGTAATGATGCTGAAAATTCAGCTTTGATCACAGATTTAAAATATGTTCACGTAGAAAACAGCTATTTTAAATTGGAATAACATTTCACAATTTTACAGTTTTTACTGTGTTTTTGATCAAATAAATGCAGCTTTTGGTGAGCAGAAAAGACTTCTTTCAAAAATAATAAAGTCGACCACAAACTTTTGAACAGTAGAGCATATAAACATAGGAAAACAGCAAATATTCTTTTAATCAATCCAATAATTGACTCATAAACACCTAGCTTACAAAATAATTAAAAATTTAAACCATTAAGCCACCAAAATCATGGTGGATCTTTTTCAGCTTCGCTGAGACTGAGACAAAGCTAAAATATGAAAGGAAAACGTAAATAATCCCACTGTCATAATAAAAACAAAAAAATAGAGAATATAGACAATGAAAAGAAAAAGATAATCACATGTTTGTTTTTTCACTGTAGCCTACAAAAATGATATTAACCCCTATAATAATGGGTGTTCACATTATTTGTCCAAATCCTGTATATTGATATGAATAATGCAATATTATGCCAGTTTAATGACCACTGACCAGTAAGAAAATATTTGTGGTTTGTAAATTTTCTCAATTCAGTTATGATTGACAGGTGTAACCAAAAGTCCATTTTGAACTGTGTCCTCCTGCAGCTCTCTTTCTTGCTTGTTTTTTTATTTTGAAGGCCCATTACTCAAGATCTGATGGCCATATAAGATCTGGAATATAATGCATCTGATTTGAGATGCATAGTCTACCCTCAGATCCCTTTCACTTTCATTATGGCTCAGGCAGTCTACAAAACTCTCATATCTCATATTGTGTTTCACGTAAAAAAGAAGTTCAGTAAAGGATGGCACGGTTTTCATTCGCAGGTGAGCTCTTCCTTTAAAGCTGTGAATGCGTTTGCATTGATTTCCTTCAGCTCAGGCTGAGGAAGGCTGGCTGATATCCTCGAGTCGTCTTACTAGGAAGTCAAGTCGAACTTTGATCTCCTCACATTATGCTGATTTGGTGAAAATGGAATGTAACAGATTTTCAGCGTCAAGACTTTGATCAGGTGACATGATACAATCAAAGTGACAGAGTCACCAGCGGTTACAATGTAACCAATCAGCTGGAGGAATATCAGCATGTGGCCTAATTATATCATGCATGTTAATTTTAAATGTGCTTTCTTCAAAAGCATACATGATCCTATCCAGCTAACAAAACAAAAAAAAAATAGATCTATGAATGTTTTACTAACATTCCCATTAAGTTATTAAAACGTTTTATTCTGTTTTTCCAATTTTTTAATGTATTAAGAACGTTTCTTCTTAGTTATGCGAACTTTGAAGGAACATTCCATTCTATCAGTTTGAAAACATTATTAAAAGAATACATTTGAATTTTCTCTCAGTGTTTAAAACACGTTTTTTTTTTTCATTTACAGAACGTTTTTTCTTAGTTTTGCACACGTTAGAGGAACATTCCATTCTATCATTTTAAAACTTTTATGAAAATGTTATTTCTGAATGTTTTTTAACGTTCAGAATGTCCAGGTTTTAAATGTATCAAGAATGTTTCTTCTTGGTGATGTGAACCTTAAAGGAACATTCCATTTCATCATTTTGAAAACTTTTTGAGAATGTTACATTTGAACGTTCTCTACACGTTTAAAAACTCATTTTTATATTTAAAGAACGTTTTGAATAATTTTGAAACCGTCATGAAAACGTTATTTCTTGGTTGTTGTTCTTCTTGGTTATAGCTACAAACGTTAGAGAAACATTCCATTCTATGATTCTGAAAATGTTATGAGAACGTTCTATTCTTATTAAGACGTTACTGAACATAGTTCTAAACAAGTCCTGAGAACGTACGAATAACAAGGACCTTCTGAGAACATGTTCTTAGAACGTTTCCTCTCAACATTACGAGAACGTATATATCCAATATTAATAATGTCATAAGAGCATTCCATAAACATTATTTTAGGAATATCTGCTGTAACACTTACATAATATTTAGTGAAAGAAACATGAACGTTCTCTGTTAGCTGGTTATAATCATCATCCTTACTAGAAAGCATTAGATCGCAGTGCAAAACGAACCAGCGGGCGTTTTTTAGAGTTAAATCACCTCTAAACATGAACTCAATGAAGGTCTACACCTCATTTAAGGCTCATTTTGGCATTATGTTAAATTCCCATCATCTCTAGGCCCTGATATCCCGTGTGAAAGCATCCAGGCCATCGCAAACAGATGTTTTACTGCTCGATGGATGTGTGTCGATGCCTCTGCGGGCGTTTCTATCTCAAAGCCTGTTATTTATGCCATGATTTTAAACGGGTGCCGCCGCAAAAGACGTCTCCTAATACGACATCCTCTAAAATTGCTTGTCAGATCTATAGGTCAGGAACAATGGATGGATTATGAATGATTACTCTGTATGAGGGAATGCAGAATTTACCTTTGAACAAGAAATCGTATTCATCATCTCTGTTGGCCATTTTAAAGAAGCCCGCTCCGTCCTGCAGTCCGACCAGAGGGAGGTTGTATTAATAACTCAAGGTGAGAAGAAAAGAATCAGATGAATATTAAAGGCACACAATGCGCCAGTGCTGCTGCTATTGTCACACCGCAGGAAGAGCGATCTGCTCGGTCTGCATTAGGGGAGGAGTCCCGCAGCTCTGGAGCGCCGCGGCCGCCAGAGGGCGCTGGAAACACCGCTGCCGTATTCCTTGCAGCTCCGGTGGTGTGTTTACATTCTCTTCATCACAAGATATCGACTGTTTCTTCAACTACAGGAACTGGCACAGATTTAAACGTGTTTCTGTAGTTTTAATTCTCACATCCCTGCTAAATATGTTGTAGGAACGTTTTGCTAACGTTCCCATAACGTTATAAAGACATTATTTCTGAATGTTCTCTAAACGTTCTAAAACATTTCCTTTCGTTATATGATCATTTCAAATGATAATTTTGCAAACATTATGGGAACGTTACGTTTGAGTGTTCTCTGAACGGACTGAAACAAGTAGTAACATTTAAAAACACAGTAGACAAACGTGAAAGTTTTTGTGCATTTTGAGAACTTTAAATTGTTAAAGAGCAGATAGCTTTGAACAAACAGTCTATTAACGTTACTGGAAGAACGTTTGTTCATAACTTTGAGAGAACCTTCACTTTTTTTTCTTTGCTACTTGATGCTTTTACAGTATGTATATATTTTATTATTACTCTTATTACCCCTTATTTTCATTTTTCAAATTCATTATGAAAATATAATTGCATGTTTTAAAACTACAATAACTGAAATGAAGTGTGAAATAAACAGGCGCTTTGCAATTTTATTCAGTTTTTACACAGATTACAAATGTTTACACCAACAATTAAATTTTTTAGACAACTGTGAGACTGTATAATGGATATTTATTTATTTATATTTATTTAGAATATATTTACTTATTTTTTATTAAGTAATTTTGATTAATTTATTTTTAAGTCAATACATAAATTTATTTTTATGTAATTTTAAAAATATCTGTTTATATTTTTATTTTTTATAAAAATGTTATTTTTTATTTTTGTTATTGTTATTTATGTTATTTATATTTTTTAATTTTTTATAAAATGATTTTTTATGTTTAATTTTTATTTGTTTTCATTTATGTATTTATTTTTTATTTAATTATTATTATTATTTTATTTTATTTTTTATTTATTTATTTGCATGCAACAGAAAGACACTTTTGTCTAGGGTCATGAAACCCTCTTCCTCTCTGATTAGCACTGCTGTTTGCCATAAAAAGAGTCTCTGAAAGGACTCCTGGGAGAATCTATGGACTCACACGAGCGAACTAAAAGATAATGGAGAACATCAGGAAGCTCAGAGATGAACCCAAGTGTTGGAGGAATCAGAGGCCTGGAGGAAATATGTGAGCTGACCTTCCGTGACCCCACTGCTTCCTGTACAGACAGGAAATGAGGTGTAACTGCTGAATAAGCTTACCAGCAGTGTGAAGAGGACAAATATATCATAATATGGTTAGTGATGAATCTACACAGATAATATGGTTAGTGATTTGGGTTTTTGGAATTTGGTTTTCAACATTTTCCTAGAGCTAGAATGCTGAAAAGCATGAACTAATCCAAAGAAAATGGCAGAATTTTAGCTGGAAACATTCATATTTTTTAAGCAGCTTAGCAAAATGCTTACATTTATGTGTTTAGCAGATTCTTTTATCCAAAGTGATGCATTTTCTCTCTTCCCTGAGAATCAAATTCATGACTTTGCAAGCGTCGTGCATCATTTGAGCCACAGGAACTTGATAAATATTAATTTAATTACCAAAGTATCTTAGCGTTCAGCATCAGAATGTGCTGCTGTATTGTTTTGCTTTGTCCTTGATTTTAACATGTTTATTTCCATCTTTGTTAGAGCAAGGAGTGTGAAGACATCTGAGGTTTTGTAGAAGATTCTGGGATGATTGTGAGAGACTGTCGTCGAGGTGCGTGAGTCACTTCACTTCCCATGGTAACATGCAAATCAAGGCTGGATTTAGATTCTGTTACATGACTCTATGCAAAACAACTTAGCAAACAAAAGAGAAAAATAATTGAAATGTGTCTTTTACAAAAAAAAAAAAAAAACTGCAAGAAAAATCACAAAAGGGATTGTTTCTCCTTGACAGCAATAAGATTAACCCTATAAATCCTACTATCATACTTAATACAAGGCCTCTAAATGATCAACATGATCAAAACTTTGCTGTTAAACCTGTTTCACACACAGCCTACTCCATGCCTTCTGTCGTCTGATTGACAGTTTAGTCTTTCTTTATCAAGTAAAAGGTCTTTTAGTGTAATTGTACAAATGTCCAACTTCAGCTGCTGCTTCACTTGTCTTTTTGCTGTCAAATCTTTACTGAGTAATATTTCCAGATGAACACTTACTGGACTGAAGTGACTTGACTTTACTTGATTCTCCATCAATCATTTTTTAGAAAAATCAGTGAGTCTCAGATATGATCATCAGGCTCTTTAAATGTGCCTTGTTATGCTTCTCATGAAAAAAAACCCAATTGTTTGTTTACTACACTTATAATGCCTAAAACACACGTGTTTCTCCTGATAGACACTAGAGGGTGTAGTGTGCATGTCATGTACTCAAGTGTATGAGTACATTCTCATGTTCTGAATGTTCAAAATGTCCATTTTTTAGAAAATGTTTTAAGAACATTATAGAAATAATAAAAATGAATAATAATAATACATTTAATTTATAATGCTCTTTTCTAGTACCCAAAGCCTAATGTTAAGGGACATTCCATTTAATGATTCTGCAAACGTTATGGGAATGTTACTTTTGAATGTTCTCTGAACAACCTAAAACAAACAGTAACATTTGAAATACTGTAACATTTAAAAAACAGCAAAGAAAAAAAATGTTCTGTGAACAATATATAAATGTATGTTGTGTTAACGCATTGTTAAAGCCGGATAACTTTGAACAAACATTCTATTAACGTTCCTGTAAGAACGTTTGTTCATAACTTTGAGAGAAACTTGAACGTTCTGATAACGTTGCCTTTTGCTGGAAACATCATATTTTTACATTAATTGTATTGCTTTGTATTATTAAAAAGATTTACTATTTTATTTTAGATTTTATTTCCTTTAAAATTTTTATTTCATTTTTAAAATAAAAAATGGCATTTTATTTTCTTTATATTAGTAGAATCTAAAACCTAAACCTGAAGTGTTGGTTTTTGTGGTTATTAATTAATTAATTAATTAATTTGTTTATTTTTACCAAAAAAAAAAAAAATTGTTTTCTTTAGGGAAATATAAAATTATGGTAAGGTGAAGCATGACACTGACAAAAGTGAAATAAAAAAAAAAAAAATTCTTCATGTTATACTCCACATACGGGATCTGTTTTTCAGCTAGTTTATGAGAGTACAAATTGATTATCTTAGTCAGTGAAGAGCGCTGTATCATATTTAATAAGTTGACACGAGTTGGTAGAGCTCATTCGTTGTCATTGTCCACTTTATAGAGAAATTACATTGATGTGTTTTTAGAGCGGTTAAGGTCACATGATGAGGAAGTCACCTCAGAAAGGGAATCAATGACATACATGAGACTATATGAGGCTTGTGTTTAAGGTCAGAGTGTATGTGTTTTGGATTAAAATATATTTATATTCAAAGATAGCTAAACACATTTTTTAAGTGAATTAATTGAACTTTTTTAATTTTTTTGAATTGTTTTTTTTTTTTTATAATAGTTTGTTTTAATTTATATTATTAATTGTTGTAAACAGATTTGTAAAATGCTTCATTGCAACAAATGGCAAGAAAATAAGAAAAAAATATATTGGATTCTATGCTTAATTGAAAAATTCTGCCAATGGAGCAAGATAAAATACAGATAGAAACCCAGAACATTTTTTCTCAGTGTTATGAGAACATATATGAAATATTAATAAAGTTATAAGAACATTCCATAACCATTACTTTAAGAACATTTTGTCCTAACACTTATATAACTTTTAACAGTGGTTAGCTGGGAAGAATTCTTTAAAATCTATCAAAAATAGTCTCATACTCATATAGTTTTGCTTCTTGGCTGAATGCTTCTTGTTTATAAAAGTGTTTAAGAATAGGTTTGCAACATGAGATATTTCAGTCCCTCCATACATGTCACATGATCAGTGTGTTTGCTCGTGTGCGTTTAGATGGGAAACATGAGTGTGAAAATGTTTTCCTGCTTTCCACACCGCTGGGCTTCAGGTCTCACAGGCTTTGACCCAGATCACAGCAGGTCACAGACAAAGACTCAAGACTCAGATACAAAATATATACAGGTGCATCTCAATAAATTAGAATGTCGTGGAAAAGTTCATTTATTTCAGTAATTCAACTCAAATTGTGAAACTCGTGTATTAAATAAATTCATTGCACACAGACTGAAGTAGTTTAAGTCTTTGGTTCTTTTAATTGTGATGATTTTGTCTCACATTTAACAAAAACCCACCAATTCACTATCTCAACAAATTACAATATGGTGACATGCCAATCAGCTAATCAACTCAAAACATCTCCAAAGGTTTCCTGAGCCTTCAAAATGGTCTCTCAGTTTGGTTCACTAGGCTACACAATCATGGGGAAGACTGCTGATCTGACAGTTGTCCAGAAGACAATCATTGACACCCTTCACAAGGAGGGTGAGCCACAAACATTCATTGCCAAAGAAGCTGGCTGTTCACAGAGTGCTGTATCCAAGCATGTTAACAGAAAGTTGAGTGGAAGGAAAAAGTGTGGAAGAAAAAGATGCACAACCAACTGAGAGAACTGCAGCCTTATGAGGATTGTCAAGCAAAATCGATTCAAGAATTTGGGTGAACTTCACAAGGAATGGACTGAGGCTGGGGTCAAGGCATCAAGAGCCACCACACACAGACGTGTCAAGGAATTTGGCTACAGTTGTCATATTCCTCTTGTTAAGCCACTCCTGAACCACAGACAACGTCAGAGGCGTCTTACCTGGGCTAAGGAGAAGAAGAACTGGACTGTTGCCCAGTGGTCCAAAGTCCTCTTTTCAGATCAGAGCAAGTTTTGTATTTCATTTGGAAACCAAGGTCCTAGAGTCTGGAGGAAGAGTGGAGAAGCTCATAGCCCAAGTTGCTTGAAGTCCAGTGTTAAGTTTCCACAGTCTGTGATGATTAGGGGTGCAATGTCATCTGCTGGTGTTGGTCCATTGTGTTTTTTGAAAACCAAAGTCACTGCACCCGTTTACCAAGAAATTTTGGAGCACTTCATGCTTCCTTCTGCTGACCAGCTTTTTAAAGATGCTGATTTCATTTTCCAGCAGGATTTGGCACCTGCCCACACTGCCAAAAGCACCAAAAGTTGGTTAAATGACCATGGTGTTGGTGTGCTTGACTGGCCAGCAAACTCGCGGCTCACTCAAGGCTGCCGTCCATGGCTCCGAAGTCAAGCCCGTCGACTCCAACCCCAGAGCTCCTGGATACGGCGCTACCCCCGGAGTTCTCGGCACCTATTCTCACTCCAGAGTCCGCTCCAGAATGCTCTCCAGAGTCCGCTCCAGAATGCTCTCCCGAGTCCGCCCCAGAATGCTCTCCAGAGCTCAACAGGGAGCCCACTCAAGTCACAGAGCTTAACGCGGAGCCCAGCTCTCCATCATCTCCTGAGTCTCCTCCGTCTCCGCTGGTACCGTCCAGCTCTCCATCATCTCCTACGTCTCCACTGGTCCCGTCCAGCCCTCCATCATCTCCATTGACTCCTACGTCTCCGCTGGTCCCAGCCAGCTCCGCTCCTCCAGAGCGCCCTCCAGTGCCCGCTCCTCCAGAACGCCCCCCTGGCTTCATAGTTTTCCCCAAGAAAATTGGGGGGGGGGGGGCATATATCCATGGCCATAGTGGCTGGGCCAAGGGCCAAGGCCACGGAGGTGGATCCGCCATTGGCCTCCCGTGTCTCCTGATCCGCCATGGCTGCCTGAGTACCTTGATCCGCCATGGCCTCCTGAACTCCCTGATCCGCCATGGCTTCCTGAACTGTCTGCTGTCCTGAACTGTCCCCCCCCAATGGTACTGTTATGGTGCGGGACGCGCCGTGATCTGTCACGTCTATGTTTCTGTTGAGTTCCTGTTTATCCTTATTTGGTAGTTCCATTGACTCCTACGTCTCCGCTGGTCCCAGCCAGCTCCGCTCCTCCAGAGCGCCCTCCAGTGCCCGCTCCTCCAGAACGCCCCCCTGGCTTCATAGTTTTCCCCAAGAAAATTGGGGGGGGGGGGGCATATATCCATGGCCATAGTGGCTGGGCCAAGGGCCAAGGCCACGGAGGTGGATCCGCCATTGGCCTCCCGTGTCTCCTGATCCGCCATGGCTGCCTGAGTACCTTGATCCGCCATGGCCTCCTGAACTCCCTGATCCGCCATGGCTTCCTGAACTGTCTGCTGTCCTGAACTGTCCCCCCCCAATGGTACTGTTATGGTGCGGGACGCGCCGTGATCTGTCACGTCTATGTTTCTGTTGAGTTCCTGTTTATCCTTATTTGGTAGTTCCTGTTCTTAGTTAATCATCGTTCATTCAGTTCTCCTGTGTTTAATTAATCATCTCGTTTGCTCCTTTGTTTCCATGTCTTTAATAGTCTTCAGTTTCTAGAGTTCTTGGTCCTGACTGAACGTTGTTTTGTGTGGTTGTATTCTCCTGCGTTTTCTCCAAGTGGATTTATTAAAAGACTCCGTTTGTTTGATATCTGCCTCCTTCATGCTCCTCGCCTCAGCAGCCCGTGACACTGGTAAGACAACATTAAACATGAAAAACTAAGATAACTAAAATTAAATATGAAATGATATATATAGACATTTTTAAAATAAAAAAACTAATAAAAATGACAAAAACTAAATTACTACAACTTAAACTGTAACTAAAATAAAAATGAAATCAGAAAATATAAGAATACAATGGAATTCAAGATATTAACAAAAACTACTGTATATAATATGCAAATAAAGATATTAAAATAACACTGTCCTGATCAAAATCAGTAAATGTGTCCAAACTTTTCACTGGTAGTTTTATTTAATGCATTTACACTCTTGTACTTTATTTTCTCTCTTGAGGCTATTGTGATCGTCAGATGGAGAGTTTGCAGTCCTTGAAGTCATCTGCTAGGAAAATAAACTAGATAAAACAAGAATTTATTGGGCTTAATGTAAGTATTCATTAGAAAGAGGTGAGTTTTGATTTAATTTGTGATTTGATTTCAAATAATAATAATAATCACTGCGATAACCTGGCATTGCATCTTTAAATAATTTCTTAAGGTCATTAATATGTCCAGATCATTACAGACAGACACCCACCGAACATCGTGCATTATTTATACCTTCACTGTCTGTCTTATAATGGTCTTTAATTGAACAGAGTTTGACTGCTGAGACTGTGCAAATATTGATAGTGATAATGGGCTGCATTTATATTGTGCTGTCACTGCATATGTGTAATATAGAGGGCATGTGATATTGTTAAGGTCACAAACTTACATTAAAACATTAAACTGATAAAGTGTGAATCTTCCAGTAGCTCTAGTTTTGATATGTAAACTAAGGTTCATTGTTGTTCTTTAGTTGTGCAGCGCAGTTCAAGACCATAACTTTTTATAACAACTATTTTATGATCTACATTATGCACTATAAAAGTCATTGTAATTGTAAATAAAACAAAGCATGTTTTACAAGGCAATATTTTATTCTACTTCAAAATTTCCCAATTAAAGGGATAGTTCACCCAAAAATGAAAATTGTCATAATTTGCTCACCGTCAAGTTGTTTAAAATCTGTATGAATTTCTTTTTTCTGTTGAACACAAAAGAAGATATTTCGAAGATTGTTGGTAATCAAACAGTTGCCAGTAGCCATTGACTTCCATAGTATGGAAAAGAATACTACACTGTAAAAAATTACCGTGATTTTAACGGTAAAAAACCGTGAAAATGCTACAGTAAAAACCTGTTAAATTTTTTACGGCAAGTTCCCCTAATATATATGGTGAAAAACTGTTATAGACATTTCAGACAATTTTACGGTGAAATACCGTTTTTGGAACTGAAAAAAAATGTAAAATTTACAGGGAAAAAACGTAAATTGACGTTCCCAGAATTCCCTGCATTGCATTTCAAATTTTGTTTGAATTTGATGTTTTTTCTTTGAAATGACTGTTTCTTCTTAGTTTTTTCTTATCAGTTATGTTTATTAGGGTTGTATGTTACATCTAATGTTGTGAAATTAATGTTTATTACATATTTCAGTTTAATGAGTCGCACCATGATTGTGTTTAGTGTTTGTGTGAATGACACTGTGCACTTCTATATATGTTATTATTTAAAAGCTGCTTGTGATGGGCTTTGGTTCATCATGTGACTTTCTCATCACCACCTGCATTTGGTGGTTATCAGTGTATTTCAAAGGTACAAAACAGATTTCAGTACTTCAATAAGTTGGTATATTAACATTATATCAGTTAATGAAATTACGGTATTTCACTGTAAATTTTATACCGTATTTTTATGGTAGAATTCCGGCAACCACAGCTGCCGTTTTTTTTACTGTAAATTTTACAGATTTTTTTTTTTTTTTACAGTGTATGGAAGTCAGCTCATACAGGTTTGGAACAACTTGAGGGTAAATGATCACATAGGGAAAAGTGAAATTATCCCTTTAATTCAATGTGTTATTCACCATTTTTTTTAGGTGCAACACAGATGCCTATAATCGGAGATAGTTTGTTCTGTATTTAGTTTCTATTAGTGGAAGAAAGTTTGACTTACAGCACATCATGTTGTGTCAAAGTAGGGCTGGGCGGTATATCGAACGAGATGATCACGCGCATCTAGTCAGTCAAGCCGGTTTACATTTACATTTATGCATTTAGCAGACGCTTTTATCCAAAGCGACTTACATTGAATTCAAGTTACAGTTTTTACATTTTATCAGCTCCGGTTCCGGTTAATCTCCTACACGTGCTTTCAGATGGAGTGGGATTTAATACACAGAGCCATAGTTCGCCAACAAGCTACGCAATATCGCGTTCATAATCGCAGATGAATCGCATTCAATTTTGGACGCGATATTGCGTAGCTTATTAGCGAACTACGGCTCTGTGTATTAAATGCCGCTCCATCTGAAAGCACGTGTATAATGTACAATCCACTGAAAAGATACTGTTGACATCGTCAGATTACATTAACACAATTTATAGTCAGGTCCATGTTTTGTAACGAAATATTTCAGATTGTATTTTATATATATAATGTTTTGAAGTAGTATTTTCTTGTAAAAAAAAAATCTTTGTTTTAAATAATATTTGTTTTATTTGCAATTTTGGAAAATCATTTTTTACAGTGCATATATACACACATATATATGTGTATACAGTAAAAAAAAATACACTTGTCACCTATACAACACAGCAAAAAATAAAAATGTGCAGTTACCTTAAGGAGCCATTTCAACCTTAAAGGGGTCTTATTATGCTTTTTCACTTTTTGAATTTTAGTCAGTGTGTAGTGTGTATGTTTGGGCATAAAAAAGATCTACAAAATTACAAATCTCAAAGTCCACTCCAAAGGGAGATATTTAGTTTTTAAAAAATCCCTTTTCAAGAACTACAACGAATGGCTCGTTTGGACTACAAAGTTGTTTTCCTGTATTTGTGACATCACAAATTGGCCCATTAGAATATCACTAAAATAAATCCCGCCTCCGGAAATTCGAATGCACATTTCAAAATCGAAACCCGGTGCGGGTGTTTTTATATCACTGTATTTCAGATGGAAACCGACTGTCTTCAGAAAATTTTGAATGTCATTTTCATTTCATCTTGCATGTAATGTCTGATAAAGCAGTGTTTGTGAGCGGAGCCAAAGTCCCTTTTAAGGAAAGTCCGTTCACTCGGCCGCCATATTTGCAACGTCTCCAGGCAGTTCAAACAAGACGAAGTCCTATCTAAATGAATGGGGGAATCCTGATATCTCAAAAACGGCTCGCTGAACTCGCGATTAAATTACATATTTCAAATCAGCAACAAAATCTGAAATGAACTGCCCCATGAATGTTGTTTCTAATGCTCAAATAATGCTTAAAAAGCTTATTTTTCAGGCTAGACCAGCCAATGCGCATGCGTTGTTCCAACGCGCTTATGACTGCGCATGCGCAGCTACTGGTCCAGTCCCTGGTTTCTATGGGAACCGGAGCTTCTAAGGCCGCTGCAGTGACGCAATGACTTTACCAATCAGCTCTGCTTTGTGTTCAGCGTTACCGGGGAAACCTCGCTCTCTCCCGCTCCAACAGCGCCTCCCGCTGGCAGAGAATTAATTTGCTTTTAGTCATTCTGCCTAGCTGTTCGCCAATCACAACACACTGGGACTGCTAACCAATCACAACACATTTTGTTTTTCGGAAGGCAGGCCTTCATCAAACCTGGAATTAATCGAGCCATTTGTGCCAGACTGGGGAGAATGGTATTGTAATAATAGTTTTTCGAACCACCAAGCATGAGAGCATGTTCTAGTACACACCTAAAATGAAATCAAGACTTTGTAAAAGAGCATAATAGGACCCCTTTAATAACCTTAAGAATGACTTAATTTAGTCAGAGTAATATAGCAAGGTTGATTCTGTCACTATTTTTTGATCTGTTATTATATCCTTATCATACAGTATTGTGTTATATATCAACCTCAACCTTTTGATGTTCCTCTATTGAGGCTGTTTAATAATTAAGCACAGTTTTGTCTACACGACCTCTTCTTTTCTAAATTTGTATATACAGATGCCCTTTGACCTGTCCTTAACCCTTTAGTTATTATTAACTCTGCTGTCTTTGGGACAGGAATCAGCTGGCAGCACACACATCCCATCCTAATAAAGTCAGAGAGAGTACGAGCCTGTATTTACTGCTGATGAACATGGAGCGAAACGCTGGGAAAACCATCCCATCAAAGTGCTGACCTGTCGACCAGGCCTTGAAGTGAAGTTTTACTAGAGCGGTTCACTGTTACACAGCCTGTGTGTTTTAATATTCCTCACGGATCTGCTCTTCTCGTTCCATGCTGAAGAGGTGACCTGATTTATTTCTCTTTTATGTGGCCATTATTGATCCACAATGTTTTGAGATCCTGATCGACCCAAATTTACGTCTCTCTTTATTCACAGAGCGGTGTTTCCTGTCACGTTCTGGCTGGAAATAGCGGCTTTTCTCTGTTCGAGCTTTCAGCAATTATCTTAGACACCTGAATATGAAGCCGTGTGTGCAATTAGCCACAGAAGAGCGTGTCACAGCATGTTCTCTGTCCATATTAACAGCAGTGCAAGGTCTGTCTGAGCTCACTTGAAGATGTGGACAGGACTGGATGTAGTTTGCAGATTGTTGCCTCTGAGATTTGAGCTTCGACTGTTCTGTGCATGGAGATCCTGTTGCATCCGTCTGATTTCTCATTGCATCTACTTGTGAGGTAAAGTAACTGCTGATGACAAGCTATTCTAGAGGAAATGTTATTGCTCTTTCAATGCAACAGACTTCTGATTTGTTTTAAGTCAACATTTTCTCCTAAAATGAGAAATTAAAATGAGTCGATAGTTGTCATGCAGTACAGGGCTTGCAGAATTTCTAAATTCCTGGTAGCCCTTCAGACAGGCACTCTTCAGATTTTGGTAGCACAAAATGAATTTAACTAGCCTGAAAAAGGCTGTTTTTTTTAATGAGTTGAAACATCAGTCAAAAACATTTTCAAAACACCAACATCAACAAATATCAAGCAAGGAATTTTATTCCACCATTTACAAGGTATCTGCAGGATTTCAAATTTAAGGCTTTTTATGACCCTGAAAACATGCACAAATAAAATTAATAGGCCAAATAATTAATGAGCGGGGTAGGACAATGTCCATGGTAGCATAAAACCTTAAAATGACATGATTTACAGTTCAGGGACAGGTTTTCACAAAACATAAAATGATAAACATCACATTTCAGCCTTTAAACCGTTTTTAGAATAGGGATGAGTCAAACATACAAATTATTACATTAAAACATAAATGTATATCTGTATAAATGTTTTATTTAATTTCAGTTAACTTTTTATTTTAGGTAATGAAAAAATGTTTTTATGGTTTTTAAAATAAATTAAATATTTCTGTTTTAGCTTTAGTTATTTTAGTACACCAAGTTAAACTAAAAGAATTTAAAAAGTTGCCTTGGCAACTATCTGAAATATTTTAAGGTTTTTCATTTTTATTTTATTTCAGTTACATTTTAAGTAATGAACTTTTTTACGGTTTTAAAATTAATTAAATATTTAAGTTTTAGTTATATTAGAACATCAAGTTAAACTTAATGATTGAAATTAAAAATGTTACTTTGGTAACTAGCTGAAATAAAATAAGTTTATGGTTTGTATGAAAGTAATGAAATAAGTAATGAAATAAGATTTTTTTTATGATTTTAGTTTCAATTAACTATAACAACTTTATCAGGAGAAACATAAGAAGCAGGAGGTGTCTCAATTTGCTCTCCATTTAATCTCATTGCCACGAAGGAGAAACAATTGAGATTTTTCTCATGTGATTTCTTTCCTAAGGGATCCTCTCGTCCTCAGAAGCCAGACTCGTTTCATCTTTGAATGGAGGAGATGAGTGAAAGCCGTCTGATGGAGTACGAGCTGCAGTCTCTGGCTCCTGTCTTGGGCCCCAGGGCCACAGCGGGGCTTCTGCTGGCTCCGGACACAGAGCAGATCACGGCGCTTTGTTTCATGGGGCTCGTGCTGCTGTTTCTGGTGTTCCTGCTGGTGCGGTGCTTCCGGATTCTTTTGGACCCCTACAGCAGCATGCCATCCTCATCGTGGTCTGATCACAAAGATAAAATAATAAAATAATATTTTAATTAAATATCTAATCTATATCGAGCTAAAAGAAGTAATATTTATTATTTTATTTTATTTTTTTATTACAGTTATTTTAAAAAAATGAATGCATTTAATACAATATTAATTAATTTCATTTAATTTATTAGTTTTTATTTTAATATAATATTTTTCATTATTTACATAATGTTTCTGCCCGAAAATGTTCATTACTGGAATGCACAAAATAATGTTTTAATTAAATTGTTAAACATCTATCTGACAGTTATGCCTTTATTGTATAAAAATAAATATATTATAAAAATATATATATATATATATATATATATATATATATATATATATATATATATATATATATATATATATAAAAAAATAAATTATTGTAAAAAAAAAAAAAAAAAGATCAGATATTTTCTTAATTGTGCTTAATGGACTACTGAAAATAGGGTTCAGTGTCTTTATGCAAAAACACTTTTTTGTGTTTCTTTAGATTTTGGGATGAAAATGACCTTGACTTGTTCTTGATATTTAACCACAAAACTACTGATAGCAGTGCAATACCGCTGAGATTTTAGTCTATAAAATAAGGTTTGCTTGGTTATTTTAGTTCAAGTTACATTAAATTCAGTTGTGGCTGTGGATGGGTGCCTGTTTTATAGTGTAAATTTCTATTTCAGTCAATTATGTGGATGAATCAGGCATCTGTATTAATTTGCCACAGAAAATTTTGCTAATTTATTTAGTGTTGCGACAGACTTTTACAAACTTCCTTATTTTTTTTTATTGTGACTGCGTTTCTAATTATCTTTACCGTGCATGTGAATTGGTTGGATGATATTTATTAATATTATTTTTAAATGTTTTGCATTATGTTGTTATGTGTTTGTCCACTTTGCAGGTTTTGTCAGTGATAACTGGAGCAAATGTGCCTTGATTTATTTTTGCATCAGAGACTCTGTCGTCTGTGTGTATTGATTTTGTGGTGTTTACGGTCGGTTTGGGATTAGTAGGTGCTTTTTTTTTTTTTTTCATCTTGAAAGGGCAAAACTATGTACAAACAGGGATTTCTCTGGAAATGTTTCTTACTCTGGATTGGTTTTTAGCAAAGAAATATTTGCTCAATAAATGACTTTTTCTCTCAGCTGTATTATATGTTGCTCTTTCATGGTTAATCACATCCCTGGACACCCCACATGCAGCACCAGCCTATTAATCTGTTTATTAATTTGTCAAAAAACAACAGCCTGCATATCTAATGCCAATATTTCAGAGTAACACCATCCCAGCTAACAGGGAATATTCTCAGAACGTTCTCTCAATGTTATAAACAAACGTTCTTCTATTAACATTAATAGAATGTTCATTCAAAGTTATCTGGTCTTTAATAACGTTCTCAAATCAGTACTTATACATCGTTCATTGAACGTTTTTTCCTTATGTTCATCCAACACTTTTTTAAATGTTACTAGCCTACATGTTTCAGAACGTTAGAGAACATTCAAAAGTAACATTCCCATATTTGAAAAATAATAGAATGGAATGTTCCCTTAATATTTGTATAACCAAGAGAAACGTTTTTAAACTTTTTTTTTTTTTTAAACTAGACATTTTGAACATTCAAAGATCATTCAGAAATAACATTTTCATAACTTAATGGGAACTTTAGCAAAATGCTCTTATATATTTTTAACAGAAATAAACGGTTTTGCGATAAATGTTATAACGTTATAAAAACCTGTTTTTTTTTTTTTTGTTTTTTTTTTGCTTAATCTGTTTATTGAACTTTTATAAGAATAAAAGGATAAAGATACAGGAGAATAGAAACATTTTTCCCCCCACACTACCCCCAGCCCCGAGTTATACAAACCAAACCAAACCCAAAAGAAGCCCCTCAATACATAATTATAGTGTATGTCAATTATGTACAGAATAAACTTTGAGTCAGAGTTTAGAAAAAAAAATAGATAAAAATAATCACACATGTACATTGTCCACATTTACAGACAAAACATTACTAATACATACAGTGCACAATAAACCCGTTTCTTACAACATTCTACTAATTTTATCTTCACCCAAAATATTTGTACGTTATTTGAACGTTTATTTTTAATATTCTAAGAACGTTGATATGCCCAGTTTCTTTAGAACGTTATTTAAAGGTTACAAAAAAAACTTTATTAGAACGTTCAAGCACAAATAACATCATAAAGACGTTCCGAAAATGCTGATCTCAGAACTTTTTTTCTCAACGTTATGAGAATGTATTTATTAAATATTAATAAAGTTATAAGAATGTTCCAAAAACATTGCTTTAGGAATGTTTTGTCCTAACTTTGTATCTAACTTTTTAAAAACGTTAGGGAAAGTTGTGAGAACGTTCCCTGGTGGATGGGTAACAACTATATTCTCCTTGTGATAAGCTCCTCAAATACTTATTATTGAGTGTTAAAATGTGAAATATTCAGTGCTTCATTCATATTTTAGCAATCGTGCAAAGAAACTAATACCAGATATGTTGAATAAGGACATTTTCTAGGGCATATACATTGTATTTCCTCATGTTTTGTATTTAATATTGGCATCACGTAGCCAGATGCTTCAGTATCAGCATAACGTTAAGTGCATTGCAACTTCTAGCTGAGAAACGCTCACTTAGACAGAAAGAAACCGTCTGTTTAACAATGAAAAGCAACCAACCAGAGTTTGTTTTTACGTGATATTTAACATTCCCAGAAATTGCATAGCCATCAGACATACAAAATTCAACTGGCAATTTTATCAAGGGCTTGCAAAATGTTGTGCACAGTATGCATCAGTAGGTGACTGTGAGATCCATCAAAATATACTGTAAATACATAAAAGTAATGCAAGCAATTCTGTACCAATTCCTTGCCTCAGGCGCCATCTACTGGTAAAAATGAGCATGACAGCTGAATAAATGTGCAGCGCAATAGGTGCAATGTATGCAATATACTTGCACTTGCTACAATATGACATTGTTTGCAGTACAGAATACTGTAGAAATTGTATTTTTGAAATAAGACGTTTGGGAAAAATAGTTCATACAACCAGTTCATACTTTAAAGATTGTGTAATTTTTATTATGCTAAATGTTCTTATAAAAACATATAGATTAACATAGTATTTATAATATATGATATAATAAATATAAAATATAAAATTTACATGTAACTTTTTTATTTAAAATTTAAAATGTGTAAAATATTATTATTAACAGTATTAGTAGTGTTAATAATAATAATTACAATAATATTTAAAAAACAACCTAATCTTCCATCCTGCTGAAATTCATTATGTGTAACAATAACAATAATGATCTCTTCATATCCTGACAACCACAGTTATAAGCTTCAATATGAGCTTCATATTCTGACAGCTGCTGTTAACAATAATCAAATAATAATAATAATTAACTTTTTAAGGTTCAAAAGAGGAAGAAACTGTGTAAAAGTTCTCCTAAAGAAACACGTTTTAAGGCTGGATTTGAAGTGGGTTTTGGAGAGACCCAGTAAACATCATGTTCCAGGTCAGCCTCCGTCTCATTAGGAAAGACTGCAGACACACAAAAGAGTTCAGCTTCACTTCACCAGAACAAAACACAGGAATCTGACAGAGATGTTCATCCTGCAGTTACACCAGACACATGAAGCATCATGTCAGAATATGATTTAGCTGATGTACAGACATTTATATCGTAACATAATGACAATTAAATGAAAACATATTATAGATTACATTTATTTTGAATACAATTAATTGAACATATCGACTGACTTAAGCATATAGATGTTTATATGTAATTTCATAATTTTTTAAAAATGAATTGTTCTGCCGAATGTACTGACAGGCATACGTACAGTATATGGTAAACTAAAATATACTTTAATGTAATTTCTATTTAAGTTTGTATGTCATGTTTTTATGTAATTGCACATTCATAGTGATAAATTTTCAGTTTAGTACATTTAAAGTATATCAAGTATTTTTTACTTTTTTGGCAGTATTACAAATTGCACTTTTTAAAAGTGTACTTAAGTGTTAAGAAACATAGTCATGAAAGTGTCTCTCTTTAAGTACACTTAAGTGATCTTTTATTTAATTAATACATTATCTGCAAGTACATTTTTTAAATATACTTTTAAGATTTAAAGTACACTACAAGTGTGTATTCAATGTAATTAAGCATACTACTTTTTCATTCAGGTTGCAGCCTGATTTACAGGCTGCTGTGTTGAATATTACATTATTAAATTCATAAATTCTCATTTATACAGAGCAGAATATTTTTTACTCTTCACTGTAAAAATTATTTGTTGCTTAATCTTAAAACAAACATGTACTACCTGCCTGAGTTTTGTGGTATTGTGTTAAATTATGAATTTGAGTTGTACAGTGTATTTACATTTAATCATTTGATGGACATTTTTATCTGTAGTTTTGTTTGAAAATAAAAGATGAAGAAACACTTGGAGCGTTTATTTTTATATGAAAAAGTTCCCAGGTAAAAACATTATGTTGAAATGTCTAGTTTTCTTGTTGTGATTATAACTTTATTTAAAGGTAACAAAAACGTTTTGACAGCATTTAAAACTTTATTTATTTAACTTTATTTAATAATTTCTTTTTACTTAAAACTTTATTTTCACCCAAAATATAACGTTATTTGAATTCTTATTTTTAATATTCTAAGAATATTAAAATGTCCAGTTTCCTTGTCGTAATTAGAACAATATTTAAAGGTCACAAAAGTGTTTCTTAGAACATTCATCAAGTACAAATGCTTTAAGTTTTGAGAATGTTGTTTTGAGAACGTTTTCTCAACATTGAGAATATATATCAAATATTAATAAAGTTATAAGAACATTCCATTTAAGAAACGTTTTATGTAACTTTTAAAAAACATTAGTGAAAGTTGTGAGAGCGCTTCCTGTTAGCTGGGTTACTGGGGAACATGCCAAAATGAACATTCGTTCAAAACAAAGCAGTGAAATGATTTAAAATTGACCCCTATGTGCACTTGCTAGGTATGTTAATGTTCAGTGCACGTGTCACGCATGGAATGCTGTATGTAAAAGCAGGAAAACAACACCCCGCATCACTTAGCCATGTCAACAAAGCTAACCCTGACACTTGGTCTGCGTTAAATGAGTGTCATCTGCAATGCGAGGCATGCGGGGCATGTGATCAGAGGTGAAAGTATGATTGCATCGATGGACTGTCTGCATCTTATCACTCTCTCATCATGTGAAGCTCCTCCGTTATCTGATACTGTAATACTTTCTATGACACGTTTCAGCCACAGTGAACAGTACAATACGAGCTTACATTACACAATAGAACGAGAACATGTCAAGGAATGGAACTTAACCCCACAGATTGATGCAATAATTTATTAGGGGTGAACTTACCCAGAGGGGACGTCTGTTGGAGAAAAACTAGGGCATGGGATCTGGATAAGAGACAGACCCTTACAAAACACACTGTAGCACAGTGATATCAGATAGATTTGACCCTTCCTTTTTTCTCTACTATAGGGCCCTGTATACCATGGTACAGTGTAGTTACCATATTTATACCATGGTATTTACAAGCTACTCCAAGGTAGGCTAAAACGTTGCTATGGTATATTGTGCAAAAACATGCTAATACCACAGTTTTTTATTGTTTGTTATAGTTGTCTTGTTTATTTTGTTGGCTGCTCTAATCATATCCAAAACATGCTATATTTGGATTGTTAGATTCGTCTTTTTTATTTGTCTTTTTTATTCTATTCTTTTTTAATAGCCTATATCATGTCCAAAACAAACAAAAAAAAAAAAACATGCTAATGCCACAGCTTTTGATTATGTTTGTAAGATTTGTCTTGTTTACTCTATCATTTTGTAATGTATTATGTCCAAAAGCATGCTAATACCACAGTTTTTTTTATTGTGTTTGTTATAGTTGTTTATGCCGTTAACTGCTCTACTCATGTCCAAAAACATGCTAAGCACAGTTTTTTTTGTTATATTTGTCTTGTTTATACTCTCTGTTCTAATATATCATGTCCAACACATGCTAATACCACAGTGTGTGATTATATTTCTTAGATTTGTCTTGTTTATGCTAATATTATGTCCAATAACATGCTAATATCACAGATTTTGATTGCTAGATTTGTCTTGTTTGTGCTGTCTTTTCTAATAGCCTATACGATTCATGTCCAAAACAAGCTAAATCTGCAGTTTTTCTTATATTTGTCTTGTTGTTCATGCTGTCTGTTCTAATATATCATATCCAAAAACATGCCAATGGCACAGTTTTTGATTAGGTCTTACTCACTTCTAATCCAAATCATGCTAATACCACAGTTTTTGGTTATTTGTCCTGTTTATATGTTGTCAGTTCTAATATATCATGTCCAAAACATGCTAATACCACAGTTTTTGATTATATTTGGTGTTATATTTGTATTGTTAAATGCTGATGATACTGTTTTAAAATCTCGTCTGGCTGTAGCGCTGTACTTTTATGGTAAACTCATCAAATCAGTTAAAATGTGAGTGGAAACAGAACATTAACAGGTAAGTTTGCTTCTTTTATTACAGAAATGTTAAGAATTATGTGTATTTGTACTGTATTCGATGGAAAGCTTTGTTCGATTTACAAACGAACCGGTTCCGTTTAATGAATCGGTTGAAGTGAATCACAAATTGCGTCCCTCAGAAACGAACTCGTTCGTTATCAGTGTTCAGATTATGAATTTATACAGTCCATTTATTTTTAATGAACTTAATTATTGCTAATGGGTAACAATATTAACAAGCTGTATGACACAAAGACCATATTTTTCTTTTGTATGAAAACAACCACAATCAATTGGCCACATCAACCACAATGAGATTAAAGAAACAATATTTTTATGACATAACGACAAATCTATAGAATCACAATCAGACACTAAACAGACACCATTCTTAACGCACGTTTGTGAAAGATGAATCGAATAATTGAATCAGCCGTCAAAGAGCAGTTCAAAAGAACCGAATCGCCTAAACGACTCGAACTTCCGAGCGTCATCTCCTGGACCAATAGGCGTCTCGACACACCCACAGACAGACACCAGTCTCTCGTAAAGAGCAGACTGTCTCACTTTTATCAGACAGACATCACGAACCTCATTTATTTTTCACGTTCATCTTAAGATATAGGATTCCGGAGCGAAAGGATTTTCGGCTCTTCCGGTTTATTTTTATTGGATATTTTTTTTCTAAATAATTTAGCGCAACACTACCAAGGGCAGGCTGCAGAGAATGTCGTTTGAAGATTATTTAAATATTTTTTAGTGTCGTATTTTTATCTATTTATTTTTTTTTGCACTGCGATTGGACGGCGATTGTTTTATGAGCAAGATTCTGGATGCAAATCTCAATGGAAATTAATTTGCGTAAAATCCGCTGAACAGAAGTGTGCACATCATCACACAGCCATCATCATCATCATCATCATCATCATCATCCAACAGGAAACTCAGCAGAGGACATATAAGCAGGTATCAGACATTTCCCAGTAGGATTTGTTGATTTTGTAATGCCTGGTGTTGTGAATGTGTCTCGTGTTTATTTCTCGTAAAAGAAGAATGTCTCATTGTTTAAGCAGATATCAGCAGTCATCTGTCGGTCAGGTGAGTTTCAGGCAGGTGTGCCGTGAAAAAAACATTTACTACAGACGAGAAAGATAACTGACAGTACGTGTGCAAAGATTTATCTGATGGACATGATGACTTTTCTCATGGTACATCAGATACATGTTTGTGTTTGTCTTTAATGTAGGCCTACCTAATTATCTACAGGTTTTCAAACTGGGGTCAAATGTGGGGGTCAAAATTTCATTATTTATTATTATTATTATTATTATTATTATTATTATTTATTTATTATTTTTTGCAAAATGTATTTTTAGGGCTGTCAAAGTTAATATGTGCATTTAAAATATTATTGAAATAGGTTTAACATATCCTTTTACGTTTACATTTACAATTTACCAAATGTAATATTCATATTAATAATTAATTTAATAATGGTTTTGCCTTATAAGGACAGAAGGTCAGAAATCAGGACGTTATTTGCAATTATTTTATATATATATATATATATATATATATATTAAATTTTTCTCATGATTTTTTTTTTTCTAAAAATTTTTCTAAAATAAAAATCTATGTTAAAAAAATATTTAAGTAATTGTTAATCTCAAAGTCATTTAAAAATGAAAATATATTTCTGATAATATTTTAAACTTTTTTTATGATAACAATATTCTAGCCATGTTTTTTTTTACATTTGGAAATAAGTAATTTAAATAATAATCAAATAAAATATTATTTTGAATAATAGTATTAGCAATCATCACAGTATATACAAAAATACCTTTATATTATATAATATTTATACAACGATGTAAAGGCCAATAATTTAATTTTGAAAATTTGATTTGTCTTAATATTACATTTAATATTTTCCTCACACAGTTGGTCTAATGTACATACTTGATATATGCAAAACTCCAGGTTTAAAATATTGTAGAAAAAATACAGAATGAATTGTCAGTCTATCCATTGTGGGTCTTATTTTAAATATTTATATACTAATAAGTATAATAATTATATTATTTCAAAAGACTGGAGGCTGGAAATCCTCTCGGATCTCTGTAAAACGCTTTCTAAAAAATTAGTCCTGATCCAGTAATCATGAATGATTGGAAAGGTCATGGAAAAGACACGGAAATTCACTGGTCAGGACTAAAGTGTGGGAATGTTACGTGGTACATGAATATGATAATCATTTACAGTCATCTGAAAGCATCACAGTACTGTCTGTAAGGGATTTATGCAAAGTTTCTCCCATTAATTAAATACTTTCCTAGTAATTGAAATGCTGCGTGATGTTTTCCCCTCAGTTCCCTGGCTGAAGGATGGAGCAGCTCAGTCAGTGGCTCTGGAAGCAGGAATACTGGCTTCCTCCGGGAATCAGCTGGGCAGATATGGAGAAGATGGAGGGCTCTCGGCGTCCTCTCCCGCGGGATCTGCTCCTGGCTCTGCCTCTAGCTCTGGGATTCATCATGCTTCGTTACGCTTTTGAGAGGTGACTGATGACTTTATCAGGTCCTGAGGGCCTTAGATGTAATTTAACCAGGTTTGACATGAATTAATAACAGAATCTGACTTAAATTAGAAAAAGTACAACAGTATCGATACATTTTTTGGACATTCTTTGAGCAGGGATTTTTCCCCTATATTCTTATGCATTATCATTTTTTCCAACTTCAATATGAACCATTATTATTATTATTATTATTATTAATGATAATAATAATAATAATAATTAAAATACAAATTTTTATATTTTAATGTACAATATTATTATTCCAACACAAATATATTTTTATTGATATTTGATTTTATAATTTAAATAATACAATTATTATGTTCAATAATAATAATAAAACTAAAAGTAATAATAAACATATTATTATTATTACAGTTTTTCTCGATTGCTTAAACACGTTTCTTGAAGTTATGCCTCTTTTTTTTGCAAAACTCTAAACACAAATCCATAACTTCTAACTCAATTTCCCAAACTTCCCTATATTCAGGTCAAAATGAAGCTCTCCACTCAAAACAACTCAATCTTGCTGAAAAATCAAACTTGACATGACACACAAACCCTCAAAAACACACACACTACAACTCAGTTTTACACACTAATGAGATAAATTCAAAACAATACTACAAAAACCGGTAATAAGTGTTGCTTGCGGTACTCCCCAAATGTTTTATTCCTTAATTGAATGTACTGTAGAGTACAGTACAATACAGCAAACAACAACAAAAGTAATTATGCTGCCCCAGCATCCTGTCTTTGGTCTGGGACAGGCCAAACTACCTCTTCAACATCACACGCTATACTGGCCCTGCAGGCAGCAGGGGTAAAATCCTCTCGCATGCCTGATCCAACCCTGGCACGCATCAACTCAAATATCTGAGACTGCTTTTCTTCTTGCTCTTGCCCTTCCAATTCCTCTTTCTCTTCCATGTTGTTGTCCTCCTCCTCTTTCTCCTCCTCCTCTTCCTCTTTCTCCTCCTCATCTTCCTCTTTCAAAGTACAAATTTACACATTACTGTATGTGGGATATTGATTGCAAAAGACTGGAAATGATTCAGTTACACTTTTACTTGCGATCTGACCAAAAAAAAACAAATAAACAAACAAAAAACACGTTACAACATGATTGTGAAATAGAAAAGAAAAACAAATATGGGCACAAAGGCAAAAATAAAAATTAGAAAGTCCACTGTCAAAATTTATATCTTGTGTTGTCCTCTGTCTATATATGCTTTCCAAATGAAGGTTTTCCAACTGAGATGTACCTTTGAGCTATTTCAGAGAACTGGTTTGTCATCGGTTGATCTATATTCTCTTCATTAGTGAAAGTCAAGATTCACTTGAACAAATCATGGCAAATTTATAAAAAGTCTAATAGAAATGTGCAGAAAATATGCTTAACATTTATCGTAATGACTTATACGATGAACTATTGACTTGAGGTTTTGGGGGTAAGACTATAGCACAGAGAACAACTGATAATGTAGGAAGCCGCAGACAAATGTACATAATCAGTTGCATGAATGTACCAAAGCAAATCGCAATTTGATCAAAAGAATGAGAATGGCGTTATGGTTTTGAAATTTTAGTTCAAAAGCCTGGTTATAGTGTTTTAGCAATCGAGAAAAACTGTATATTATTATTATTATTATTATTGTTATTATTATTAGTATTAGTATTATTAATAATAATAATAATAAATACTCATTATTTATTATTTATTTTACACCACAATATTATTATTGCAATAGTGATGTATTTATTTATGTGTTTGATATTTGTAATTTAAATAATAATAAATTTAAATTATTATTATTATTATTAATAAATTAATTGTTATTATTATTAATATTAATGTATTTTTTATTTCACAGTACAATATTACTGTTAGAATAGCAATATATTTCTTTATTGATTTATTTGTTTTATTTTTATATTTTAAATAATAATCAAAATATTTTAAATAATAATAATAGTAATAATAATAATTATTATTATTATTATTATTATTATTATTATTATTATTATTATTATGGTATTGTTCTTAGCTGATCACATAATTGTCTGAGGTACTTGAATCTGAATCACTGCACTATATATATCAAAATACCCTGGTTTGCCATCTGACACCACTAAATAATAAACTAAAATAATTTGTTAGCAGAACAATTTGTGCAACATACTTAAAACCATTCAGAACACATTAGCATTTTCTTCAAAAAATGTAAAGATGTAAGTGGTATTTTGGGTCGTGTCTCAGAGTTCAGTGCTCTTTCTATACTTCTGAATTGTTTGTTAGTTTAACTGATTCCACTAGTCTCTCTCATGCATGTGTGCTTAGTATGCATGTGTTTAGTATGCATGCTTGAATATGCCGTATCTCCGCATGCAATCAGTCTCTTTGTTTAGTTTTGCGCGTTTGGCGTCTGCTGTGGTGTAACTTTACGCGTGTCTTTGTGCGTGACGGCGTGACTAGCAGGTGTGTGTTTCTGTGTATTGTGTGTGGCCCGAGGGAGCAGATGAAGCTGGTGTTTTAGGAAGGGAGGGAGACATTTTATCAACAAACAGCAGCAGGCAGACGCAGAGCGTGTGTGTGTGAGTGAGTGAGTGAGTGTGTGTGTGAGTGAGTGTGTGTGTGTGTGTGTGTGTGTGTGTGTGTGTGTGTGAGAGTAAGTGAGTGTGTGTGTGTGAGTGAGTGTGTGAGTGAGTGAGTGAGTGTGTGTGAGTGAGTGTGTGTGTTTGTGTGTGTGTGTGTGTGTGTGAGAGTAAGTGAGTGTGTGTGTGTGAGTGAGTGTGTGAGTGAGTGAGTGAGTGTGTGTGAGTGAGTTTGTGTGTGTGTTGCTATAGGAACACAAAGAGCCTGTCCTGTCAGCTGATGCTGTGACCCATTTCACCCACCATTTAACCCAGATCATGTTTCCATGTCTAATTAAAGTCCAACCAATGCAAACATATTCATAAACAATAACTGTTTGTATAGGTAATATTACACATTAAACAACAATCATAATTGCATTTCAATGTACAAGCTCCTCTTGAGCAACCTGTGAGCGATGCATTCTTTTATTTTCAGTGAGGATGTGAACGAAGGTCTTATTTAGTAACAAAGAGACATTGATGAAATGCATCTTGTGTCTTGAATCATTTCTTCTCTCTGTCTCATGCAGACGTGTGGCATTTCCTCTCAGCAGAGTTTTAGGAGTGAAAGATCGAGTTCGCTTGAAAGTTGCTCCTGCCCCAAATTTGGAGGCGTTTTACACTAAAAACAGCAGACAGCCAACGCAGGTTAGCACACACACACACACACACACACACACACACACACACACACACACACACACACATTTACTGAGCAGTCTGAATGAGGACATACCTTAGACTTCTGTTGTTTATACTATATCACTTGATTGTTTTTATCCATTACCCAAAACACATTTTTAATACTGAATTATTTTTACATATCATGGATTATGTGTTATTTTTTTCTTGTTTGTAATGTGTTTTAGTGCTTTGAGTATTATAGAGATACATTACAAATAAAATATATTATGGTATTAAAATCTATTAAAATCTATTAAAATCTATTATATTATATTATATTATATTATATTATATTATATTATATTATATTACGGGGCCGTTGAATGCTTGAATCTGATTGGCTGACGTACGTTCTAAGGATTGCAATTATTTCCAGGGAAACGCACGGCGAACGTAGTTCCAGGTAGGTCTTGACTGCATTACAGTTCCATACCACTTCGCCAAATGATTTCAGTTATTTCAAAGATCTTACAACAGCAAAATAACTAAAACCCACAACGTTACTGGCCAAATAAATAAATATAGGAAGCAACAGGATAAAAACAACAGATCATTTCCATGTTTTGCCCAAAAATTACGTTTTATTATGTACGGAAATCATTACATACTCTATTTCTCCCGCTCTCTCTCCCTTACAGACGCACACACATACTTACAGTTTACACACATGGAAACATATGCGCTAATGTTGTTAGCACTTCTCTGATGACTTTGTCAGTAAATAGTTTAGCAACTTAAAAGCCACATGACATTTCTCACAAACGAGGCAACAACGGCGCTGTTCTTTGAAGAAAATGAACTTAAAGTTTCACTATTAGTAGGGACGCTGCTGCAGAACATTTTTGAGTGACAGACTCAGAGAGGTAATTTACACGCGCTCTCTCTTGCTCTCTCTCATAAATGTATAATACTATAAAATACTATAACATATAAATGCTATAATACTATAAAAGTATATAAATAATACTAGAACTTTTTTTAATACTATGAACTATAATACTGTTACGATGGAGGTTCCCGGATCGCACTATGGCACTGCTCACTTAGCTCCACAACTCTCCTAGCTCAGGACATCCCGGAATCACCGCCACGCAGCAACTCCTCAGCAACCGTTACTGGTGGCCTAACCAGCTCTCGGATGTGATAAAATTCATTCAGAACTGTGTCATTTGCCAGACCACTAAGTCGTCGCGCCAACAGCCGGCCGGTCTCCTTCAACCTCTGCCTTTGCCACTACGCCCCTGGTCACACATTGCTCTGGACTTTATTACTGATGTGCCCAATTCCCAGGGCAACACCACGATCCTGTCAGTTGTCGATCGTTTTTCTAAGGCGTGCCGGTTATTTCCGCTTCCCAAACTTCCCAAGGTGCTAGAAACGGCCGAATTACTGTGTACTCATGTATTTTGATTATACGGACTGCCAGAGGATATCGTGTCCGACAGGGGACCTCAGTTCACTTCCCGAGTGTGGGCACGGTTCTTCCAATGCCTAAATGTGAATGTCAGTCTAACCTCCGGCTACCATCCTCAGTCCAATGGGCAGTCAGAACGGCTCAATCAGGATGTCATTCGATTCCTACGCTCATACTGCCAACATCGGCCCACGGATTGGAGCCAGTATCTGTTCTGGGTGGAGTATGCACAGAACTCTCTGCTTAAACCTGCCACGGGTATGACCCCCTTTAAATGCATTCTCGGATTTCAGCCACCACTATTCCCCTGGTCAGGGGAACCTTCCGATCTACCCTCAATGAACGAATGGATGCAGCAAAGTGAGGAAACTTGGAACCGAGCACACACCCACCTTCAGCACGCCGTGCGATGCCAGGTTCGTCAAGCCAATCGTCACCGCCATCCCAACCCAGCCTGGCGTTGGGGGGGGGGGCTGTGTTACGATGGAGGTTCCCGGATCGCCACCTCAGAGGAAACTATCACGGGAATTTTAACCGGCTATTCGGACTCCATTCCACACCTTGCCTCATACTTGGGCCAGATCACGTGCACCTGTTGTTTGACCATTCCCACTGCTTATCATCTCCCCTTTATAAGACGAACTCTGGACTTAGCACGTCGCGAAGTCTTGAGTTGCTACAGTAGTCATTTCTGAGTGTTATTCTATCCTGCCTGCCCTTGTGTTTTCGACTATTGTATGTTTACCCGCTTGCGATTGTTTGCCGCCTGCCCCTACCCTACCTGTGTACCTCTCTCTGATTTAGTTCTGCCTTCATTGCTGTGTTTGCCGGTTTCTTGACCTTGCCTGTTTTACTAACTCTAATAAAGCCGCAGATAGATCCTACCTCTTCTGGTGCTTCGTTACTAATACTATAAAAATATGTTAACAATACTACAACTGTTTTGGCCCCATCTTTAAGAATTTAAGAAACATTGTTTTATTTCTGAATCATTTTTCCCTTTGAACACATCCACAAATATCTGGGGACAGATTCATCGCTGAAGAAAACTAACACCTGCACACACCTGCGCTCGTACAAACACACATTAAACACATGTATGAATCTGCATACATTTATGCAAACATACACTAAGAGATCATTCTCCAACAGTTGTTTTGCATCCTGTCTTTCCTGGAAAATCCCATAGTGCTTTGCAGATGAGTGTGTGGATGTCTAACCACATACGGGAAGAGAGCGAATGCGTTTGTAACACACAGGTAACAGAACAAGTCTGTAATTGTTCTGGATTGTTATCACTCCCTGATTAATGAAACATGATTCAAAGAGCAAGAAATGCATTGCAGTATGACACTGTATAAATGCTATAGGTTACGTTAAAATGTGCTTCGTGTGATCATGTGATCTAATTGAACTGGTTATTCAAGTCAAAATATGATTTAATATAACTGAATCAGTCAGTTATAGGTGAGATCTAAAATCTACTTCATCTGAAATGAATTCAGTTCATATGAAGCTTATAAAGGCAGAAAGGAAAGGAAATATGCATGTTTCATACTGTAAGAGGAAGCCGCACAAACAGTGTGTTACAAGGAACCTGATAATGTTGATATTTCTTTTGGACGTGGATCCATTGTTTTCCTGTTAGCGTCTCTTTCTGGAGTTAATTCCATTATTTTAATGTCCTTGTTTTTCTTGGCAGATGAATTTCTGGTTATAATTTACATAATTTATATGGATGAGTTTGCTGCATGTAAATAGGCTTTACAGTTAGTAATGTATCTTACTGGTATTTTCGTGAACCATTTTTTTTCTTATACAATATTCCATAATAATTAAAATAATTTTTACCACTGAAAAAGGTGTAGGCTGAAGTAGAGGCTTATTTTACCTTTTTATTTTATTCATTAAATGAAATTATATTTATGGCCAATAAAAAAAAAAAAAAAAAAATTTTTTTGGCACACTGTTATTGTTAACTAAAACGATTACTAAATTGAAGTAATACAATTACTAAAACTAAAACTGAAATAAAAACAAATGACAAAAGCACATAATAAAATGACTAAAACTACCTAAAATTAAAATGAAAACTGAAACAAAAATAAATTAAAGCTGCACTGAAATATATAAAAAAATAATAAAAATGACAAAAGCACATAACAAAATTGCTAAAACTAACTAAAATTAGAATGACAACTGAATAAAAACAGCTGAAAAGTGTATAGGCTGAAGTCTAAAGCAGAAGCTTATTTTATCTTTTTTATTTTACCAATTTTTTTTCAAGCATCACTTTCACTACTAAATTTAATCTATATAGAAGATACAAATTTAAGTTAAATTTCATAAGACGTTTATACAACTCAAAACTACTAGTCAAAATGACAAAACTACTACTTAACTTTTATAAAATTAAACAATTGTTTCATGTTTCATACACAAATTATTGATTCATATATATAATAATAATAAATGTAATAAATACATTTAATTAAAATATTATTTTAGATTGATATGAAGTATTAATTAATAATTAATAGGTTTGATAATTATTTTATATTTTATTAATTCATTTAAAAATATAATAATTATGATAAATGAATAATTTAATTATATAATTATTCAGGTAAATATTTTTATCACTGAATTTTTAAATGCATGTGTGTTTATGTTTTATGTGTATTTGTAATGAGGATTATTTGGGAAAAGAATAGTAAAGAGACTAGTAAAAACTTTATATTCTGAGTTATATTCTGTGGTATTTAACCAGGAATATTATTGTTCATTGTCAAATAATATCTCATGTCACTGCATTAATCCATCTAGAGTGAGATCACCAGCCTGGTTAACCAGTGCAACCTGACTCACAGACAAGTGGAGACCTGGTTTCGTAACCGCAGAAACCAGGACAGACCCAGCAACACTAAGAAGTTTTGTGAGGCCAGGTAAGTTCACCTCAGGTATTTGCTTTTGATCATATCACAATCATAGTTCCAGAACTAATCACATGGCCCAGCATCATATCTGCTGAATGAAATACGATACTTGTTTCTTACTAATTTTTTGCTGCTACTATTACAAAAATAGTGTCTGTTTTGCATGTCACACTTTCACACAAAATATGATGCATTTGGTAGCATTTGTGCTTTTCATAAGCATTTGTAAGGTCAAGAAATCTCATATTCTCCCTTAATCAGCAGAAAAACACCACAAACACATGATTCCTGTCTGAATCTGAGCCAGATTACAACGATCTGTTCAATTCTCAGCTGGTTTTCACATGTATGACATTATTTGATGCCTAATCTTGATTTCAAGGTCAGACTTATGGCCAGAGACAGACGAAAATGCAAACATGATCCAGATGTTTTCTGCTGCATCTGTGGGCGTTTTACTGCATCCAAATAGAAAATTACAGATTTACAGATTTTGTGAAAAAGCTTATTGTGTAAATTGCGTCCAATGCATATTAAATGCAGATTGTAAAGTAAATGATGCATTTTGAATACAACTTTTTGTCATTAAAACGGAAACTTTTGACATGAACTATTTTTTATTTTGATAAGTGTATTAAAGCTTATATATATATATATATATATATAATTTATTTATTTATTTATTTTTTAAAAACATTCATTTTTATTTTGTTTAAAAAAAGTCCATTGTGATGGAAGGTTTTTACTGATATTTTTTATTCCAGAACCAAATTAGGTAATATCGGGTCTTTTTGAAAATCAATAAATAAAATCACTTCATTATCATAACACCCTTATACACATATCTACAATAATCTTAAGTAATCCTTAAGTAATATACGTTTAATCTTAAGTATTATTACCATTTTAAATCACCTTTAATCTTTTTGACTGCCCTGTGAAATTCATTTATTTTTTTATTTTATTTTATTTTATTTATTTATTTATCTATTTTAGAAGTACAAATATTCCATGTAGTCTCTCAATTAATATGAACTTGTGAAATGGAATTATAAAATAACTAATTTACGTAGTTATTATATCAATTATAAAATAACTACAGAAATATTGTTTAAATTAGGTTTAGATAAAGTTTAGCACTGATATAAATATAAAAAAAATGCTTACCAACGCTGCATTTATTTAAAAAAAAAAACTTGACATTTGACTGCATTTGCTATTTTGATAAGTGCATTAGAGCTGATATATATATATATATATATATATATATATATATATAATTTGAAAAAAACATAACTATTTTGTGAAAAAACTGTCCAAGATGTAAAGCTTTTATTGATATTTTTGAACTCAGCATCATCATATTTTGCAAATATTAATATACTATAAATTATAATGTTTATAACATTATAATATTTTATTTCAAGATGCAGGGCTATGTAGTAAATCTGTTTTTTACCATAGTAACTTTGTATCTTTTGTTTCCCCAGCTGGAGGTTTGTGTTCTACCTGGTTGTTTTCACTGCGGGATTCGCGTCTTTAATTAACGTGAGTCAACATTTGAAGTCTTATTCCCTCGTGAACCCGAGTGTGTCCTGGGGTTGGTGTCTTTTGAGTCGTCTCCTAATTAGGGTCCCCTTGTTAAAGTCTGGTTTATTCAGAAGCCTTAAACGCTTTAAAGTAACACATACAAGCGTTCAAACAAGCTTGCGCTTTATTGATTTGAATGCACACGGTTCTAATGTTTTTCTGAAACTCAACACAGGCCCTCGGGACTCAGTGTGAATGGCTCTTTTGTTGTCACATGCTTAAAGGAAGTAGTTCCCCTTTCAGTCGGTCACTCCGAGTCACGTCGGATGACCGACGAAATTGGGATCTCGCCAGAGAGACCAATCCACTTCGAGTGTAACTAAACGAGCCAATGGACATTGGCATGCGATTATTGCATCCAGCTACCGCTGATCACAGTGTGAGCATAAGAGGCAGCTGATGCACCGCATCAATTATCCTTTCGCTTCGGAGCCGAGCGGTAGTGGTTAAAGCTACTGCTCTCCCTTCCAAGAGAGTGTTCTGCGAGCGAGTGCGGGCGTTACGGCGCGGCAGCGGTGGTCACGGTGTCCGGGAGAGAAAGATCGTCTTCCTGCTGACAGCCACACTAGGAGTGTGCGGTGGCCAGCTCCCCTGCGTGCTTCAGCACTAAAAGAGCATTTCTCTGAAAGAGCAATTTCTCTAAAAGAGCAACACGGGTGATCGCGTCTTTTTAAAGATGTCTTTTCACCCGTGCGTTTCTGGGTGTGGTCGTTTCCTGGCGCCTCAGGACGGTCACGATCGCTTCCTCACGTGTCTGGGCATTCAGCACGCTGAGGTGGCTTTCGTGGATGGTTCATGTTCTTCTTGCGGGGACATGACCATCTCGGAGTGCGACTCTGCTATGTCAAACATGGCAGAGTCCCTCTGCCTGCCGTGATCCGGCGTGCACACTGGATCCGGTGGAGTCAGAGGTGATTGAGGATTACGGTGAGGGCTTCCCCAAGTGGAGCTCCTCACCCCTCAAGCACTCCGCAGCCGGTGGAGCTGCCGAAGGAGCGCGCTGGCCACGCGTTTCCTTCGGTGCCCCCTCTGACGACCAGATGTCAATCACTGCATCGGAGGGCGGGCCCTCTCTCTCCGGGGATGATGACCCGGCTGCGTTGCCCCCTTCGGGTGTGGTAGCGTTGTCCGTGCCAGACCCAGAGATGACGGCTATGCTTTCCCGGGCCGCCGAGAATGTCGGGCTCGTGTGGAATCCTAAAAAGCCACCGTGTCCCGATCCTTCGAGGCTGGGCGAGTGGTTCCTCGGTGGGGGTGGCGCTGGTTCTCAGCGCCCCCCTCCGGTGCCATTCTTTCCGGAAGTGCATGAGGAGCTGACAAGATCGTGGAGGGCACCTTTCACTGCCCGAAACACATCTTGTAGTTCTTCCGCTCTCACCACCCTCGATGGTGGAGCCGCTTTGGGGTATGCGGGCATCCCCTCGGTGGAACGGTCTGTGGCCATGCAACTGTGTCCAACAGCCGCTTCCACCCTGCGGGGTGATCCGTGTCTCCCCTCACGGGCCTCTAAGTATTCGTCAGGTCTAACTGGCAGTGCTTATAGAGCCTGTGGGGAGGCGGCTTCCGCCCTCCACGCTATGGCGTTGCTGCAGGTCCACCAGGCCAAAGCACTGAAAGACCTGCACGAGGGTGGTCACGACCTGGCGGTTCTACATGAGCTGCGTGCTGCGACGGACCTCGCGCTACGAGTGACGAAGGTGACCGCACAGTCTCTGGGTCGTGCGATGTCCAGGAGCGCCATCTCTGGCTGTGTCTCGCTGACATGAAGGAGCAGGAGAAGGTACAGTTCCTGAATGCTCCCGTGTCACAGACCGGCCCTTTCGGCGACGCTGTCGAGAGCTTTGCCCAGCAGTTCTCGGCAGCCCAGAAGCAGACTGAGGCAAACACATCATGCGCCGGAGGAAACCTGCTGCTTCCACTCCGGCTGCAGCCACTCAGCCTGCTCGTCGCCGTGGGCACCCCCCTGCGGCCGCCCCCGCTCCCGCGCAGCCGCAGCAGCCTTTCACCAGGCAGCGTCGTGGAGCCGGTCGCAGGCAGGACGCCCAGCCCGTCCAGGCCCCCGCCAAACCTGGCGGCAAGCGCAAGTGCAAGAGGCCCTGGGACGGTCGACCCAGAGATGGAGGAGACTGCTCATCGGGAGATGGTGACTGCACCACTCCCTCCCCCGGAGGAGGGCCGGGTGGAGTATCTTTTGTTCATTTTGTTCCGCCTCTGGCCCAGCAGCCAGCGGTACCCAAAACATCAGTAAAGAGCGGTCTCCTCAATCTCCGGGTCTCAAGAGGAGGAGAGTGGTGATCCGTGCATCACAGGATCGCTTCCCTCCTCCTCTCTCGCCAGCAGGCAGCGGGTGGTTGCCCAAGAGCACCCCTCCTGCCCATTCGTGGAACCAGGTAAGGGCAGTAGCACTCCAGTCCCCGCTTCAAGTCGTCAAACGCCGGGCTGTCACAAGCCTCAAGCCGGGTTCCTGTGTCTCCTCCCACGCGAGGAGAAATCAGGTGAGTGCTACACTACACACCCAGACCCCGCCCCCTGCCGTCACAGGCCAGGCCGTCACAGGCCCTGGGGCCGGTCCCTGTGTTCCACCTCGCTGCCCCACCGCGGGCATGTCGGTGGGCCCGTTGGCCCCGCTGGTGCGGTCTCTCGGAGCCTAGTTAGCGCTCCCCAGCCCGTCCCGGTGGCTCCTGCGGACCATCAGACTCGGCTATGCGATTCAGTTCGCCCGGCGTCCCCCCCAAGTTCAGGGGCATCCGGTTCACTTCAGTCAAAGCCGTCGATGCCCCTGTCTTGCTCGCGGAGATTGCAGTCCTACTGGCGAAGGATGCAATAGAGCCGGTCCCTCCAGCCGATATGAGGTCGGGGTTTTACAGCCCTTACTTCATTGTGCCCAAGAAAAGCGGTGGGTTACGACCGATCTTGGATCTGCGAGTTTTGAACCGTGCACTTCACAAGATGCCGTTCAAGATGTTGACGCAGAAACGCATTTTTGGATGCGTCCGTCCCCTAGATTGGTTTGCAGCAATCGACCTGAAGGACGCGTACTTTCATGTTTCGATTCTCCCGCGACACAGGCCATTCCTGCGATTCGCGTTCGACGGTCGGGCATATCAGTACAAGGTCCTGCCCTTCGGGCTGTCCCTTTTCGCCTCGTGTCTTCACCAAAGTCGCAGAGGCGGCCCCTTGTTCCCTTGAGAGAACGGGGTGTGCGCATTCTCAACTACCTCTACGACTGGCTCATACTTGCACAGTCTCGAGAGCTGTTGTGCGCACACAGGGACCTGGTGCTCAGGCACCTCAGCCAGTTGGGCCTTCGGGTCAATTGGGAAAAGAGCAACTCGTGCCAGTGCAGAGGATCTCTTTTCTCGGCATGGAGTTGGATTCGGTCAACCAGACAGCACGCCTCACCCAGGAACGTGCTCAGTCAGTGCTGAACTGCCTCAAGACTTTATCAGGCAGGACAGCGGTCCCACTGAAACTCTTTCAGAGGCTCCTGGGGCATATGGCTGCAGCTGCGGCCATAGTTCCGCTCGGTCTGCTCCATATGAGACCGCTTCAGCACTGGCTCCATGGTCGAATCCCGAGGTGGGCGTGGAAACGCGGTACTCACCGGGTTCAGATTACACCGGCCTGCCGCAAGACCTTCAGCCCGTGGTCAGATCCTTCGTTCCTTCGGGCAGGAGTGCCCCTGGAGCAGGTATCCAGGCATGCTGTGGTATTCACGGATGCTTCGACCACCGGCTGGGGTGCCACGTACAACGGGCACGCAGTATCAGGGGTTTGGACGGGCCCCCTTCTGCGTTGGCATATCAATTGCCTTGAGTTGCTGGCAGTACGCCTTGCCCTGTGCCGCCTCAGAGGGCGCCTTCGGGGCAGGGACGTTCTGGTCCGTACGGACAACACTGCGACCGTTGCCTATATCAACCGGCAAGGCGGTTTGCGCTCCCGTCGCATGTCGCAACTCGCCCGCCACCTCCTCCTCTGGAGTCAGAAGCATCTGAGGTCCCTTCGTGCCATCCACATCCCAGGAGTGTTCAATCAGGCGGCCGACGAGCTGTCTCGAGCGGCACTTCCTGGGGAGTGGAGACTCCATCCCCAGGCGGTCCAGCTGATTTGGAGTCGGTTCGGAGTTGCTCAGGTAGACCTGTTTGCATCTCCAGAAACCACCCACTGCCAGTGGTTCTACTCCCTGTCCGAGGCAACGCTCGGCACGGATGCACTGGCACACAGCTGGCCCCAGGGCTTGCGCAAGTATGCGTTTCCCCCAGTGAGCCTACTAGCACAGACATTGTGCAAGATCAGGGAGGACGAGGAGCAGGTCCTGTTAGTGGCTCCATATTGGCCCAACAGGACCTGGTTCCCGGAACTCATGCTCCTCGCGACAGCCCCTCCCTGGCCGATTCCTCTGAGGAAGGATCTGCTTTCTCAGAGACGGGGCACCCTCTCGCACCCGCGTCCAGACTTGTGGAAACTTCATGTGTGGTCCCTGGACGGGACGCGGAGGTTCTAGGTGACCTGCCCCAGGAGGTAGCGCTCACTATCGCTTCAGCACGAGCACCGTCCACAAGACGGGCCTATGCGCTGAAGTGGAACCTGTTCGTCGAATGGTGTTCCTCTTACCAGGAGGACCCCCGGAGATGTTCGATCAGAGCCGTGCTTCCTTTTTGCAACAAGGGTTGGAGCGTAGGCTGTTCCCCTCCACCCTTAAGGTATATGTTGCTGCTATTTCTGCCCACCACGACCCCATAGAGGGGAGGTCGGTGGGGAAGCACGATCTGGTCGTCAGGTTTCTTAGGGGGGCCAGGAGGTTAAATCCTCCGAGGCCTCCCTCCCTTCCCTCTTGGGATTTGGCTTGGTGCTAAGAGCCCTACAAACTGCCCCCTTTGAGCCGTTGCAGTCAGTCGAGTTGAAGTTTCTTTCTATGAAAACCCTACTCCTGACTGCATTGGCCTCAATCAAGAGGGTGGGGGACCTGCAGGCATTTTCGGTCGACGAGTCGTGCCTTGAGTTTTGGCCGGCTGACTCCAGTGCAACACTGAGGCCCCGGCCCGGCTATGTGCCCAAGGTTCCTACCACGCCCTTCAGGGACCAGGTAGTGAGCCTGCAAGCGCTGCCCCTGGAGGAGGCAGACCCAGCCCTAGCTTTGCTCTGTCCTGTACGCGCACTGCGTCAGTACGTGGATAGAACTCAGAGCTTCAGGACCTCAGAACAGCTCTTTGTCTGTTACGGAGGACAGCAGAAGGGGAAGGCTGTCTCCAAGCAGAGGATGGCCCACTGGATAGTGGATGCCATCACCTTGGCCTACGAAGCACAAGGTGTGCCCTGCCCACTCAGGTTGCGTGCTCACTCCACTAGGGGTGTCGCATCGTCCTGGGCGCTGGCTCGTGGTGCCTCGCTAGCAGACATCTGTAGAGCTGCGGGTTGGGCGACTCCCAACACGTTCGCTAGGTTTTATAGCCTACGTGTCGAACCGGTTTCCTCCTGTGTTCTCACCTCAAACGGGTAGTGGCACTGAGAGGGCCGGCTCAGAGTCGGCTTGCGGCGTCCTTACGCCTAATTCTCCAGAGAGTTCCTTAACCAGGCAAACCCTGTTGAGTCCTCCAGCACTCCGGCGTCCGGACGCGGCGGGGCGTCCGGCGCCAGGCCTTCAGCCAATGAATTCTTGAAATCTGGTGTGAGGCTAGTGCCCATATGAGAGACCCTGTCGGGATCCCATATGTGTGTTCCACGGTATTCTTATTAGAGCCGTGTTTCCCCTGGCGGACCACGTTCTGCCATCTCTAAAGATGCAGCCTGAGCCATCTCAGAGACTTCCATGTGCAATAGGGCCCTTCGGGGTTACTCCACATGTTTTAATGTCACTTAACCCCCTCTGGGAGGAGGTGACTCCGCAGTGTGCCTCTTCCAAGTGGAAGGGCACACTTCCCAGTGTTATCCTAGTCCTACTGTTGGGTTGCTCAAGGAACACCAGTAGTTGACCTTCTCTGTGTAGAGCCCGGTCCTATCGTCTGCCTTATAGGAAGGGTCAAGAGGCCTACACAGGGCACTGGAAGGGGCAGCTCCTGTGGCGCTTTGGTAGGGATCCCAATTTCGTCGGTCATCCGACGTGACTCGGAGTGACCGACTGAAAGGGGAACGTCTCGGTTACGTATGTAACCCTCGTTCCCTGAAGGAGGGAACGGAGACGTCACGTCCCGTCGCCACAGTCGCTGTACCACCGCTGAGCTGCCGGGTCGCCGGCTCGGCTCCTCAGCGAAAACATAATTGATGCGGTGCATCAGCTGCCTCTTATGCTCACACTGTGATCAGCGGTAGCTGGATGCAATAATCGCATGCCAATGTCCATTGGCTCGTTTAGTTACACTCGAAGTGGATTGGTCTCTCTGGCGAGATCCCAATTTCGTCGGTCATCCGACGTGACGTCTCCGTTCCCTCCTTCAGGGAACGAGGGTTACATACGTAACCGAGACGTTTTGTTGTCGGTGTTTGATTTTAATGGTGGTTGTGTGATAGTGACCGCAGTGTTTGTCTTCCTCATAGACGCCGTGGTTCTGGGAGCAGAGAGAGTGCTGGAGAGGATTTCCTCAACAGGTGAGCTCACCTGTCTGTATTACACGCGTCACAACAAACATGCACACAGACTATTTAATGTACATGTACATACTCCATATGCAAAATCATACAAGATTCTTAAGTTTTGTTTTATTTTTTGAAAGAAATTAATACCTTTGTTCAGCAAGGGTGCATTAAATTGATCAAAAGTGACAGTAAAGACATTTATGATGTTACAAAAGATTTCTGTTTTAAATAAATGCTGTTCTTTTGAACTTTCTAAGAATCAAAGAATCCTGAAAACTAATATCTGTCAAGGTTTTCTCAGAAATATTGGGCAGGACAATTGTTTTCAACTGTTTTTTGATGATAATCAGAAATGTTTCTTGAGCAGCAAATCAGCATATTAGAATGATTTCTGAAGGATCATGTGACACTGATGTAATGATACTGAAAATTTAGCTTTGAATCAAATAAATGCAGCCTTGGTGAGCAGAAGAGACTCTTTCAAATACTGTAGGTTTCATACTCTGACAGTGATAAATATGAGCCTATATGAGCCATATTTAAGCATTATTAGAACAGTCTACCTGTAATATCAAGGAAAATTACAACATTTCTTCATATGGATGCTGGTTTTGACAACATATTTAAAAAGCAGTAAAAAATTTGAATTTATATTTCTCATGATTTAAAAAAAAAAGTCTTTGTCTTAACTTCTTGAAATTAGTGTTGATTAAGTTGGATTATATTTTCTATTTACATTTAAATTTTAGTAAATATTTTAGTGATTTTCTTGTGTGTTTTGGTCATTTTTATATTATATTTTATATAAATTTATTATATCATATTATATTATTAGATTTTTATAGTTTTTAAATATGTCTATGTAGTTTTTATTCATTTTTATTTCAGTTTTAGTTCTAGTCATTTTAGTACATCAAGTTAAACTAAATTCAGATGAGAAATGTAGCTGAAATTAAATGTTTTTTTTTTTCAATGTTTTATTTTATTTCATTTCATTGGATTTTTTTACATTTATTTCAGTTTATTTCAAGCGACTAAATTTAATTAATTACTTAATTTATTTATTTTATTTAATTATTATTATTATTATGGTTGTACTTTTATAACCCTGCTTAGAGGTGATGAAATGTCTGTAGTCTTCGCTGTGAGCCCTGTTTTCATTCAGGTCCTGTGTTTATGTCTCTAGCCGGTTCAGGACGTTCATTACTGGTACTACATGCTTGAGCTGGGCTTCTACTGGTCTCTGCTGCTCTGTGTGTCTGTGGACGTCAAGAGAAAAGTAAGATCTCACACTATAGTGTCCCACAGGGGAGATCTTTGCTTTCTGAATGTTTTATAATAACCTCGTGTTACCCGGTCAGAGTTTCTCTTTCAAAACGAATGTCCTTTTAGAGCTGCTCAATTATTTACTTTGCTAGCAGCTCACCTGTCGGCTATCAAAATAAGGTTAAATGTATGTTAAAATGTATTAACATGAATCTTCAGTTCAATATTTTAACATTCTTTCATAATATGTACTAATTTTTTCATACAAATGTCAACCTGCACACATAGAGTAACATATTATTGCTCATTGGAGACTTAATTGAGTTTTTAATTGCATTTCATTTAATGTCACACTTTTATTTTTAGTTCTTCCTTTTGAGAGCTAAAAATATTCATAACTCAATATTTGTCATCCATAAAGAGTATGCAGCTATAAAATGAATGTGGAGGGCAGCTCAGATCATCTGATGAGAAATATTTTAGTTCATATTAAGATCTCTGACATTTGAGCACAGTTTGAGACATTGTTGAAGTCTCCTCTGAATTTCTTGCTCAGATTACTGGGGTCTTTTAGAGGTGAAACATCTGAGAAAATCTTCTGTAAAAATCTCCATTTGATCTCATTGCTGTGTTGGAGATTTTAAAGAAAATTTCGTGACTCAGGTTTCATACCATGACAGTGATACATATGGGCCTGTATGTGTCATATCTCACAAAAATCTACCTGTAATATCAAGGAAAATGGCAGGATTTCTATTTGGATGCTGGTTTAAACAATACATTTACAATAGCAGTCAAAATTTGGACACTTGAATTTATATTTCACCCTAAAATCCAAGATGTATAAGAGTTTGTTTTGTTCATGGAAAGAGGTTTGTAGAAATGTAGCATTGCATCACTTGCACAGCAATGGATCCTCTGCAGTGAATGGGTGCCGTCAGAATGAGAGTCCAAACAGCTGATAAAAACATCACAATAATCCACAAGTAATCCACACCACACCATCAGTTAACATCTTGAGGAGACAAAAGCTGAAACAAATCCATCATTGAAGACGTTTTTAACTTCAAACTGTTACTTTCAGCTAAAATACGAGTCCATAATCCATAATAATGCTTCCTGTATTGTAAAAAGTGTTCTGGTCTGAATCAGGAGAGAAATCTGCACAGATCAAGCACTGTTTACAAGCTATGTGGCTGGATTTTGATGTGAGAGACAACAGAAAATGAACTTTTTCACTGGAGGAAGCGTTATTATGGATTATGGACTCATATTTTAGTTGCCAGATGCGACTGTTTAAAGTTATACCGTTTTGATGATGGATTTGTTTCAGCTTTTGTCTTCTCAAGATGTTAACTGTTGGACTGGAGTGGTGTGGATCACTTGTGGATTATTGTGATGTTTTTAGCAGTGATTTGGACTCTCATTCTGACGGCACCCATTCACTGCAGAGCATCCATTGCTGAGTAAGTGATGCAATGCTACATTTCTCCAAATCTGATGAAGAAACAAACTCATCCTAATCTTGAATGGCCTGAGGGTGAGCACATTTTCAGCATATTTTCTGTTTTAAGTGAACCGTTCCTTTAAATGCTTGAAGGTTTGAGAAATTAAAGAGATTCATGTGTGATTTTCTTCCTTGAGTGTGTCAGCAGCACATCATCTATTGTTTAGATGGATTTGTCGTTCGGCTGTTTCTGATCAGTTACTGATCTTCTTTAGTCGTTTTGTGTTAATTCTGCTTTAGGATTTCAAAGAACAGATCGTTCATCACTTTGCCACCATCTTCTTGCTGGGTTTCTCGTACTGCTCCAACTACATTCGGATCGGCACCCTGGTGATGCTCGTCCACGACTCCTCAGACTTCCTGCTGGAGGTACGAGCTCAACCGCTGAGTCACGCATTCATGCTCAAAAACAATGAGTCTGACACTGCCAGAAAATCCCCAAACACATCACCATCTGATGATTTCACTCCTGTTTCCTGTTTGTCACACCTGTTCCTGGGTCACCATTCGCAGTGACCTTTACGCTTTGTTTTGGCTTTATGACGTTTTGTGCTTTAGAGTTACTTGGATTTTTATGGTTTCAGGACTTTCAAAGTAAAATTTAGAGCTTCAACTTATATTATTTATTTCAGTTAGCTTTTCTTTTTATTTGTACATTTTCAGTTTAATTTTAATTTAAGTTTTAGTAATTTTGTTTTGTGCTTTGTTATTTTTATTTGTTTTATATGTGTGTGTGTGTGTGTATATATATAGCTTTCATGTATTTTTCAGCAATTTAATTTTTTACATTATCTAAGTAATTTTAGTATTTCAACTTTATTCCAGTTAGCTGCCAATGTAGTATTTCTCATATATATATATATATATATATATATATATATATATGTATAGAGTGAAAAATGTCTTTTTATTTCAGTTTTAGTCATTTTAATATTTTAACTTAGTATTTTATTTCAGTTAGTTATCAAGGAAGCACTTATTGATGTAATAAAACTTAAATATTTGTTTGATTTATTTTAAAAACCATAAAACATTTTCAGATAAGCAAGTGCTATAACAAGACAACATAAATGTTATCTGAAATTAAATAAAATATAAAAAACCATAAACCTATATTAATTTAATGTTAATTTTTATTTATATATTTTCAGTTTAATTTTATATATATATATATATATATATATATATATATAGCTTTCATTTATTTTTTATGTCTTTTAGCTTTCATTTTATTTTAGTTTTAGTAATTTTAAGTATTTAAGTATTTCAGCTTGCAGTTAGTTGCCAAGAAAACATTTCACAGTTTAAGTTTTTTTAGTTTCAGTGCTTAAAAATGATAGTAATTTATAGTAGCTCAATAAAATCTCTTTTATTTTTCCTCAGTCTGCCAAGATGTTCAACTATGCCGGCTGGAAGAAAACTTGCGATTCATTGTTTGTGATTTTTGCTGCTGTATTCCTGGTTACTCGCCTGGTCGTGTTTCCCAGCAAGTACAAACTTTAAACTCTTTCAGTCATGAAGTATCAGATGACATCTTCTTAAATTCCCATTTTAAAACACTTCATTATTACTGTCACATTATCTCGTTCAGTAGCTGTAATAGAAATAAGCTGCTCTTAGATTCGGTTCTTATGTATTGTTTTTCTCAGTGTTTTAGCAGCATGTGTGTGTGTGTGTGTGTGTGTTTTCTCTTCTGTAGGATCATCTACACCACTATGGTTTTGTCTATGGAAGTGTTTGAGCCCTTTATGGGATATTATTTCTTTAATGCACTGCTGCTGGTGCTGCAGGCGCTGCACATTTACTGGGCTTATCTCATCCTCAGAATGATCTACAAGTTTCTCTTCTTAGGGAAAGTAAGTCAATCCTTCCATCTGTCCATCATATCTGCATGCCCCGGAAACTATTTAGGAACTCAAATGTCTGAATTAAATTACCTAACAGTGGTATTTTAGTATTATATACTGTCAGAGTATTTATGGGTGTTGTGAATGAGCTTTTATTTTTATATTTTCAGTTTTCCTTTTAATTGTAGTTTATGATTTAGTAGTTTTGTTATGTGCTTTTGTGTCTTTTATTCATTTTTGTTTATATATATATATATATATATATATATATATATATATATATATATTTCTATTTAGCATTAATTTATTTTATTTCAGTTTTAGATTTAATTTTAGAATTTCAACTTAAATTATTAATTTGTTAGTTTTACTTTTATTTGTATGTTTTCAGTGTAATTTTAATTCAAGTTTTAGTAATTTTTTATGCTTTTTCATTTTTATTGATTTATTTGTTTTTAGTTTTAGTTTCAGTTATTTTAGAACTTCAACTTAAATTATTTATTTTATTTACTTTTACTTGTATATTGTTCATTTTAATTTTAGTTTAAATTTCAGTAATTTTGCTGTCATTTTTATTACTTTTTGTTTTATATATATATATATATTTCTTTTTAGCTTTAATTTATTTTAATAAAATTTTAGTTTTAGTAAATGTAGTACGTCAACTTAAATTATTTCAGTTAATTTTACTTTTATTTTCATATATTGTAAATTTTAATGAAGTTTTAGTACTTTTGTTACATGCTTTTGTCATTTTATATATATATATATATATATATATATATATATATTATATATTTCTCTATAGCTTTATTTTTATTTCAGTTATGATTTTAGTTATTTTAAATTAATTTAAATGATTTATATCAGTGAGTTTTATTTGTATAATTTCAGTTTAATTTTAATTTTAGTTTAGTTTAATTTAGTGTTAGTATTTTTGCTTTTGTCATTTTTATTAGTTTTTGTGTTTTATATTTCTATTTAGCTTTAGCTTTTATTTCAGTTTTAATTTTAATAAGTTCAGTATGTCAACTTTATTTATTTCATTTAGTTGGAAAAAATTCTCATTTTTGTTAAAATTTTTACATTTATATTTTTCATGTTTGCATTTTATTTTATGTATTTCAGTTACAAAAAAAAAAAAAATTTTTTTTTAGTTTTAGTTAACAACAACACTGTTGCATACATAACAAAATATGTGATTTGCCAGTATGAACTAATTTCAAAAGCATTGCACATTGTGATCAATTATTTAACTGACACATATGGGTGATTGCAAATAAGCCCAAAAATCTTCAACCAATCTCACTTTGAGCTTCACTTCAACAGCTGGACAAAGACGAGCGCAGCGACGTTGAAAGTGAACCAGAGGAGGAAGACAATGAGGAAGAGGAAGAGAAGGAGGAAGATCAGTCTTCCTGGAGGAAGAGGAAGGTAGTTCTGGACTCCAGGCTGGCGATGCTCAGCTCCAGCTGTGTCCTAAACAACTTGACTAATCAGAAGGCTGACACGAACAGAAGACTGCCGAAAGCCAGATAGCAGCAGAGACGTGTTATTATCACTGCAGAAACAAATATACTGTACTTCAGAGACACAAAGAACACACTTCACTCTTATTTACACCAATAACCAGCTGAAGCATCAAGTATTTATGAGGGAGAGGTAGATCAACGAATTTCTCTTTATTTAGTCGCACCTCATATCACTACTAAAAGAGTAGAATTGAATGGAAATAAAAAGACTTGCTGACGTGTGCATTTAGTTCATGACAGATCAGCAGTGCAAACCCATACCAGTAATGTTCAGTCTGTAATAAACAGGCTATAAATGACTTTTAACTGAAAATACTCTGTATTTATTGTGCACTTGTCTGATGAAAATACTTTGAGGTCTGTTTGAAATGAATGATTTGTTTTGTAAATATAGCTGTAGATTTCTTTTTGAATGTCACTGTGGAATATGTTTTAATGTACTCTGGTAGAATATATGAATATATTGTGAAATATCTTGCTTTGTCTTTTTTTTCTTATTAATTCATCGACCTTTAAAACAAAGTGTGCGTGTGTGTGTGTGTGTGTGTGTATATATATATAAAATTACATCATAAAAAAATCACACATATTAATATTATTTTATTAAATATACATTTAAAAATATTATTCTTATAAATATTAAATTGTACATTATTGTGACAAATCACATATAGAGTGTGTGTAATAAAAATATTTTAATTATATATATATATATATATATTTAAAAATTATTTAATTCTACATTTATTTCTACATAAAACATTTATTAATCTCAGCTTCTTAAAAATATAAATTATTAATATACATTTTGCATTTTAAATTATTGTGACAAATCACACCACAGTTTTAATTCTACATTTAATTTTACATATTAAAAGATATTTAATAATAATCTCAGACATCCATAGTGACAAATGTCACTCAGATTCACACAGTATACACATAATAAATAATAAAATAACAGACATTTCTTGCTGGATGAAGGATCATCACTTTCAACTCAACCTTGCCAAGACAGAACGGCTTGTGATTTCAGCAAACCCATCGTTTCATCACAATTTCACCTTCCAGTTAGGCTCATCAACCATCACATCAGTTGTGATTGATGATCAGCTGACTTTCTCAGACCACACTGCTGAAACTGCCCGGTCCTGCAGAGTTGCTTAATTCAACATCAAGAAGATCAGGCCCTTTCTTTCGGAACATGCTTCACAACTCCTTGTTCAAGCTCTTGTTCTGTCCAGACTGGACTATTGCTTTGCTCTCTTGGCAGGTCTTCCAGCCAATTCCATCCTCTACAATTCATCCAGAACACGGAAGATTAATTTTTAATGAGCCGAAAAGAACGCACGTCACACCTCTGTTCATCAATTTGCACTGGCTACCAATAGCTGCTCGCATAAATTTCAAGGCATTAATGTTTGCATACAAAACCACCTCTGGCTCTGCACCCCTTTACCTAAATTCAGTACTTCAGACCTATGTGTCCTCTAGAAACTTGCGTTCTGCAAGTGAACGACGCGTTATTGTTCATCCCAAAGAGGCACAAAATCACTTTCTCTGACTTTTTCATTAACTGTTCCCACCTGGTGGAATGACCTGCCCAACTCAATCTGAGCAGCTGAGTCCTTAGCCATCTTCAAGAAACGGCTAAAAACTCATCTCTTCCATCTTTATTTGACCCTCTAACTCTAGCACTCTCTATTCTAATTCTATTCTTTAAAAAAAATGTCCCTTTTAGACTGGCACTCTATTCATTTACTGCTTGTTTTCTTTAAAAAAAACAAAACAAAAAAAAAAAAACAATAACAAAACTAACACTAGCTTTTCTAATCTTTTTGTATTCTATGTTTTCTTTTATTTTTTATACAATTAACAAAAGCAAAAAAAGGCCTCTAACATTACCTTGCTCTATTCTTTTTCTATTCTATCTGTTTTCTTTTTATTCATTATATAATTTAAAAAACCTTGCTACGTGTACTGCGTTAAACTAACTGAGATTTCTTGTTATAGCACTTGCTTATCTGTTGGTTTTGATAGCTTCTATTGTCCTCATTTGGATAAAAGCGTCTGCTAAATGACTAAATGTAAATGTAAACAAATAACAGCTTGTCACAAAAATGCAGAAACCGATTATGCATTTACATAAAACCAGCAGAGACCTTATTTTAGGCTCTTTGACTTTGATTCTGAAGAACTCAGATCCCGATGAACGCGATGAAAAGGTTTATTTTGGTTTGAGCTCAGTTCCGCTCCGCTCCTGCAGGCGGCGGTAAAGCCGCTTTAACGCTCAAATCCACTCGATCTTCCCGCACGAGAAACGCGTCCTTCTTTTTCCGCCCGGATCAGCAGCGACTGGAGGGTGAGGATTACTGTCCGCACGATAGTCTAATTTTGACACCTTTTCTCTCCTTATTCACCCCCAGGTTTTTCTAGATCTGTTCATCAGGTGTTTATGTTGGCGAATGGCGCGATTAAAGCTGGTTGTGTGGTGGATTTAGACGCGTTTGGTTTGTTTGGAGTTGAATGTGTTGTGATGGAGTGTCATGGCTGCTTCTGCCATGTGTGTCAGAGAAACTCAGAAAAACACCCAATTCACACTAAACATACAATAAAGCGACAGAAACCTATAATACATGCATATATTTACCTGAACATGCTTACGTTATTCTGTCAGCTCTGTTTTGTAACATTATGGGTCCCTGTCAGCGTTTGAATAGCATAAAACTCATGATGTGCAGTAAAGTCAGTTACTCAGATAATAGATCACTAATTGATGTTTTTGGTGTCATTCATTAAAAGATCTATAGTATTTCCATGGTGCCTTAAGTTAATACCATGATGCATGGCCAAAATCAAGGAAGTACCGTTGTATTACAGATTTATAGTTGTACAGTGGTATAAATTAAAATAACTACATGTCCCAACAGGACAGAAATGATGTATTGTAATATTTTCTGCTGCTTCTGTTCGTGTGATCATCAGTGCACTTGACAGATGCTGATCAATATCTGATGTTTGATGCTCTCAGTGACTGAATGATGTTGTCTTCTCTCTGTGTAACAGTGGCAAAATGCAGATCTTTGTGAAAACTTTGACCGGTAAGACCATCACCCTCGAGGTCGAGCCCAGCGACACCATCGAGAATGTGAAGGCCAAGATCCAGGACAAGGAGGGTGTGTATGATCTTCAGCTGATGCCGGTGTGAATGTGGTGGTGGTGTAAATAGGTATTAAATTAAATAAGGTATTAAATTACCTGTCCGTAAGTTAAGGCCTTAAAATGTCTTATAGGTGCAGAAAATCTTAATTTCATAAAGTCTTGCCATTAATTAATGCAAAAAAAAAAAAGATTATTAATAAATATTATTATTATTATTATTATTAATAATATAAATGTTGTGACAAATTATGTGTATATATAAATATCTACTTTAATAATATGATTTCGAATATGCAATAAGTAATATCTTTTCAGCTTTTTTCTTATTTTTCAATACAAAATATTTAAACATCCTTAAATCAAGATACATTTACTTGAGATGCAAATTAGTCTTGTGTTCTGAGAAACTGAATAAAATTCAATTTATGCTTGAAACAAAAACAAATGTCTTGATGGGTTCTGACTTTTTTTTTTTTTTGGAGCTCATTGGCAGATATCAGTATAATAATAATTAGATCACTTCATTTTGAGAAATTTCTCAGAAAACAAGACTTAACTCAGTTTGCTTCCCAAGTAAACTTATCTTAGTTTAAGAATCTAGACATTTTAGCTGGAATACAAGACACTTTTGCTAAGAAACATTTGTTTCCTTCAATTTATTCCTTAAATTCATAATAAAGGTTTGAAGTCTTAAATTTGCCTACATAAGACTTGCAGAAACCCTGAATCTAAAATCTAATCTAAATGAAACCCTGAATTAATCAATTGTGTGTGTATATATATATATATATATATATATATATATATATATATATATATTTTCCTCTTTATATTTATTTTTCAGAGCACTAACATGTCTTTATTTGATCCTCAGGCATCCCACCTGACCAGCAGCGTCTGATTTTCGCTGGCAAACAGTTGGAAGACGGTCGCACACTTTCAGACTACAACATTCAGAAAGGTGTGGAAATACTGGCCTCTCTTTAAATAGAAAGCCACTTTCATGTACGTAATGTTTGCTGTTGCTCAAGAGCTGCTGTATTTATTTGATGTTTGTGTTTTGTTTTTTTCCTCAGAGTCCACCCTGCACCTGGTGCTGCGTCTCAGAGGAGGCATCATCGAGCCGTCCCTCAGACAGCTGGCCCAGAAATACAACTGCGAGAAGATGATCTGCCGCAAGTAAGAGCACATGCTTCACTTCTAATGTCGAGTGATGGGCTCTCATGTAGGTCATGTGTTGATGGTTCAGTGTAGTGTAGGGAATGTAATGATAATGAAGCGATGTTCTCTCTCAGGTGTTATGCCCGTCTGCACCCACGTGCCGTCAACTGCCGCAAGAAGAAGTGCGGCCACACCAACAACCTGCGTCCCAAGAAGAAGCTGAAGTAGACTGGAGCATCGCTGTGTTTCAGGAGCTGCAGGAGGTTCTGTGTTCAAATAAAATGTTGTTGAAAACAGTTGCCTGGAATTTGTCTGTTCATTTGCCAACTAATGCACTTTCATCATGTTTTTTTCCTTCTGTGTAAAATATGTGCCTTAGAGATGCCCATTATATTTTTCTAACCATTTTGTTTCTTTATACTTCCCTGAGGACGTTTTCAAGTGAATCCAGTGGATTTCAGTCTAATCACTGCTTCAGGTTTTGGAAATTTGGAATTTTTTTTTTTTTTTTTTTAAAGTTAAAAAAACAAAAAAACATTTTGTATATTTAAAATAAAAACAACATTGTAAACCTATAGCCTAAGCAATATTTAGTCACAGCAGGCTTAGAATAATATCAAATATAACAGTAATTCATAATGGGGATGCATTTATTTTTAATGTATGAGCTATTTTAAGCCAAGCCTGTTGCTAATGTAAAATTGTCTATTATACTTTTTTTTTTAAATGCAAACAGTAAATATCTTGCTTGTAAGCATTTCAATAGTATGAATAATTTTGAAAACATTTTAAATGGGGTGAATGTAAATTTAGAATAATATGAAGTATTTAAGATAAAAAAAGTACATGCTTTCAAAAAAAAAAAAAATTTCAACAAAGCTTTTTAGCAATGTTAACTACGTTTGCTTTGGCATTAATTGAGCAACTGTAATACTAAATAAGAATTAAAAATTAAGCATACTTAAATCATATTTTGTTTAAATATTTGTTGCCAGGAATTTCTTGAACATATGTAATGCAGAAAAGAACTGAGATGAACTGAAGAAAAAAAAAAATACATTGTTAATTCAAAGTAAAACAAATTTTTCACCTGCATCTGATTGAGGTCCATTAAACATTTTCCAAGTGAGAACAATGAAAATGTAAGCATTTTAATAGTATGAAGTTGAATCTCCAAAACTGAGTAATTTCTAAATGACTTAAATTTATTCAGAAATAATAAATCAAGTTCAAAAGAATGGCCTTTGAAAACAAAATCAAGTTTTAAACAATGCATTAAAGTACACTTGCTTTGGCATTATGTGAGCAAATGTAATACAAAAAATGAAACGTTTAAATAAATTGATTAACATTTTGTTTAAATATTACTTTTGCCAGGAATTATTTGTTTGTTAATGCACAGAACACTACTCCGTATGGACTTTCAAAACTAAACATTCACAAGCTTTGTACCAAGCATTCTGTATTTTAAATTCATTTGTTTGTGTAATAATTGAGCAAATATAATACTTAGCAAAGTTATGCACATTTAAATCAGTCTAATTTAAACCATTGGTTTAAATATTACTTTTCCAGGATGTTTTGAGCACATGTAAATGCAATAAACCACACAGGTAATTCAGTGTAAAAGAAATTTATTCAGCAGGTTTGCTTTCGATTCAGAGAACATGATATATTGTGAGCCTTTGCTTTAGAGTTTCCAGCTGATTGCGTTAGCCGGTCAGCACAGTATGACTCTTACTAGTGTAGAACTGTCATCATTGTATAATCAGCCTGTCAAGAGCTGCAGGAGGAACCTAAGATGCATGTGGGAAAATAAGGCTCTCGCATCGGAGTAAGACATCTGATATGACAAATGATGATGCACCTTACGAGAGTTTGTCCTTGAAAAGAGTTCTTGCCACTTTTAAAGTTCAGTTTTTCTCTAAATCATATCACACATGCTCTCGTTGTCGATTATACAAAGCAGTACACATACTCAAGTACTGCATGAAGAGAGAAGAAGAAATATAAAAGTAAACACCTGTTTATTTGAACCTATACATGTATAAAGCACGCAAATACAAACGTGGCTTGTGCTGTTCGTGCCAAACCCTGCGGATTGAGAGAACACATAAAAACAGGCTGTTGGCACTTAAAATACTGCAGTCTGAAGCCACAGGAGCGGCTTTCTTGTGCTATAATAAAGATACTGTATAATGCAACATCCAATACACAACTGTACAACCATTACAGCCTATGACTTAAAGAAACAGTTCAGCCAAAAACATTTGCTGAAAATATTCTTTCTCGGGCCATCCAAGATTAGGATGAGTTTGTTTCTTCATCATATTTGGAGAAATGTAGCATTCCATCACTTGTTCACCAATGGATCCTCTGCAGTGAATGGGTGCTGTCAGAATGAGAGTCCAAACAGCTGATAAAAACATCACAATAATCCACAAGTAATCTACACCACTCCAGTCCATCAGTTAACATCTCTTAATCCATCATTAAGATTTTTTTAACTTTAAACTGTTGCTTCTGGCTAAAATACAAGTCCATAATATTGCAAAAAAGAAAAAAAAAAAAAAAGTTTTTTTTTTTTTGCATAGGAAACGACTTAAAAGTATGGATTTTCCAAAAACAAAAGAAAAAAAACAAAAACAAAGAAGTTCTAAACAATGCATTTTGTGTTTTTAAACATGCATCTGCTTGGGCATTAAGTGAGCAAATATAAGAAGTTGTAATATTTAAATCAGTGCTTCCCAAACCTGTCCTGGAGGACCCCTAGACCTGCACATTTTGTATGTCTCCCTTATTTAACACACCTGATTCAACTCATCAGCTCGTTAGTAGAGACTGAATTAGGTGTGTCTGATAAGGGAGACATACAAAATGGTTTGGGAAGCACTGATTTAAATAAATGTAATTTAAACCATTTGTTTAAATATTGCATTTTCCAGGATTTTTTGAGCATTTGTAATTGTAATAAATCACATCAGCAATTCAATGTAATTCAACACACACACACACATACACACTGTACAGAACTTAGTTGCATAGAAATTTGTGATTTTTTAAAGTTAATTATTAAAATTGAAACGAATGATCAATTATCACAAATTATCACAATTTATAAATGTTTTAAATATTTGAACTATATAGTATTTAAATTAAAATCACAATATAGAATTATAATTGAATGAAGATATAAAAAAATGCAAAAAAATGCCAAAAAATAAATATATCAACTAATAATAATAAAATTAAATGTTTAAAAAGAGCAGAAAAAAAAGAAAACCTACAGTGGTCAATCTCTATACAACTGTGTTTTGGACTGGAGTGGTGTGGATTACTTGTGGATTATTGTGATGTTTTTATCAGCTGTTTGGACTCTCATTCTGACGGCACCCATTCACTGCAGAGGATCCATTGCTGAGCAAGTGATGGAATGCTACATTTCTACAAATCTGCACATTTTCATTTTTTGTTGAACTATTCCTTTAATCAAATTAAAGTTTGAAGCCTTAGAGCTGCACAAAGCAACTACACTAGATGCATTCAAGCACATTCATGAATGCATTCCTCAGTGAAGAACTACAGCTATTCTTAAGCATAAACTCCCTCACGACTTCAAGGGATCTTAATGTTCTATCATAACAGAATTGTTTATTTCTACCTACTCATATATTTCTGCCAATGCAGCTACTATTTAATGCTTTATATCAGTGCTGTCGTCTATACTAAGCATTCCACAGTATGAACATATAGAGGCGTTTGGCGCCACATTCAAGCTGGTCTTTGGTTTCCACTCACTCCCAGCTGAGAAACTGCTGCACCGCAGATCAGAAAATCAGAAAAAAAAAAACAAAAAAAAAAACAACTCAACGGCACAAAAGCTCATTCATTACTTTCTAAAATGGTAAACATCATCTTTCCCAAAAGTTTGAGGCATTTGAGCCACAAAGGTCTTCGCTACAAATTCGTTTTGGTTATGAACTAAATCACACATCAAAATACATGAGTAAATACTCATGATTCAATAAGATTTTGATTCACAGAGTCACAATTCAATTAAATTTTTTAAACCTAATCTTTTAATGTGTTGGTAAAAATTCATTTGATTTTTACATAAAAGCCATTCATGCTCAAGTTTAATGGGGTAAATTTTTAAATGATTAAAATAACATACTTTTTTTTTAATTATTAAAATATTAAATTGTTATAATGATATAATATCTATTATTAAAATACTAATTTCAAATAATTGAAATGTAGATGAAAAATTGCAAAAAAAGAAAAGAAAACAGTGGTCAATCTTTATACAATTTTTTAACCTAATCTTTTTAAGTGTAATTTGACATTTGTTCATTTGTCAGTTATTTGACTTTGACTTAACAGCCCTTCATGCTTAAGTTGAATGTTACAGAAATGTGACAATTTTTAAGTTAAATTAAAATAATATTATTAAAATATTATTTTAACTATACAATGTTTATAATTAATTAATAATTTAAAAATAATTGGATTTAGATGTAAAAAACAATCTATCAACATCTTTGTTTAACCTAATCCTTTAAAGTTTTCATAAAAATTAATTTAACATTGACATAACAGCCATTCACACATAAGTAAAATTTTACAGAAATGTGTGAATATTTAAGCCAAATTATTATTATTAAAATATATTAATTTTTAATATTATTAAAATATTTTAATTATATAATATTTATAATTAAAATAATAAAGTAATTAAATGTAGATTTAAAAAATGCAAAAAATTGTGAATCTTGTGTAAATAACTTCTGTTGCACTAAACGTAATTATTAATGCTTTAAAATTTCAATTATAATTCTTGTAAATCAATCCAGAATCATTTGGGAAAAGATTGCGATGCATTTGTGAATCGATTTTTTTCCAGCCCTATTGTTCACAATGTGTGACCTTTAGCATGGTGTGTAAAAAAATAAATAAATAAATAAATAAATAAAAAAAAAATTAACACGTGATCCTGTAAAGACATCACACAGCACTAGTGTTTCTGACAAAGAGCGTATCAAAAATAAAGCGTACCGTAACATTACTGTTCATGATCTACCATCATAACATCCTCACCGCTGAAGTTATTGCTAGACTGGAACAGAAAGAGCTTTTCAGTGCAAATTGTAGATGAAAGAGAAGAAAGCAGGGAGAGTGAGCAGATAGCGATGGCATCCGTCTCTGACCTCACACTATTTACTGATCAGCTTGACCAGACTCTGCCGAAGGTCGTTGAGGTCGAAGATCTTGACGTCCAGGATCTGAATGACCCTCTGCACCTCGTTCTCGGCGCGCTCGCGATCCTCCAGCGCTGACGCCAGTGTCTGTTCGGTGTTCTGCACGCGCCGCTCCAACTCAACGTTACGCATCTCCAGCTCCTGAAAACACATTCAGAGAGACAATGACATAGATTTTGTGCTTAGTAATTAACCCCAATAAGAAAGTTATTATATTAATAATTATTATATCATAACAATAATTTAGCTTAAAATAATTTAATGTACATGTAAAAAAAAATATGTAATGTAAAAAAAACAACATTAGTAGTCTATCTTTATAAAATTGTGATTTCTTTTTAATCAAATTTTTTTAAAGTATTTGTAAAAACTATTTACGCTTAAGTTGAATGTTACAGAAATACATGACAATTTTTAAGCTCAATTATAATTAAAGTATAATTTTTACTATTATGAAATATAATTACTATTATTAAAATATTATTATTAAAATAATTAAAAATGACAATTTAATGTAAATGTTAAAAAAAAAAAAATACAAATACCAACCAACATCAACAGTGGCTGATCTCTATACAATTATATTTTTTAATTTAATCTTTTAAAGTGTTCAAGCCATTCAAGAAACATTTTTAAACCAAATTATGATTATTAATATATAATAATTGTTAATATAATTACATAATTAAATTTGAATAATAATTGAATTGAAATAATATTTTTATATTTTTAAAATATTATTAAATTATTATTTTAATGACAATAATACATTAAAATGAAAATAATTTAACAAATGTAATATGCAAAAAAAACTATAAAATAATACATTTTTGTAATAATACAAAATATATTAAATTAGTATTTCAAATAAATTATTAAAATATATTTATTTTTTGTAAAAATATTAAATTATTATTTAATTCATAATTAAAATTACATTACATTAATTTAAATTTACATTAATTTAATAAATACATTCATTTAATGTAAAGTAAACATAACAAATGCAAAAATAGCAGTTTATCTCCATACAACTGTGATTTTTTTAAATGTATCTTTGAAGTGTTCATAACAGCCATTAAAATATTATTAAATTATTTTAATTATATAATAATAATAATAATAATAATAATAATATTAATAATTTAATTAAAATAAATAAAATAATAATGTAAAATAATAATTTAATGTAAATAGAAAAAAGTTTCAATGTCTATAAAATTGTGAATCCTGTGTAAATACATTTATGATATTTTTGTGATTCATTCAAGTGAATTATTAATACTTATGTCTTGGTTTTATTTTATTGAAATGTTTTACTGATGTAAAGCATGCACCTGCAGTCTGTGAATGGCTTCTTCTCTCTCCTGCTCCAGCTCATGGAAGTTCGACTTCTTACTCTGGAGAATACGGATCTCCTGAAATGCACAGAAATGCAATAATGTGCAGAAACATATAATCCAGCGAGGCCTTTCTGAAACTGGTAAATGCTACTGATGCAGTGACTTTCAGTGAAGTGCATCAGTAGGTCTCCGTCAGACGAGAGAGTGTGTGTGTGTGTGTGTGTGTGTGTGTCGTGTGTCGCTGTCACCTCATCCTTTGCCCTCAGCAGGTTCTCCAGCTCCTCCAGGGATTGAGTGAGCTCATCTTTCAGCATGTCGCTGGGTCCCTGACCGCCGTGAGCCTCCAGATCCGCCACCTACAGACACACAATAAATCATCTGTCAGAGCATCGTTACCGCTGATGATGCGTGCAATTAACAGAGCGCACTCAGATACACATGTGGCATGTGCAAAAGTACATAAAAGTCCTTCAAATCCAACAGATTTTTATTAATATTACTGAATTATTAATACTTTATTAATTGAAAATTTGATTCAAATTGTGCCCATTCTGATTTTAATGACTTTAATATCAATCTCTTCATCACACAAAGCATCATACGAGTTCAGAAGACCCTGAATACATTATAAAGTCCTTGTCGTTACATTATACATTACATTATATACGATACATTATAAAGTCCTTTAGGTCCCTTTCGTATGAAAGAGAGCCGCGTGATGGACTATTGTGGCGTTTCTGAGAAACCTGTTTGAAAACAGTCATTATTTCTGCAGCTTTAATTCACAGAACTGGTCGTTCTGGCAGGAGTCTTTCAAGGAAACAGGCTCTTACTGATATGACAGTGAAGGCAGAGCATGTGTGATGTTTTGAGGCTCAGATGAAAGCAGTAATGACTCACACTTCTCTACAAACACACAGTCTGTTCTGCTTCATTGTAGAACTTCACTCAGACTCAATCTCCAACATAATGCTGCTGACCTACATACACATTCAGTGATTATTCAGGCGTTATATTTGAATAATGCATTACAGCTGACAGTAAAGGACAGTAGAAGGGAAACTGGGCTGCGCTTTAACCAGGTGTGACGCCACAAGTCATATTTCTGTCCACAGTCAGTAATGCATAAGAATAAATTATTTGCAAAATGGCAAATACACAAACAATCAAATCATATTTGAGGTTTTTTATACAGCTACTGTACACTAACCTAACTTTGGGGTTGGTTAGGTTTTTTATGTTTTTGAAAGTAGTTTTATGCTCACCAAAGCTGCATTTATTTGATCAGAAATGCAATAAAAACAGTAATATTGTGGAATATTATTGGAATTCAAAACTGCTGTTTTCTGTGTGAACATATGTTAAAATGTAGTTTATTCCTGTGATCAAAGCTGAATTTTCAGCATCATTACTCCGGTCTTCAGTGTCACATGATCCTTCAGAAATCATTCTAATATGCTGATTTACTGCTTAAAACATGTTTTATTTTTATCAATGTAACAAAAATGCATTTTTAAAGCTAAATTATTACTCTAATGTAAATAATAAAAATATTACATTATTTTAATTATTAATAAAAATAAAATACTTTTACTAAAACATTAAAATGAATGAATTATTTTTAATGAATTCATTAAAAATTATTTTAATAAATTTGAATTAATAATATTTTAATAAAAAATTATTAAGATATTTTTTTTGTTTTGTTAAAAATGTAATGTAAACAAAACTTTAAAAACCATACGGAAAAAAATATATTTGACTTTTCCATAGCCATTTATGCTTAAGTGAGATGTTACGGAAAGTTAAAATATTATTAAAATAAATTTTTCAAAATATTAATATTATTAAATTAGCATTTTAATTATTAATAAAGCATGTAAAAAATGCAAGAAAAAATGAACAAAAACCCAACTCTACCACTATAGTAGTCAATCTCTACACAATTGTCAACTTTATGTGAATACTTATTTTTCCATCTTGACTATGCATAATATAAATCCGATTTTCATTTTATAATAACTTTAATGGAAGACATTTTAAGCTACATTATTTAAAAAAATATATATAACTTTTTAAATTATAAAAATAGTTGAATTATTTTTATTTTAGCTATTATTAAAATAATAATTTAATGTACATGTATAAATGAATATAACTGTGTAAATGCATTTCTCAGAAAGTTCAAAACAACAGAACAGAAAATTTAAAGTATTTTCCTTTAGAATAAGGTGCACTGACGAATCACAATGAAACCAGAAATGTCAAATTAACAAAGTAAATTATGAATCTTTTTTTCCTTCATCAAGTCCTGATGACAATCAAATGTTTCTCAGCGCCATCTTTCACTCCATCCATCTGCACACACACACACACACACACACACACACACACATATATACACACACACACACACAGGTGAAAGAGGAGCAGCTCCTAAAGGTCTCTGGCACTTGGAGGGCCTTAAGAGAGACTGGCTTATTTTTAACCATGTAAAGTGCAAAAAAGTTTCGAATGGCGGGTCTGGCAGCTCCCCCTGGTGATATTTCAGTTCTCCTAACTAGGCCACTGAAAGTAGGATATTGCTGTCCTACAAACCACCCCACATCCCTCTCTCTTTCTCTCTTCTCCAGTCCCGCGAGACATGAACCATTTTCAACCACCTGGTCGCCTGTTCTGGGCTAGAGACGCAGCGAGATCGAGGGCCACCTCACGCAAAACACGCGTCCAGTTCAGCGATAACGAGAGAAAATGATGACTATCCGTTCGGATCGATGGAGAGGCGCATCATTTCTGCCAGTTTTTTGCTTTTGATTCTCACTTGGACTTGAACCCAGTTTTCCTTCTTAAATCTCTTGAAATTATCAAGCAAGTCAATTAAATTGCCAGGTTTATTTATTTATTTTTTTTTAATTTAAGGCATGGCAAGGGAAGTTTATTTATATAGCACATTTGATACACAGTGGTAATTCAAAGTGCTTTACAAGAAACATTTCTGATTATTATCAATGTCACTGAAATGTATTTGAATTATTATTAAAATGCAAATAAAATGTATATTAACAAAAAATAATATTAAATTAGTTATTAATAAAATAATGGCAAAATGCAAATAATTAATAAAAATATATTTGATTTTTACACACAAAAATCTGTAATATGAATAAAATATTATACTTTTTTTGATAAATTATGAATAAAATAGTGTCATGCAAAAAAATAGTTTCGATAATTATATCTTTTTAATAAAATAATGTAATGCTATCCAATTTAAAACAATATATATTAATCTTAAAAGGTTTCATAAAAAATAAAAAAACAATAAAAGGAGTAAAAATTGAAGAAAAGAATAAAGATTATTGGCTTGTTGGATTTAAAAGTTTTTTTTTTGTAGTGAATTTTGAGTAAATAATGTAAAATAAGCGGAATTTAATTTCAGTATTTTGTGAACGTCTCATTTGCCATTTTCAAAGTTTATTTAGTCTATCAGCATCCAAGTTGTTTTTAGTTTAATATAAATTCATGTTTCAATTCTATGTTTAAATGGAAACCATTTATCTTAAACTATCAACTAGCAACCAATACTATAAAATTTTTGTAACTTTACACATAATAAATGTATTAAAATCAAGTCATATCAAATGCTTATTTCAGGTTTGTGTGTATAACTTTTTTATATTGCTTCATATTGTTTGTGCGTATTAACTTTTATATTGCTATACAACAAAACAGTGATTATAGTTAACAAACACTTTGTTATAGTAATTATTATAGTAATTATAATAGAGTTTCATATATATTTTTTTTACTTAAATACTTCAAATAAAATAAACAAAATAAACAAAACTTCAAATAAAATAAATGTTAACAGAAAAAAAATAAAACTAGCTAATATGAACATGAAAAATATAATAAAATCTAATTCAAAATATTAACAAAAACTATAATAGTATATCAATGATACTACAATAACACTGCCTCAAAAATAATAACTAGAATAATATGGTGCTACAGATAATCAATCAATACTTACTCTTGATTTATTTTTGTACTGTTGATTTTTTTGCCATCCTTTCACAGCCCTTTCCACATTGAATAGAGTATTTTGTCTATTTTCACCTGATCTCGTAATCTGTCCGTCTCCTCCTGATACGCCGCCAGCTGTTTCTTCCACTGCTCCACGTTAGCATTAGCCTCATGCAGCGCCGCCACCAGTTTAGCGTTACTGTCCTGTAAGGTGAAGAACTCAGCCTCCAGATTCATCTCACAGATTGACCTGAAACACACACAAACACTGACCACTGAACACACGCTGAGACGTTTAGCAACCGATTTTCCCTTTAACTTCATTGAATATCATTTAATCAAAATGAAGTTAACTTTTATTGATGCTTTAATGCTCCGTGCATCAAAGCAAGCATGAACGGTATAAAATAGTAATTTTCTCACAAAGCATTCCACCAATCAGATAATCCTAACATGTGAAAATTCACTGCATTTATATTAAATATTCAAAGAAAATGTAAAACTTGTTTTCATAAAGTGTTAAACAAGAGCAAAATTAAAACCGAACAAAAATAAAAAAATATATAATAAATATAAAATAATCAGTTTAAAGTGATCAATAAAGTTGAGTGAGCAGAACTACAGAGACAGTTTATCTGAACACAAATAACATAAATAATGTGCTTTCCCAGGGGTCAAAGGTCATTTTATGATAATGACCAACCAGGGTTATTACAGTTAACTAAAACTATTAAAACATTTTTGTTATTTGAAAAAAAAATAAAAATAAATAAAATATAAATATTGTATGAAAAACAAACTAAATGAACATTTTTTAAAATATTGCCTTGGTAACTAACTTTAATTAAATAATTTAAATCAATTTAAGGGGAAGCGTTAACTTTACTAACTGAAATAAATAAAAACTTAAACTGAACTAAATCTAAAACTGAAAATAAATTAAAATAAAAAAATAAAATAAAAATAAAAATAGAAAATAATAATAAAACAAAATGACAAAAAATTTAATAAAACTGAAACTGAAATAAAAAATTAAACCTTAATATTTAAAAATATTTAACTAAACAACAACTAAAGTTAAAATGAAAATATAAATTAAAATGTAAAATGTAAAAATAAAAATGAATTCAAAATAATAATAAAAACTATACTATTATTTAATTTTTTAAATACTAAAATAACACTTTGGCAAACAAAGAAAATAACACAACAGAGTGCAATAAAACTGTCTGCTGTTTTCACATTTTGGCTGAAAAAATAATGCCAAACAACAAACTACTAGTTTTCAGAACAGCATCTCATCTGTAATTTCCTTTGACTGTAGAAAATTGTGCAGCGCTTCATGCATGAAACATTTCCAGCAATAAAGTGAAGTGTCACCACATGCAAACACTCTTGACTGGTTACTTTTACAGGAACTATTCAGACGCTCTCCATAGCAACCCTGTTAGAAAGGAGTCCTGTGATGACCGGACACAAGAACAAACGGCTGAGAATTAAAGGACATGCTGATTCATGTGTGTGTAAATTAATCATCAGACTAATGGCAGATCAGTACAGTGCCTTTCCTGACATAAGACACCTGAATGTGTTAGAGGAGCTGCTTCACGGATGGAAAACCACTGATTGTAAATAAAATGTGACCCTGGAGCACAAAATCAGTCTTAAGTCGCTGGGGTATATTTGTAGCAATAGCCAAAAATATATTGCATGGGTCAAAATTATCGATTTTTCTTTTATGCCAAAAATCATGAGGATATTAAGTAAAGATCATGTTCCATGAAGATATTTTGTAAATTTCCTACTGTAAATATATCAAAACTTTTTTGAGTTACTAAAAGTATTAATTTATGATTAGTAATATGCATTGCTAAGAACTTCATTTGGACAATTTAAAGGCGATTTTCTCAATATTTAGATTTTTTTTGCACCCTCAGATTCCAGATTTTCAAATAGTTGTATCTCAGCCAAATATTGTCCTATCTTAACAAACCATACATCAATGGAAAGCTTATGTATTCAATTTCAAAAAACTGACTTATGACTGGTTTTGTGGTCCAGGGTCACAAATGTGAGTGTTATTTTATAGTGATGCACCAAAATTGGTTTCTTGTTTCTGTAAAAAACTGTAAATGTAAAAATGTTTTCATCTCAAGGTTATTATAGGTAACTACAACTAAAACTAAAATTATAACCATTAAAAAAAAAAATTGTAAAAAAATGTTACTTGAAATAAAATAAAATATAAAACCTTTTCAATACAATTCTTTATTGTATTGTATTAATTTTAATTTGATGTATTAAAAAATAAAACTAAAATAAAAATTAATTGAATTTTTTTAAATAAAAAACTACTGTATATAGACATAAAAAACAAAAAACTACTAATGACAAAAAATCACTAAAACTTTAACTAAAATTAAAATAAAAACAGAAAATATAAAATCAAAAACTGATTCAAAATATTAATAAAACTACAATAGTAACTTGATACAAAATAATTTTATTTAGCTGCAAACTAAATCCAAAAATAAAGTTAATTGAATAATCAATTAATTCATCAAATTTATTTATTTAATCAACACTGAACATTTAAATTGCACACAAGGCAGTTTTATATCAACTTTTTATTTATATAATTATGTTTCTGTTGTTTAATTATGAACATTTCAACAGTGGCTGTAATAAAATTTGTTTTTCATGATAGATTCAAGCATACATTAAACAATGAAGACAAGAGGTTAAAAATATAATGAATATGTTACATAGTGCTTACATTATATATATATATATATATATATATATATATGCTACTCTCTAGAGTTATTTATTAACTCACTAACAAGTTTATGGAAATGACTTTCCTGAGGTAAATGTGACATGACATGACAAATTGTTTACAAGTTGTTTTATTAACGTCTTTCTGCGGATGAAACACTGATTGATTGATTACATGAGAGATTATATATTTTAGTAAGTTATTCTGTTTCTTTCAACACCTTCCGATGTTCATTCATGTTAATTTTTTGCTCTAATTAAACACCATCACTTTGTTTAACGATTTCAGCCCTTCAAAACTGATTCGGCTGAACCAAAAATGCAGAAATGTCAATGAAATTCAGCGTGCTGGAGGCGGTTGCTATGCAGTTGCTAAGGTGTTCGGAACAGTTGCTACAACGACTCAGATGGTAAAGAGGCCTGTAATTGTAGAGCTGAATTTAGGGGCATTTTATGGGCTCTTTCAGGCAGGAAAAGGCCCATTATAGTCTGATAAATGGTTGTTACACACTTCCTCCTCCAATATTTTCCCACAAATGTGCAAAAGCGGACGTGCAGCCAGATGTCTTACCCCTCTGAGAGCATCTTCTTAATGCGCTCCTTCTCTGAGGACAGAGTAATGTCAGCGCTCTGGCTCCGGAAGAGCTTGTCCTCCGGTCCGTTCACACACATCACTGGAGGAGACTGCAGCTCATCAGACAAGTCCTACAACACACACACACACACAGAGAGAAGAACAGTGTTATCAGATGAATCCAGACACACACTGACGGCTCAGCGTCCGTCTGACTCACACTGACAGACTTCAAGGTAAATCCTTTTAACTGACAACTGAGTGTTACACTAAAAAAATAACTTATTATTTTCACAGTAATATAAATAAATAAATATATAAGCAGTGCCATCTTTAAGTTGTGTGTCCCAGTGAATTACTACTGATACCAAACTTTGTCACATTATTCAACAGATGTGACTTTTTGTTGCAAGTAATGCAAAATGTTTTTTATTTTTATTATTTTTTTTTATCATGTTGGCATTTTATGAAAGAGATAAGTCATAGGTTATTAGATATGTCACAGGATACTAATATTTTTACAGTATATTACAATTGCAATAATATATTCCAATTTTAATATCTGATTACAAAACTGAAACAAGGCAGCAATACAGTGATACCACCACAATTAAGTCAGTTATTTACAATTCTAAATATATATATATATATATATATATATGGCTTTTTGTTTATACACACATTAAATAATTATTTATTGCCAGTTATTTTATTTATTTAATATTTATTTACTATTATTTATTATTTACTTAATAGGTTTCATATCTAATAAATTATGTATTATGTATAATTTTTTATTTTGTGTATATATACACAATAATTGCTTTATTATTTTAATAAATTTAAAATAGTTATATAAGTTATTATATATTTCTATATATTAAATACATTATTAAATATATAAAATATATCATACGAATAATATCACAATAAATAAATACATGTTGGTACTTTTCAACGTTGTAACCCCATAATTTAATTAATAAATAAATAAATAAATAAATGATAGATAGAGAGATAATATTTAGTTATAATATGGGTATTTTGCACCTGGGTAAATATCTTCTTCTTCTTTTTTTTTTTCAATACTAAACTTTTCAAATGAATTGATAACAAAATACACAATTTCAAGTACAAATAGCACCGCTGATGAATGAGCCAGATTCAGCAGGTGAGTTTGAAATGCATAACAAGGACATTTTCGGTCTTGTTATAATAAAAGATGAGCAAATTCACCATAATGAGAAGTATCATATTGTTATAAATAGGCCAGCGGTAAAATGATCATAATAAAGTTGTCATTGTAAATCATTATTTTCACTTGGTCATTTTACTTCATTTCAGCATTCCCAGGTATGAAATATGGTTAGTTTGTGGTCTCTGTGTCGTGTGAAAATGACCTGATTTCGCTCCTGCAGTGGCAGATGATGCTCCAGGGCTGACTGTGGGAGTCAGCTGATTGTGGAGCTCGAGGGACATGTGATGTGTGTGTTAGAGTGTGATAAAGCACAAACCCCCTTTACTACATCCACAGCGGCTGCTTACATTCCCACAAAACTCTGAACTGCGCCGCGGCGCTCATGCGGACATGTTTGTGAGTGAATGTCAAACTCACCTGCGAGAACTGAAGGCATCCAGATTGAAAGCATTGAGAGAAAATGATAAAAGATAAAGTCATTCCCATCATTTATCATGTGTGGGGGAGACAGTGACATTTTTACATACGGCTCACACACTTCTACAAATCTACCTGCCATCTTTTGGATAAGAAACATTTAGTGCCATGCAAATAGATTAAAAATTAGATCAAAATATTGAGTTATATTGAGTCAGAATGTTATAGTGGTTGAGGGCAACCTTAACACCAAGCCAATTTATCTCAAATAAATATATTATTGCTTTAATACTAATAAACAGTACTTAAATTGACCAGCTTCAAGTTATAGTTAACTAAAACTATAAATATAAAAAACCCTTTCATTACTCAAAATAAAAATATACGATAAAAATATACATTTTATTTCAGCTAGCTGCCAAGGCAACTTTACTTATTTCATTTAGTTTAATGTGATGTACTACTAAAATAACTAAATTTAAGTTGAAAAATAATAAAGTTAAAATAAAAATGAATAAAAACAAAAAAACAGCAAAATTACTAAAACCTTAAAAGTAAAATAAAATACAATAATAAATAATAATAAAAACTAATTCAAAATATTAATAAAAAGGAGAGAAAAACAGCAAAATTACTAAAATTTTAAATGTAAAATAAAATACAAAAAAAATATAAAAACAAAAACTAATTTAAAATATTAATAAAAGTATAATAGTATCTCACCAATACAAAACTAACACTGACCAGCTAAGTCAATACTTAAGTCTTCACTCCATATTTCAATAAAATAATGCATTATATATTTTAAATATATATAAATAAATATTTCTATAAAAATATATTTCTATAAAATAAATCAATTATATATTTATAGTATATATTTTAAAGATTCAATCTTTTAATTTAGTCATACAATTTTTATTTCATATCTAGTATTAGTTTCCCCCCAGCAAAACCTCACAAGCATAAAATTAAAATCAATGTTATCAAAACTTCAGACAGTAGACAGTATTTTATTGCTGAAATAACCTCACTTCATTTTCAGCAGCTGAGAGAACTCTACTGAGCATGTGCAGAATAAGTGTCACTTCAGTTTGATTGCAATTGAATAAAGTCAGTATTTGTGATTGACAACAGTATGTGTAACTCAAAGTGCCAGAGTAACTGAAATCGAACCTCTCAGAAGTCTCTGACAGAGTCCCAGTCAAGCCTAAAATCACTTTTTTGGTATTAATAAACCAATCTCGTGCTCAAAATTCAGTTGTGAATCTTGATTGTATCCAGATTTCAGGTGTCACGCTGGTTTATAACTGAACTGTGTGTGAATGCAACCATGTTTAACACTAAAACAGGACTGACGAATACATTCTGCTGCTGCAGCTTGATTCAGTCCTCTCAAATTGTGTGTAATGAGAACAGATGCAGACAAAAGCGAAACTGAAGCGGATTGAGCAGAATCCAGTGTGAACAGCCCAACAAACGGCTCTCATCAGGAGGTCGAGAGGTCTCTGCTGACCTGAAAAGATGAGCAGATCGACATCACACGAGAAGACAGACGCTGGCAGAGAGCAAACAGGACGGCTCCGGATAATTTTATCACTGTCCTAGTTCTCCTCTCACTTCCCAGTGAGACGAATGACCCAGCTCATCCTGCTCTAGGATTACAGTAACCCTTCACTTACCACACACTCACGAGATCTGTCAGACGAAGATCAGAAACTACAGGAAAATTAGTCAAAACTAGGTGCTCCTGGGCCATTGCCAAGGTGTTGCCATGGAGTTGCTAAAGTGTTGTGAGAGCCAGGGTTGCCAGGGAGTTGCTATGCAGCTGCTAAAATGTTGGGAGTGGTTGTTAGGATGTCGCTATGTGGATACAACATGTTGCCAGGCTTCTAGAGTTCTGGGTGGTTACCAGGGCATTGCTAAGCAGATACTAAAGTGTTGTGAGTACCAGGGTTGCCGAGTTGTTGCTATGCAGCTTCAGTGCTAGAATGTTATGTGGTTGACAGGGCATTGCTATGCAGCTGCTATAGTGTTTTGAGTGCCAGGGTTGCCGAGTTGTTGCTATGCAGCTTTAATGTATCACAAGGCTTCTAGAATGCTGCGTGGTTCCCAGGGCATTGCTATGCAGCTTTAAAGTATTGCAAGGATTCTAGATTGTTGGGTGGTTGCCAGGGTGTTGCTATGCAGCTTTAATGTATCGCAAGGATTCTAGAATGTTGGGTGGCTGCCAGGGTGTTGCTATGAAGCTTTAATGTATCACAAGGCTTCCAGAATGTTGGGTGGTTGCCAGGGCGTTGCTATGCAGCTTTAATGTATTGTAAGGATTCTAGAATGTTGGGTGGTTGCCAGGGCATTGCTATGAAGCTTTAACGTATCACAAGGCTTCTAGAATGTTGGGTGGTTGCCAGGGTGTTGCTATGCAGCTATAATGTATCACAAAGATTCTAGAATGTTGGGTGGTTGCCAGGGCATTGCTATGCAGCTTTAATGTATTGTAAGGCTTCTAGAATGTTGGGTGGTTGCCAGGGTGTTGCTATGTAGCTTTAATGTATCACAAGGCTTCTAGAATGTTGGGTGGTTACCCGGGTGTTGCTATGCAGCTATAATGTATCACAAAGATTCTAGAATGTTGGGTGGTTGCCACGGTGTTGCTATGCAGCTATAATGTATCACAAAGGTTCTAGAATGTTGTTTGGCTGCCAGGGTGGTTGGTTTGCAGCTGCTAAAGTGCTATGTGGTTGCTAAGGAGCTGCTTAGATGCATTGCCAGGCTGTTAGAATGTTATGTAGTTGCCAGGGTGTTGCTATGCAGTTGCTATAGTGTTGAGAGTGCCAGGGTTGCCAGGGTGTTGCTATGCAGCTTTACTGCAATGCCAGGTTTCTAAATTGTTTGGTGGTTGACAAGGCATTGCTATGCAGTGGCTATAGTGATGTGAGTGGTTGCTAGGATATTGCTAAGGAGTTGCTTCAACGCTTTGCCAGGCTGCTAGAATGTTGGGTGGTTGCTATGCTGTTGCTAGAGTGTTGTGAGTGTCAAGGTCGTCAGGGAGCTGCTATGCAGATGCTAAAGTGTTGTGAGTGGTTGTTAGGATGTTACTTTGTGGTTGCTAAGGGTGCCAGGCTACTAGAATGTTGGGTGGTTGCCAGGGTGCAGCCATGCAGCTGCTTAGGTGTTCTAAATGGTTGCCAGGCCATTTCTGTTTGGTTTCTAAGCTGTCCAATGTTGCCAGTTATTGCCTGGGCAAAGTAATATGGTTGATAAGGTGTTCAGAGTTGTTGCTAGGTCACTCCTATACAGTTGCTTGGGCTTTTCAAAGCAGTTGCTCCGGTGTTGTGGACGCTTGCCATCAGATTCAGAAATTAACTGGTGCCTGAGGCTAGCGAAATGAACATAAATGTCCCTAAATTCAAGATGCAGGGGCAAAAAAAGCACCTGCACATCCTGTTTATGTACGTATTGTATGCAAAATAAATGAAGTCACACCTGAGGCGCTGCGATACTGAGAGCTGCGGTGCTCAGCTCCATCTTGTCCTGCGACTTCTCTCTGGCCAGACGCGTAGCTTCCTTCACCTCTTTAAAACGTTCAGCAAACTGCAACAAAAACACATAATGCAGTATTATATAAGAGCTGATGCAAGTATTTGCAAACATGTCGGTGTAAAACTATATTATGTCGGTTTTATCCACCTTCTTAATCTCATTTGAAGCATTTGCATTCATGTACTTGCACAGAGACAATGCACTGTGTGTCGTTTCTCTGTAAACAGGCCATTAAAGATGTTCACACCTGGTGCAGCTGCTGCTCCGTTGCGAATCCAAGGCCATAGACAGTGTTCGCTCTACTGTCCGCCCACTGACCAAACTTCTGAGACGTCTTAGTGAACGTCATGTTGGGGCTGATTGTGCTGTTGATGATCGCCTGCCCAAAGAGAGGACGACAATTGCAGAAAATTCAGAATAAGCACCCATTTAAAAGAACACAATATCAGAATATTAATTCTGAAAAGTGAAAATAGTTGATGGTACCCATTGACTTCCATAGTATGGGAAAAAATACTATGGAAGTCAATGGGTACCATCAACTGTTTGGTTACCAACATTCTATAAAATATCTTCTTTTGTGTTTAACAGACGAAAGAAACTCATACAGGTTTGGAACAACTTGAGAGTGAGTAAAATATGATAACTTTCATTTTTGGGTGGACTATCCCTTTAAGTTAAAGTTAAAAACATCACGAAATCTGGTAATTTTTACACAACGTGCAAGAATACCAGAAATGTTTGTGATGCAACTATCTGTAAAGCACTGTTTACATGGAGAAAAACATAAACAGTATTCCCACATCAATAGGACAATTTAGAAACATTACGGCTCAAATAACATCTATTTTTACCCACAACATCTAACCTCAAATAGACTAGCATTGAAAGAGTGATACTGTAAACATGATTTATGCTATTTTATGCAAACTGTTGATATTATGTTGTGCTGTTTGGGACAGTATTTGAAGACTGAGTGTGTATAAACAAGTTAAATATTACTAAATAAAAATACTGTAGCAGAAGCTGGTGTAAGCGTTTCATGCAGCTTTAAATAGAAGATCAGTAATAAACGCTGAAGCCTAAACCGCAATCGTTCAGGTCAACAGTCTGACTGGAGCCACACTTATGACCCCTGAGAGAGTGTAAGACATGAGAGAGATTGTGATGATAAACACTTCACATGACATGTTGAATGTACAATAAATATCTAAAATCTCCCATTTTTTTCTTTTAAACGGCACAAACCAATAAAGCTGCACAAAGATGATCACAACCCTTCAAGCAAACCTTGATCAAACAATAATACAACTAGAGAGACCAAGAGGTGCTTATAAATTATTTTAAAAATCTTTAAAATCAAGTCTTTTATCTACATCATTTGTGATCAAAAATGCTGATAATACAGTATTATTGTGAAATATTATTACAATTTAAAATAGCTGTTTTCTATGTGATTTTATGTTAAAATGTAATTTATTGCTGTGATCAAAGCTGAATTTTCAGCATCATTACTCCAGTCTTCAGTGTCACATTATCCTTCAGAAATCATTACTAATATGCTGATTTACTGCTCAAGAAACATTTGTACTGCTGAATATTTTTGTGGAAACTGATACATTTAAATTTTTAGCATTTACTTAAAATATGTATTTTGTAACATTATAAATGTCTTTAATGCCACTTTTTACCAATTTAATGCATCATTTCATTACTGACCACAACTTTACAAACTTTATAATAATGCATATTTATAATATATGTATATGTATGTATTTTAAAGATTTTAAAAAATCTTTAAAATAAAGAATATATATATATATATATATATATATATATTTTAAGAATGAAAAAAAAAACCTTTAAAATAAAGAATAAAAAGAAATATATATATTTCTTTTTATTCTTTATTTTAAAGTTTTTTTTTTCATTGTTAAAAACAAAACATATATATAATATATAATATATATGGTATACTTAAAGTGTGCTAAGTTGGAACAACTAATTTTGTACTTAATGCACTTTAATTGTGCTGAAGTCCACCTAAAGATATACCAAGTATATTTATTGTGCTAAAGTGGAACTATTGCAAGTATGCTTCAGATACACTTTAAATATCTTGCATTTAAAGACTGACATTATTCAAAGATCATACAATCCTCCTCAATAGTGATAATAAAACACATTTTAGGCTTAATATTAGGAAATGTGCATTGTGCATTATATATTTTTATTAATTTATTTTTTAATCATATTGCAGTTTTACAAATGAGGTCATGCACCATGATGCTGGTGTTGTAGCTCCTCTGCTTTGTGTCTTAACGTGGCTTATTGCGTCTCTCATGGCTCATTGTTTTATTCTCTCTGCTTCTCTAATGACTCCTGTTCCTCCTGACAGCAGGAGTCACATGACTGCAGATTACCACGGTGACCGCCAGAATAATGGCTGCACTGGACTCGTGACGGTGAGGTCATCCTGAATCCAAATGTGGGTCAGTTTGAGGTGTTGGATGAAGCTGAGACACTCCAGTAATCCAGCAACAACTGGGATTTACAGGCTTCAGTGAGGACAATCTGCTCCATTCATGAGTTTAATACGAACGCTGATATCATTGTGAGACAAGTTCAAACAGGCAACAGTTCAGAGGGTGAAGTTAAATACCAATGCATGTGACGTGTTTACAGTAAAAATACACGTTAGAATGATTTCTGAAGGATCATATGACACTGAAGACTGGAGTAATGATGCTGAAAATTCAGCTTTGATCACAGGAATAAATGATATTTTATGATATATTCACATAGAAAGCTATTTGAAATTGCAATAATATTTCACAATATTTAGTGTATTTTTCATCAGACTAAATGAAGTCTGGATCATCTTCATGAGTATCAACATACAAAACAGCACAATATTCTTTAGCCAAACAAACGCCTGTAATATTACTGGGCCTCTTTCGTTTTCAAACTCATTTCAGAGAAGGACGGCAGGCAGACAGAGAGCGTTTCTGCCTCTGATAAACATCCGAAAAACACGGCCATGAACCACAGTGCATTCATGGAGCAATATTAAAAGAGCAAAACAATTACTGACACATTTGTATGTGTGTGCATTCATTCATTCAATCAGCGGTTTTCTCACAAACACATACACTACTGTTCAAAAGGTCTTTTTTTTTTAAAGAAATTAATACTTTTATTCTTCAAGGATGCATTAAATTGATCAAAAGTGACAGTAAAGTCATTTATAATGTTACAAAAGTTTTCTATTTCAAATAAATGCTGTTCTTTTGAAATTTCTATTCATCTGTGAATCCTGAAAAATAAAATCTATTACAGTGTCCACAGAAATATTGTGCAGCACAACTGTTTTCAACACTGATAATAATCAGGAATATTTCTTGAGCAGCAAATCAGCATATTAGAATGATTTCTGAAGGATCATGTTACACTGAAGACTGGAGTAATGATGCTGAAAATTCAACTCTGATCACAGAAATAAATTATTTTAACAGATATTCATTTAGAAAACAGTTATTTTGAGTTGTAATAATATTTCACAATATTACTGTTTTTACTGGAATTTTAATCAAATAAATTTAGCCTTGGGGAGCAGAAGAGACTTTTCAAACACATTTTCAATCTTTTTTTCTTTAATTATTCCAAACCTCTAGAAGCCCATTTCCACCACAGAATAAAAACATTAAAAAAAGAAATTGTGAATTTTTCATCTCACAATTCGGACTTTACATCTTGCAATTCTGACTTTTTTTTTTTCCTCAGAATTGCGAGATATAAACTCAGATGTCAGATATATACTGAACTGTCTTTTTTCCTCACAATTCTGGAGTTTACATCTCACAATTAATTGTTTAATTTTCACCACGGATTAAAAAATAAAAAAGGTAATTGCAACTTTTTATCTCACACTTCTAACTTTCTCACAATTGGGAGTTTATATCTAACAATTTGTCTTTTCTTATGTAAATTCACAATTCCGAGAAGAAGAGACCAAACTGTGAGATATAAAGTGAGTTTACATCTCACAAGTCTATGCATATTCCTGTTTTTACTGGATTTTTAATCAAATAAATTTAGCAATTTTTTTCTTTAACTATTCCAAACCTCCAGAAGCCCATTTCCACCACAGAATAAAAACATTAAAAAGTTCATTGGGAATTTTTATCTCACAATTCAGACTTTGCAATACTGACTTTGTTTTGCAAGATATAAACTCAGATGCCAGATATAAACAGAATTCTGAATTTTTCCTCACAGTTCTGAGTTTACATCTCACAATTATGTATTTTTTTCACCATGGATTAAAAAATAAGAAAGGTAATTGCAACTTTTTATCTCACACTTCTAACTTTCTCGCAATTGGGAGTTTATATCTCACAATTTTTTCTTTTCTAATATAAATTCGCAATTCTGAGAAGAAAAGACCAAACTGAGAGATATAAACTCAGAACTGCGAGATGTAAACTTGCAGTTCTGAGTTTATATCTCACAATTCTACGTTTATGAAATTGTGCGATAAAAAGTTGCAACTACTTTTTTTTTTCAGTTACCTTTCCATATTAACCTGAACAGCTCATAAAAGCAAAGCAAGCTGTCATTGGTCACTTCACATGTCAATCAGACGCTGTCTAAGTGGGCAGTGCTTGACCAGAACAATCTGCAAACTGTTTCTCTGAGACTATCGTAACGACTCAAGGTAATCTGTGAGCTGCTGTCTTTCCTCCTGAGCACTCAACTCTTCGATCAGCATCTCCGGTCGAGCGAGTTAGACAGCTCTGATTCACTCCATCAACGAGTATTGATTAACCCGACAGAATGCAAGTCATGCAGCTCTGCACCGACGCGGGAGTTTTTCTGCACTCAACTCTCCTCTCGTTCGCTCTGATATCAGGTGTTGAGCTCTTAACCTGTAAATCCTCTCGTGGGGAGTATCTGGTTGCGGCTCTAATCACATGGACTCAATAATCACCATCTGAAAGCTTGTATCTGACAGAGATGTTTATTGCGTTACGCCGCTGCAGTCAGGTGGATTTCCTGGCATGCTGCACTGATGATAACCACGAGAGGCTTCTGCAAAACCTACGGTGTGCTGCTAGTGTGCAGTCTGTGCAACATGAGTACAGTATGCACATGCATTGAATAGTATGATGACACACATTTGATAAAACATGCAATGAGCAAGCAGAGAACATTAAGTGCAATAGAGTTTCCCACTGTGCAATACACTCCATTTGAGCTCTATTTCCAGTGTGAATACAACTGAAGTGATAAAGCACAATCTCCCTCTTGACTCAATAATTAGTGTTATAATCAGGTCTAAACGTCACATTATTATTCAGTAATCTTATCGATTTAACTGCACTGACACTATTTTCATAATTGATGAAATTTTGCAATGGATTATAGAACTGAATTGAGCTGAATAACAACATTATTGACTTCTGTAGAGCTTTACATCTGAAATTTAATTTGTTTTGTTTTTTAATTAATATTTTGAATCTTTTTATATTTTCCATTTTCATTTTAAAGTTTCTTTGTCTTTTTTAGTTGTAGTTGTTTTTTTATACGTGTATATAGTTTTTATTAATTTTTATTTCAGTTTTAGTTTTAATTATTTTAGAACAAGTTAAACTAAATTAAAATGAGAAATGTTGCCTTAAATAATTTATATATAAATTATATATATTTATTTATATTTCAGTTAACATTTATTTTATTTCAAGTAACAAATAGTTTTTTAATAGTTTTAATTTTTGTTTTATTTTAGTTATTTATAATAACCCTGGTTCGTTTCATAGTTAATAACCTTTACTGTCTTCTGTAGAGCTGCTTTACAGCTGAAATTGAATTTGTTTCATAATTAATGAATTTTACAACATTAACACTTATTCATTAATGTAAAGTTGCTTTGAAACAATCTGTATTGTAAAGAAATTTTTTAAAAAGTTTTTCATACACTATATGCATTTCTTTATACATGTACATTTACATAATACATACTTCATGGTCATGTACACTTTGAATGCAATGCAAGTTGCTTTTAATTAAAGCATCTGCCAAATGCATAAATGCAAATGTATGTTGCCTACTTTTTTTTTTTTTTTTTTTTACTATTTTTTTTTTTTATTTTGCAATTGAAATGTAATTTTTTTATTTATTTTGCAATATAAAGGCAACGTACAAATACACAGATTTCCAGCTTTCCAGATTTCTGTAAAACCGAAGGAAAAGCCGCTCACCTTGGTTCCTCCCACACTGATGATGCGGTAGGCGTGTCTGTTGGCGTCGTAGAAGAAGGAGACGGTGACCGCATGTTTGCTGGCCGGGATCCAGTTGCGTTTGGTGGCGGGATCGATCTGGAACACATGAGCTCGAGTGCTGAAGATGGGCTGTTCCCTACAACACACACAGACACACACCACATGAGCATGACTTCAGAAAACAAGACAACAACACACCTGCATTCAGCTCAGACTCATACACTGACATGCAAACTCATAAACATACACCTGGAAATACACAAAGATTCAGAAATGTGTATAAATGTGAAACAAATAAATGTTATGTCAAACTAAATAGGATGGAATGGACAAATGACGATAACAAGAGCGGAATAAGCTGTAGACAATCAGAGAAATGAACTGATACCATAAATAATGCCTCATGACTGACTGACTGATCTCAATGTGAAGTCAATATGGCAGCTGAAGCGCTACGGTCAAACTGTGTGTGATGGACGTCTAACAGCTCAAGCGCTTTCTGACCCATGACAGCTTCATTTTTAACCTCTGTGCAATTGGTCATTGTTACAGTAGCACAAAAATGATTTGAAAAAAATGATTTAATAACCCAGAACACAGAAAATTAAAAATGAAACAATTTTGAACCTGGCTTTATCTAATATTCAGATTTCTGTTCTAAAATGTATCCAAAATGCATGCAGTTTAATTAGATAATGCCTCATTTGTATATTTAAAAATAACATTAAGAAAACAATCTTTAATTTGGTCATCCATGAAGCCACAGCTCTTATTTTTTTGTCTCTTTCTTTGTCTTTGATTTTTTGTTTTTAAAACTATTATCAGAATGACCGTATTCAGTGGATTTTTCATGCATTATTAGCTGAAACACACATATTTCAGTGTTGCTCATATATATTAAGCCATATATTTTGGTTTAAATTTTAAATAATTCATTTGCAATATTCGCTGGCCAAGACAGACAGACAGATAGATAAAAACCAGAGAAAATACTAATGAGGATATCAAAACCACCCAGTAAACAAACAGAAAACACATCAGAATTAAGGAATAAATAAAAATATTAATTAACAAATATGTAATATATAGCAGATGAATACTTGACCAGATAATTGTGTGAAACACAAAGCTGAAATCAGGAAGAGGATCTGGAAGGATTGGATTTCAGAAATGTAAAATGAAATAATCTTAACGCAATGCATCACGAGCAGGAAGAGCAGAAAGATGATCCTCTTCCTATCATGCCCTTTCCAGAAATGAACACGGATATGAGCATTACCGTCCGCATCACGTCTGTCGGTCATATTATGAGATCTTTCGGCAGTGGCTCATAAATCTAATGTTTGCTGGCATTTTTGCCCACTAAGTCATCTGAGAATATGAACAGTGACATGAAGGATGTCTAAAAGCAGCGTTTGAGGTTTGTGTGACCACAGTAAAAGTTGAAATAGTCTTGGAGCTCATTTCAGGAAAGCTTTCATTATTCATCCCTTCAGCATGTCATTCATTACAGAAGAGCCGTGAGTCATGAGTGAATGGTGTTTTTCTGATTGTAGATATGAAATGCATGCTGAGAGCAGACGTGAGGAATGAAGTCAGCATGAACCGATCCATTCAGCGCCAAACTCAGGTTGAGATTTAAACCATGAGCTCCTACAGACTAACACGTCTTTCACAGAGCTTTCACGTCACGAGCCTTTGAATGAAAGAAAATATGAAATAACAGTTCAATATATCTGGCTAGTTGGCTATTTTAATGCTGTATAATAAATGGATTTTTTTTTCAACAAAATTGTGATTAAATTGTATTTAATTATATATATATTGGTCACCCTGTTGTCTAGATACAGAAATCACCATTAGTTATTGGAAAAAAAAAACTATATTCAGCCATATCAATTCACAAAAATATGTATTTTTTGTTTTGTTTTATTTTGTAACTGTATGAATTTTGAAATAAAATATATACACTATTCAAAAGATTGTGGTCGGCAAGATTTTTTAAAAAGTTTTTGAAATAAGTATCTTCTGCTCACCAAGGCTGCATTTATTTAATCAAAAATACAAAAACTGTGAGATACACTATATTGCCAAAAGTATTGGGTCACCCCCTTCTAATGAACAGGTTTGACTACTTTAGTAATGAAGTGGAGTACAAATGAGTACAAATCTTAATGTTTAAGCATATAATGATATTCTAGGGAATTGTGTGCTTCTAATTTTAAAGCAACAGTTTGGACAGGACCCTTTTCTATTCTAACATGACAATGCCTCTGTGTATAAGGCAAGGTTCAAAAAGAAATGATTGATTTAGTCAGTGTGTGAAGTCAAGTCCTAATCCAAGCTGAACACCTCTGGTGTGACTTTAAATGCAGACCTTGAGCCAAAAACTCATCACCAAACACCAATGACTTGTACATACACTATATGGACAAACGTATTGGGACACCCCCTTCTTTAGAACAGAAAAAGGCACTTCCAAAACTGTGGCAACAAAGATGGAAACATAATGCATGTATTTAAAAATTGTATTTCCATCTCTGCTGCAACAGTTTTGGAAATGTCTAAAATGACTGTACCCATATGTACAAGTCATTGGTGTTTGGTGATGAGTTTTTGGCTCAAGATCTGCATTTAAAGTCACACCAGAGGTGTTCAGCTTGGATTAGGACTTGACTGCACACAAAGCACACAATTCCCTAGAATATCATTATATGCTTAAACATTAAGATTTGTACTCATGGAAATGACCAAAGTAGTCAAACCTGTTCATTAGAAGGGGGTGACCCAATACTTTTGGCAATATAGTGTATTATTAGAATTTAAAACAGCTGTTTTCTATATGAATATATTGTAAAATTGTATTTATTCCTGTGATCAAAGCTGAATTTTCAGCATCATTACTCCAGTCTTCAGTGTCACATGATGCTTCAGAAATCATTCTAATATGCTGATTTGCTGCTCAAGAAACATTTCTGATTATTATTAATGTTGAAAACAATAGTGCTGCCCAATATTTTTGGGGAAACCATTATACATTTTATTTTTCAGGATTCTTTGATGAATAGAAAGTTCAAAAGAACAGCATTTATTTGAAGTTATAGTGAGTTTAGGTACATGTTAATTTCTAATTTTTTATCATTAAATTGTATTCTATTATATTTAAAAATTGTCCGGTTTTGAATTGATAAAATTTTGAATTCTAGTTAAAAATGCATCATCTATTTATCTAATAAACCTGGCATTGTATATCATGCATATTGTTGCTCTTTGACAAATTGCTTTTGTTTCTATTTTGCAAGTTGCTTTGAATAAAAGCATCTGCTAAATTCATTAAAAAAAGTACTGTTTGAGAATTATTTGCATTTCAGAGCAAATCCATAAATATTAAACACAGAGGCTGATGATTTTTAGATATATCACTAAAGTATCTGTCTATTGCTTCTGCATGTCTTCTGTTATCTCAACCCATAACAACCACACACACACACACACACACACACACACACACACACACACCGATCAGCAGCTCACTTTCCTCGTCTTGGTCTTAAGGACATCACCTCGCTTCTTATAGCCTGGCCTGAATTCCCAGAATTCCATGGGGTAAGTCTCTGCTGGACTCGTCACAGATCCCGCTGATGGGCCGCTGTGATCAGCGCTGCTCCTTCATCTGTCAGTTACTCACCCTGAGCTGATTGCGAGGTGCTCAGTAACGAGCCGAGGGCCTGTAAACTATCCAGTGCGAGACATCGACCGCCGTTAATGACTTTCAGCGGGAAACCAACTGCACTGAGAGCCAGATCAACCTCAACCAAACACCACAGCGACTCAAGCTTCATTTGCAATCCGTCAGTGCAGTTTGCAATGCATCAACCAATGTGTTGCAGACAGAACAGACAGAGTTTCATACTCATTTCTGGTCATATTATCATACAGCTATAATGTGTGCTAATGAATCTGTTATACACTATGCTACTGTTCAAAAGTTTGGAGTCACCACGTTTTTGAAAATGTTTGAAATAAAATTTAATACTTTTATTCATCAAGGACGCATTAAATCGATCAAAAGTGACAGTAAAGACATTTATAATGTTACAAAAGATTTCTATTTCAAATAAATGCTGTTCTTTTGAACTTTCTATTCATCTGTGAATCCTGAAAAGTTAAATGTATCACAGTTTCCACAAAACTATTCAGCAGCACAACTGTTTTCAACATTGATAATAATCAGAAATGTTTGTTGAGCAGCAAATCAGCTGCATATTAGAATGATTTCTGAAGGATCATGTGACACTGAAGACTGGAGTAATGATGCTGAAAATTCAGATTTGCATCTCAGAAATAAATAACATTTTACTATATCTTCACATAGAAAACAGCTGTTTTAAATTCTAATAATATTTCACAATGTTTACTGTATTTGTTATCAAATAAATGCAGCCTTGGTGAGCAGAAGAGACCAACCCTAAACTGTAAAAACACACTTTACACCATCACATTGATTTCTGATGAATAGAATCATTAAATATTCCCATTTAACTGGAAATACATCACATAATGGCAATAAAATGGGTTCCAAATCCAATTTCATTTTAACCTTGCAGCAATGAAGCTGACTAGAAAAATAAATCTGTGTTAACCAGAAGTACCCTCTGCACTGTCTCTAAACACTAGTCTAACAGCCAAGAGACCATTAGCTGTTCAATGTTATATTCCACACTGGAGTGTGTGTGTATGTGTGTATATGTGTGTGTGTTTGTGTTTTTAGAGATCACTGAACCCTCGAGCTGTCCATTTGCATTTCAGCTCTAATTGCCTTTTTCTAGATTTGCTTATGTAATGAGGCAATTACTAGGAAATTAACCTTGTGCTGCATCTTTATTCTATATGTACCATACACTAAAAGACACTAAATCAACATGTAATCTGTGCTTAATGAACATGAGTTCATATATTGAAATTTAAGGGAATATTTAACTCAAAAATGAAAATTTGATGAAAATATGTCCACCCTCAGGCCATCCAAGATGTAGAGGAGTTTGTTTCTTCATCAGATTTGGAGAAATGTAGCATTGCATCACTTACTCAGCAATGGATCCTCTGCAGTGAATGGGTGCCGTCAGAATGAGAGTCCAAACAGCTGATAAAAACATCACAATAATCCACAAGTAATCCCCACCACTCCGGTCCATCAGTTAACATCTTGAGATGGCCTAAATCTTGAATGGCCTGAGGGTGAGCACATTTTTAACAAATGTTTATTTTTGGCTGAACTATTCCTTTAAAACAAAGAGGGATCATTTGAAGGACAATCCAGTTAGAATGTAGAAATTAGGCAAAGTCCCTTTTAAGGAAAGTCTGTTCACTCGGCCGCCATATTTGCAACGCCTCCGGGCAGCTCAGACAAGACCAAGTCCTATCTAAATGAATGGGGGAATCCTGATATCTGAAAAACTGCTTGCTGAACTCGCGATTAAATTACATATTCCAAATCACCAATAAAATCTGAAATGAACTGCCCCATGAATGTTGTTTCTAATGCTCAAATAGCGTTTAAAAAGCTTATATTTCAGGCTAGACCAGCCAATGCGCATGCGTTGTTCCAACGCGCTTATGACTGCGCATGAGCAGCTGCTGGTCCAGCCCCTGGTTTCTATGGGAACCGGAGCTTCTAACGGCCGCTGCAGTGACGCAATGACTTTACCAATAAACAATTGGCTCTTTCATTTAGAAGGCAGGACTATCCCACCATATTGCGAGTTGCACTTTCTCCTATTCATAAGTATAGGAGTGAACTGTCTTTGTATTTCTATAGCCTTTGAATTAGGCCAGGCGTGTTCTGACCTGACAGCATCACACCTTACCGCTGCTGAACTAATTAACTGCACCATCACTACTCCACTGATTTAACCCATTACAGGCCTTCTGAAGGTCAAAACAGCTTTATGATCATCCATAAAGCATCCAGCACACTGAGATGGACACTTGAGACGCCACAGAACATACACTGTACAGTCGTCATGGCAACTTAAAAAAAACCACAATGCTGGCTTTTTCATAAACAATATCCCACGACCTTTTTTCATGTTGGGTGTCACTTCTACAAGAGATTAATACAGTACGAGAAGAAATCTCCCTTCATCTATACAGCCATAATTCCTGCATAATGTGTCCCACTAAGAGCAGGATAAATGGGTCTTCAGGTGCTTTGTCCATTTTACAAAGTGATTTTTTTAAGCTGCTTTGCAACAATCTGTATTATATAAAGCGCTATAAAAATAAACAGATATAGATATATATATATATATATATAAATATAAATATATAAATATAAATGATGACTAATCAGACACAAAATTAATAAAAAAAATAATTTATACTATTTTTACTTTGCAAAGTTGCAAAATAATAATTTAAAAATCATAATAATAATAATAATAACAACAATAAAAAAATATTCATTAAATATACAGGCTGGCAGGAGATTCTTTTCGCTTGTTGTTAGCGATTGTCTTGAAAATGAATCAATTAATCAGATCTGGCCCAAATATCGGATCATTTCTTAAAAAAAACCCCACCTCGATTGAGGGTCTCAGGATCTGATAGACATAAAATCATGACTTACCTCTCTCTGTGCAACGAAAACATTCTTACTGGACAGATGAGGGTCTTTTTCTGCCATTAGAAATGAGAGAAAGACAAAAAAAAATAAACACATACATCCAGCTGAACACATACGGTTTAAATAGACACTGAAAATATTGAGAAAATTAATGACATATTTGGGTCAAGGTTGCGGATGAAGTTAGTGGACTCAATCCAGTCCGTTCAGAGGATGCAAAAAAAAAAAAAAAATCTCACATCTTACTAAATAATGCATTACAATTTTTAATAAGAATTTAGACTTTTTAAATTAATGCTTTTAATTGTCTTGATGATGAAAGAATCTCATTAAAACTTAAACATCCATAACTAAATAAAAACAATGCAAAAATTATTAAATATAAATATTAACTACTTTTATTTAATAAAAAGCTATTATGCATTTAGTTTTTTTTAATAAAAAATTGTCAGAAATACAAAGTAGTTGACAAACATCATGTCCATGAACTTGATTTTCTACGTCAAGATCTATATGTTATATGCAAGTTAAAATGCAAAGTGTGTATTTCTGGTCACTATGCAGTTCAATCGCCTTTTAGCTTTTTTGCAGGTCACTTTTAAAACGCGTTAAAAAAATAAGCATGTATAATGATAATTTTTATGCAATTATATTAAAGAATGTTGCTTAGATACATTATAGCATGTCATACTGTGTCAAATACACAATGATCTTCACAGTTTATTCACTTAGGACTGTCCTAAATAAATAAATATTCGCTTTGAGGCATATAAACAGTTTCAGATTGTCTAACAGCAATCGAAAGGCAGCTGCAGTAACTAACTCTTTATAAGTGCTCTGGTAAATTCTTCTGGCTTCAGTTTAGCTCAGTTAAAGTCTGTTAAGTTCATATAAATGAGACTATGACAGAGCAGTGACTCTTACCCCATGTCGTTGTAAACACACAGGATGTCAAACTCTTGTTCCTGTTCTGGAGCAACTGTTTTCAGCCTGTAGGATCGGTAATCCGCGTCTGGAGTCTTTCTATACAGTGAACAAGGCATATATGTGCATGGCAGCAGGCGAATGCAACAGCAGCAGCCGCAGAAACTGGACGTGATGACCGGCCGCGGGTCAGTTACTCTTTTCCCCGCGTTATAGTTCAGATTCGCGGGAAACCCCGCTGGCTGTCACACTCCGCGTTCTAATACTTCACGCAGCGACTTTGATGACGCGCCGCGACTGTTACTTTGTAACCAGTTTGGCTTTGATGTCCCGAGCCGCTCTGTGCTCGAGCGCTGCCGCTAGCGGATTTAAGAGACTCTTGCGCGCCCTCCAGCGGACAGAAGCGGAGCTGCAGCATCACTGCGGCGCCTCTCGCCCTCTAGTGATTAGAGAGGGAAGGTCCAGGTCCGTTAATCATAGCGACATTTGTGCTGATGTAACCCTAATGAGATACCACAAACCTTCCTCACTTACGAAATGCAGTAAAACAATGGCGTTACCATGTTTTTTGGACATATTATGATATTATCTTGGTTACATATGTTGAAAGATATGTGGCCATTGTTAGAAAAATAAATGCATGCATGTAAAAATAATGTTAAATTTAATTTAAAATTTTTTAAAAACATCAGGTATCAGCTGTCTCAATCAGCTGCACTACTTTTTGTACATACTTTGATTTTCCCTCATTTGTCATATTGTATAACAACCTGGTCACAGGCAGGTGCGACTACACTTAAGCCTGTGTATTCTCTTTATAAACAAATTTTGAAAGTGCTAGACAATAAACCAAAGGAATATCATTATTGTACCATTTTGAAAAAGTTTGATTTTTTAAATTTTGATAATTTTGTATTTTACAGTGATGTATGCCTGATGTACAAAAGTATTCATAATCTCGCTCCCCCTCCTCTTAGGGGATGCCTGGCCCATAACGGCGGTGCCGGACGGACAAGAGCATCTGCTAGGGGAGATTTAGTACCGCGGTATAGAAAAACCGCTTTTGGTCAAACGTTTTCGGTTACAGTAGTGAGGTTATGGAATTCCTTACCTACAAACATCCGAAGAATTGACAGTTTCACAGTTTTTAAAACTAATCTGAAGAACTGGCTACTATCTGAACAAATCTGTAACCACTAATGACTCTTTTGTAAGTTCCGTGTTTTTTCATATACTGTTTTTATTAACTTCACATTTTTGGATATATGTACTGTGATGTTTTATGTGGTGTATATGTAATATTGTATGTTATTTTATTTGTTTACCTGCCCAGGGACAGCAGATGTAAATTAGCTATTAGCTAACTCTGGTGCAATTACTTTTAATTGTACATTGTCCCTGTAAAAATAAACAAGTAATTCAGAATGTTATATTCATGAAAGAGATTAAAAAATGTGGCCATTGTTAGAAACACACACACTTTTTTTTTCTAACAATATAATATATATATATATATTATATTGTTAGAAAAAAAAAAAGTGTGTGTTTCTAACAATGGCCACATTTTTTAATCTCTTTCATGAATATAACATTCTGAATTACTTTACTTACTTTATTGTTTATTTTTACAGGGACAATGTACAATTAAATTATACTTTTCATTATATTATATATATATATATATATATATATATATATATATATATATAAATAATATTATTATATTTATAATTGCATGCTAATTATATTACCCTGTATGTATATACACAGTACACACATTATGTAAACAAAAACTTATTTTGGATGCGATTAATCGTTTGACAGCACAAATATAAATATAAACGTGTGTGTGTGTATTTGTACTATCTATGGTGTTATGGCAATAGAAACAGTATTTTTCAGAAAAAAAAAATAAAAAAAAAATCACTGATAAAGGTAATTCATAGTGAAGGGAAAATCATACACATGCTTACATCTAATATACAGGTGCATCTCAAATTAGAATGTCGTGGAAAAGTTCATTTATTTCAGTAATTCAACTCAAATTGTGAAACTCGTGTATTAAATAAATTCAGTGCACACAGACTGAAGTAGTTCAAGTCTTTGGTTGTTTTAATTGTGATGATTTTGGCTCACATTTAACAAAAATCCACCAATTCACAATCTCAACAAATGAGAATACTTCATAAGACCAATAATAATAATAATAATAAAAAAAAAAAAAACATTTTTAGTGAATTGTTGGCCTTTTGGAAAGTATGTTCATTTACTGTATATGTACTCAATACTTGGTAGGGGCTCCTTTTGCTTTAATTACTGCCTCAATTCGGCGTGGCATGGAGGTGATCAGTTTGTGGCACTGCTGAGGTGGTATGGAAGCCCAGGTTTCTTTGACAGTGGCCTTCAGCTCATCTGCATTTTTTGGTCTCTTGTTTCTCATTTTCCTCTTGACAATACCCCATAGATTCTCTATGGGGTTCAGGTCTGGTGAGTTTGCTGGCCAGTCAAGCACACCAACACCATGGTCATTTAACCAACTTTTGGTGCTTTTGGCAGTGTGGGCAGGTGCCAAATCCGCTTGGAAAATGAAATCAGCATCTTTAAAAAGGGTGCAGTGACTTTGGTTTTCAAAAAACACAATGGACCAACACCAGCAGATGACATTGCACCCCAAATCATCACAGACTGTGGAAACTTAACACTGGACTTCAAGCATCTTGGGCTATGAGCTTCTCCACCCTTCCTCCAGACTCTAGGACCTTGGTTTCCAAATGAAATACAAAACTTGCTCTCATCTGAAAAGAGGACTTTGGACCACTGGGCAACAGTCCAGTTCTTCTTCTCCTTAGCCCAGGTAAGACACCTCTGACGTTGTCTGTGGTTCAGGAGTGGCTTAACAAGAGGAATACGACAACTGTAGCCAAATTCCTTGACACGTCTGTGTGTGGTGGCTCTTGATGCCTTGACCCCAGCCTCAGTCCATTCCTTGTGAAGTTCACCCAAATTCTTGAATCGATTTTACTTGACAATCCTCATAAGGCTGCGGTTCTCTCGGTTGGTTGTGCATCTTTTTCTTCCACACTTTTTCCTTCCACTCAACTTTCTGTTAACATGCTTGGATACAGCACTCTGTGAACAGCCAGCTTCTTTGGCAATGAATGTTTGTGGCTTACCCTCCTTGTGAAGGGTGTCAATGATTGTCTTCTGGACAACTGTCAGATCAGCAGTCTTGCCCATGATTGTGTAGCCTAGTGAACCAAACTGAGAGACCATTTTGAAGGCTCAGGAAACCTTTGCAGGTGTTTTGAGTTGATTAGCTGATTGGCATGTCACTATATTCTAATTTGTTGAGATAGTGAATTGGTGGGTTTTTGTTAAATGTGAGCCAAAATCATCACAATTAAAAGAACCAAAGACTTAAAATACTTCAGTCTGTGTGCATTGAATTTATTTAATACACGAGTTTCACAATTTGAGTTGAATTACTGAAATAAATGAACTTTTCCACAACATTCTAATTTATTGAGATGCACCTGTATATACTAGTCAACATTTGAAGAAGATCAAAAAAGTTGATCAAAGTTGTCCTAAGACAAGAACGGGTATTGTTTTGGTTTTAGGACAACTTTGATGAAAGGTTTTGATCCACTTCAAATGTTGACTACTGTATACACACATCTTTCATTAGGTGTTACACCAAGTAACATGGATTAAGAACGTCAGTGCAATCAAATTAATTTTCCAAGTCTAATAATTAAGTCTGACCTTGTGTTAACCTAAAAAAAAAAAAAGAAAAAAAAAAAAGCTGAATGAACATACAGCACAGTAGGTTTCATGTGATTGATGAAAAGGCCACATCAGACCTGCTCTATCACTAAAGAGGATGACATTGCAGGAGGAAGTTTCTGCAATCAATACAAATTATGTTACTTTGGAAAAAAGCAAGTTCTTACTGTAATTATAGGATTTAACATTCCTTCTTTATTAAGGCTAGTACACATTAATAGTCTCAAATCTGACAGACTATTCATGCAATTTGCATTTTGTCATTTTCACTTCAACTAAACTGAGACCACAGAAATCAGATTGTGAAAAAGTAAACAAATTGTGTTTCCTTACTATAATCTAGCATACAACAGGATAAAAATGCAATGGAAGCTTGTTTCCACCACAGGATAAAAAATAAAGGTAATTGCGACTTTTTCATCTCACAATTCACTTTTTCTTGAATGAAAAACGAAAAAGTCTGAATTCGCAAGATAAAAACTCAGAATTGCGAGAAAAAAACCTGAATTTTCAGACAAAAACTGCAATTACCATTTTTATTTTTTATTCCATGGCAGAAAAAAAATTGCAAGATATACACTCAGAATTCAGTCACAAATGTGAGAAGCAAACTTGGAACTGCAAGAAAAAAAAAGTCTTATTTTTTTAATCATGCAATTCTGACAAAAAAAAAAAAAAAAAAAATCAATTGTGAAAACTATGCAATCACAACTATTTTTTTTTTATTCCGTTGCAGAAAAAAAGCAAGATATGAACTCAGAATTTAGAGGGGAAAAAGTCACAACTGTGAGATGCAAACTTGAAACTGAAAGAAAAAAGTCAGTTTTGATTTTTTTTTTTTTTTTTTTTTTTACTTTTTTATTTTACGCAATTCATAATCATGATAAAAGTTGCAATCGTAACTTTGTTTTTGATGCTGTGGTGGAAAAAAACTTCCATTATTTACAAACCCAAAAAATGTGGACAAAAAAAAGAAAAAAAAATACAAATTCAATATTTATAATTATAGATCATACACAAGACAATGAAGAAATGAGAACTGCACTGGGTGAAAGAAAGCAACATTTATTCATAACGTTACAAGAAGTACATATTGTGGGGGTGAAAACTTTTCCACAAAACAAAATCCTGAATTATACTTCATATCCTGATGTTTTTCCAATGTTCCTCTTCATTGCAAGTTAAAGCACAAATGTATTGTACATTTCAGTCAAATCTGATGCAACTTTCTCAGCAGAACCTCTTTGTACTCGATAATAACCAGAATGCATCGCTGTGGATCACCTTGGCCTTGTTGTGGATGTTAGCATCTCATTGTCATTGGCAACAGTTTGGCTGACGTCATATCAAATCTGAGCACTGATATTTACAGTTGTGTATGAAATGTGAAAACTAAACCGCATTCAGGAATTTCAATTCAATTCTAAACGAGAGGTTAACATGGAAAAATGACCTCGGTTATGAACGAATCATGATTGTCTTGTGGGCAAAGAAAAAAAAGAGAAAGCGAAGGATGTGAACTTAAAACGAATCTGTGCTCGATGCTATAAAATGCGAGTGGTGGGTAATATTAAACAGTCAAAAGGGCTGCGAGTATGGAGTAACAGCAAGGTATAAACACTCCAAAGTAAAAGTACAAAGTTGAGGCGACTGGCATCAGTCTGAACAGATGTTAAAAGCTGCCGTAAAACTCTGAATGGGTCCGTCGAAACCAAATAAACTCGAGCAATTTCCACACTGAGAGAGGTTACGAGATCTTCACGTCAGATCGCGCACAAATAAAAATGTTAGCTACTAAGAAGAGGGGGAAAAAGCAACTAGAATGGGAGGGGGGAAGCAAAACTACAATCACAACACAAACAATAACGAAGGAGGGCACACAAACACACACGCGCACGCACACACACACACACCTGTCGGCGGCTTAAAACCGCCCGCTCTCACTGACATCATCATCATCAAAACAATGCAAGAGCCCAAGACGAGCCTCTTACGGTCAGACACAAAAACAGCGAGAATCTCACCTGTCTGTGCTTCACATAGGTGCGGCGATCTCCTTCTGCTTTCTCTGAGGCACAACTAAAGCGATAATGACTGCGTCCTGATTGGACAGAATACCAGTGGGAGGGGTTTACTGCGATTGACAAATTTGTCTCAACAGATTCAGATGATCACCTGACTGGACAGTGGGACGAGTTTGCTGTGATTGACACGTCGAATCAGACCCAGATGAATGAGTTTCACCTGATTTTAAATCGCTCCTGACCCACAGATTCCCGGTGGTTTGGATTGATTTTGAAGCCACATCTAAATCAAGCAAGCTAAATCGAGCGGTTCAATTTGACTGCTTTTATTCTAGCTGAACAAAAACCATTTTAAAACAGAGGAAAATAAGAGAGGATAGATCCATCGGTCCCTCTGCAAAGGAGGGAACACTTAAAAGGAAAAAGAAACATCCCAAAGCCATTTCTACCCCAAATCACCTAGCAGAGAGCGGACGAGATGTGACGGGCCCTCCGTTCGTACAATCTTCAGGCGGAAAAAACGTTTCTCAAAGTTGAATCGTCCTTCAGAGTGTCCTAGCACCTCGGCTGGAGACGAGAGGCGCCCCAAAGCGAGTGAACGAAACAAAAGGCGAAAACTCTTGCCGCAGGCGTCCGTTCTCTCAAAGATGGTAGAACCTGAATGTCAGATGTCAACTTTGAGGGGAACTCTACTTTCCTGAAAATCAGCTGCTTGAAAAGCGTTTATAATTACTTTAAATACGTCACCCCCTCTCTCAGCTCGTGGAGACGACAGAGCAAGCGTGGTTTTTGCAGGTAGTTTTAAGAGAACTTCATCTTGGCTCCGTCTCTGTTGGCAGGGCGAGGCCTGAGGCTGACATCGGCAGCCAGGCGAGAGAGAGAGGAGGCCGGGAAGGGTCCCTTGCGCTCCAGGGGCATCCTCTACGTTGCGGAGTTGCAGATCGAAGATCTCGTGTTTGGTCTCCTCCTAACACTGCGTCTCCCCTCTCCTCCCCGTCCTCAACGAATGGTGGATGTAGTCCGCCACTCACACGTTCTCTTTCGTCCTGTCCAGCTTTACTCCCTCCTGTGATTGGTTTGATTCTCTCCTGTTGCTCTCACACCATGGTGCTTCAGTTGTAACAGTGGTAAACGGGCATCCATGTTTGTTCTTTTTTTATATTTACCCATATTTAAAATGCTGATGAACTAAGCTCAGCACAGGCCTAGCTCCTGTTCCAACAACCTGCGGACAAAGACAGAGGAAAAAAAAACACAGTGTTAGCAATGGGGGACTCGCACACATGAGGTGTTTTTCCATTCATAAATAGCCAGAAAAAAAGAGCAAATTGGAACTGAGTAAAAACACAAAGATGTTCCTGTTTTAAAATGAGCCAAGATAGCTTCATGTCTTCAAAATGGGTTCCATGGAAAAGGGGACAAAGATAATTTTTTAGAATTAATTTTGTATTTTGTGTTTTTAATTTAGTTAAAGTTTTAGACATTTTGTTGGGTATTCCTATCTTTTTTTTATTGTTTTAATTTATTATTAATTTAATAATTTAATATAATATAATATATAAATTTAATAATAATTTAATTTAAATTTTTTTATTTTCATTTTAGTTAAAGGTTTAGTAATTTCATTGCATTTTCTTTCATTTTTACTATTGTTTTAATAATTTAATATAATATAATATATAAATTTAATAATAATTTAATTTAAATTTTTTTATTTTCATTTTTGTTAAAGGTTTAGTAATTTCATTGCATTTCCTTTAATTTTTTATTATTGTTTTAATTTAATCATTTAATATAGTTTTAATTTTATTTAAATCTTTAGTGATTTCATTGTTTTCTTTCATTTTTATTGTTTCAATTTATTATTAATTTAATATGATTAATAATTGTGTTTTTATTATTTTTAATGTCTATATAGTATTTATTCATTTTTATTTATTAGTTTTACGTTAAGTTTTAGTGAAGATTTTTTCATGCTTTTGAAAGAAGTTTCTTCTGCTTACCAAGGCTGCATTTATTTGATTAAAAATACAGTAAAAACAGTAATATTATGAAATATATTTATAATTTAAAATAACTATTTTCTATTAGAATATATCGTAAAATGTGTAATTTATTTCTTTGACCAAAGCTGAATTTTCAGCATCAATACTCCAGTCTTCAGTGCCACATGATCCTTCAGAAATCATTCTAATATGCTGATTTGCTGCACAAGAAACATTTCTGATTATCAACGTTAAAAACAGTTGTGCTGCTTCATATTTTTGTGGAAACTCTGATACATTTTATTTTTCAGGATTCTTTGGTATATAGAAAGTTCAAAAGAACAGCACTTATTTGAAATCTTTTGTTACATTATTAATGTCTTTACGGTCACTTTTGATCAATTTAATGCTCCCTTACAGAATAAAACTATTAATTTCTTTCAAAAATGCAAATCTGACTCAGTGGATGCGTGCGTGTCATCTTACACTCTAGTACTGTGAGAGTCCAGTCACTCCTCCATGTTGATATGCCCGTTCGCCCTGGTAAGTGGAATCCTGGGAAAGCGCCACATCCATCTGGGATTTGAACTCATCACCCAGGTAGCTGTCCTGTTTCACACAAAAGACCAAAAAACAAAGTTTAAAACTACAGAATTAACAAAACCAGGTCACTTTAACACAGACTCGAGGGGCTTATAGCTCATATAAAAGTGTGAACATCCCACACAAACGTGAGCATGTGTACCTGTGAGAGCTCAGGCTGGGACAGTCCAGGCTGGCTCATCTGTGAAGGCTGGCTCATGGTGATGTAGCCCTGGGTCAGTGGACCCTGAGAGAAGGGCTGAGACACCAGGTCCTGACTGGCCTGGCTGCTTGGCATGTTGGCCTGCCCGCTACCATGATTACCGGTGCCACGGTTCCTCTGACGACCTCCGCGACCCCCGGTTTTACCTTTAGGAGCACCACGACCTGTAAACAGACAGAGAACTGATTAATATTGTATTCCTGATTTTTATACTACACTTTCCTTGCATTTTTTTTCAACAAAAAGTCCACTTATAATGTTAGGGCGTATTCAAACCAGGAAAGTCCGATAGTTCACTTGCTTTGGTCCGGACCAAATAGAATGTTTTTTTGTTTTTTTTTTAGTGCGGTTCGCTTTCACACTGCGCTTTTAGCAAGCGAACCAAAAATTGTAAACAAAACCACACGTGCGCTTAAGGTTATCCATTCATTGGTTCATCCGTTCAACCGCACCAAAGTTCGTTTGGAAGCGGACCAAGACCACCTCTTCAGCTGGGTCTCGGTACGGTTGTTTGGTCCGCACCAGAGTGCGATTGCTGTATTCACACCTGCCCAAAAGGTCTGCACCAAAGGGGGAAACAAACTCTAGTGCGATTCAACCGAACTAAATGAGGCAGGTGTGAAAGCACCCTTAGTCAAGGGTAGGCCTGTCACGATAACTTTTTGTTGTGTGATATATTGCCCCAGAAATAATTGCGATAAGTGATATTATTGTCATTTTAAGACCATTTTATGTCACTGTATATATAATAATAATATAACAGCCTAATAATGCAAGAAGGCCTACACACTTTCAAATGATAACAAACTTTTAATTCTTAAGAATATTTAGATCATGGAAATTAAGTATTAAAATATTAGATACCTTACAAAACTTGAATAAATAGTAAATAAATATTTTCTAACAAAAAGTGCAAAGTAACAATTAGAAAACTGAAAAATGCACAAAGAACTACAGATTTTTCCCTGACCTTCTTTTCTCTGTAAATTAAGGGTGCACACTATTGCTGAAAAACACAATCCCTACTTAGCAGTCAGATGTCTGTATGCACAAAGGCACGGATCCCTAAACAAAGCCATATCTGCAGATGAAACTTCTTTTGTAGAAGCATTTTTTAAATTTGAACTAACACATGTCTACACCACGTTATGTACGAGAAGCTGCAAAAGACAGGCGTAAGTGGAATGCAAAAAACACGGTGACATTTATTTTTATGTAAATATAATGGGAAATATATTGCAACACCAAAAATTATTGCGGTCATGTACATACAGTGCCCTCCAAAAGTATTGGAACAGTAAAGACAAAATTGCTCTGTTGGCTGTGGAGTCAAGACATTTACAAATATGATTAAAAGATGAATATGAGACAAAACTACAGAATGTCACATTTTATTACTGGGTGATTCAACACATAGATGTTTTACCAGCTAAGAAGTTCAGCACTTTTAGAGTTTCATCCCCCTATCTGATGTGAGCATAAGTATTGGAACAGTTGCCTCACAGGTCTTTCTAAGTGACCAGCTGTGTCCTGTTGCATTCATTCTTCAGATATTAAAAGCAGGGAATGTGTCGTATCAGTTATATCCATTACTTCTGCATTCTGAATCTTGCATTTGATGATGACACACACAAACCAGGATGAAGATGAGGGAGCTGACTTTGAGAGAAAAGCAAGCAATTTGGATGCTAAAAGAAAAGAGAAAGTCAATTATAGCTATAGCAAAAACAAAGGGCATGGAGAAATCAAGAGTTTGGAAACCACCAGCGACACCAGCAACCAACAACTACCTGATCGGCTGAGAAAACAACAGTAGTTGATGACAGACAAATCATAAAAGCTGTGAAAATGAACCCTGTTTGTAAAATCACCAACAACTTCCAGAAAACTGGGGTGATGCTCTGACAATCTACTATCCTCAGGAGACTTTGACACAGAATTACAGATGCTACACAGCAAGATGCAAACCTCTGACCAGCACCAAAAATAGAAAGGCAAGATTAGAGTTTGCAAAAAACAAAGGTGAGGAAGAAGAGTTTTGAAACTGTGTTTATGGACCGATGAAACAAAGATGAACCTTTATCTAAGTGAAGGGAAAGCAAAAATGTGGAGAAAAAAAGGGAACTGTCTGGCTGTATGGCTGTCTCTGGAACAGGCCCTCTAAACTTTACTGATGACTTAATGTATGATGACAGTAACAATGAATTTGGAAGGGTACAAAACCATCTCGCCTACCAATATTCAAGAAAATGCCACCAGATTCATTGGGAAGTGCTTCATATTGCATCAGGACAATGACCCAAAACACCCTGCCAGTTCAGTCAAGGAATTTATAAGGGCAAAGAAATGAATTTATAAGGGCAAAAGTCTTAGATTGCCCAAGTCAATCTCCAGATTTAAATCCGACTGAACATGAATTTCACCAGTTGAAGAGGAGAGTAAAGGCAGAAACTCCCCAAAACAAGCAACAATTGGAAATGGCTGCATTAAAGGCTGGGAAAAGTATTTCAAAGGATGAGACCAAGAGTCTGGTGATGTCTATGGGTCACAGACTCACTGCTGTGATTGTGCGTAAGGGATCTGCAACTAAATAATAGCTTTTAATCTTATATATTTGCCTTATGTTCAACTGTTCCAAAACTTATGCTCACATCAATGAGTGGGACGAACTCTAAAAGTGCTGTTCTTTTTATTTGGTAAAACATGTATGTGTTGAAACGGCTAATAATAAAATGTGACATTCTGTAGTTTTGTCTCATATTCATCTTTTAATCATATTTGCAAATGTCTTGACTCCACAGCCAACAGAGCAATTTTGTCTTTACTGTTCCAATACTTTTGGAGGGCACTGTATATTGTGTGATAAGTCGATATATTGATTATTGCGACAGGCCTAGTCAAGCGTTGTTGTTCAAAAGCAGTCATAATTTAGCATTCTGGGGTTTTTTCTCACCAGCAGCAGGTCCGTTCACCTGGCCCAGGTACCCAGGGGGAGGCATGGGCGGCATAACCAGATTGAACGGGATGGGGATGTTCATGGAGCCCATTGGGTTCGGCCCAGTCCCGATCATGCCGACCTGGTCATGGGTCTGGAAGTACATATTAGATGGACGCCCTGTAAAGACAGACAAGGAATGACAAATTACTAGGGGTGTAACGATTCACTCGTTTTCTCGATGCATCGATTACAAACCCTGACGATACATATGCATTGATCTTGAAACATGGATTTTTGAATCGTGAATCGTCGATTTCGGACAGTAATCGATTTAAAACGCTAAGAATCGAATGAATCGCGATTTCTATAGCGATTCAATGCTTTCAAAATATATACACATTAAATTACTACAAGCACAAATTAATGGAGACCTTGAACAGCGTTCGTGCCTCACATCTCTCCTTCACGCGCTCCACTACATTTACCACCTGTCACAGGATTGCACTCGCGCCACGTTCGTCTCACGGACACATTTTTTGAGCAGCTGATGTGTGATCTCTCCTTAGTACTCGTGGCCAGTACTGCTAAAGTGAAGTAGTGTAGTTTTCTGTAGTTTTTCAATGGCTCTCGGTCATAACGTCGACATTTCCTGAGCAGTCGAAGGCTGCGCATTTATTGCATGGACGGAGCAAAAATGTAAGTGTCTAAAGCATATGCACAGTTCCATTGAATGATTAATGTGTTTCCACAATGTCGTTGAAACGAATGTATGAACAAAACTGTTAAAATAACCACAGCATTAACAACAACCTTGAAATAAGAGCGCGAGGTTTATCTGTTAATCAGATGCACAAGTAGCATTAGTTGCTATAGGAAACAGACATCAGGCGCTTTTTCTTTCAGAATCTTCATTCACCGATGGAGAGGAAAAGTTAAATACCATAGCATTTTATTTTATGAAAATGAGATAAAGAAATTTTTGCACTGAAATATAAGTGATCTTGGCTTGTAGAACTTAAGACGTGCCAGGAAATGCCTAATATGGACAAAGGCAGCTGCAGCTAAGCTGAATAAAATGAACTGGTGAAGCATTAAGACAATAAACACAATAAATAAATAAAATAATAAAATAATTGTCTGTAGTATATAAAACAATCAAGAAATTGCCATTAGGAAAAAAATATAGATTACAAATGATTTATTATTGTCCAGCAGTGTATTTGATTTATTTATAGCAAATTCAAAGTAAGAGATAAGAAAATAATTTCTTGTAAAAAAAAAAAAATAAATAAAAATAAACAAAAAATAATACATACATAAAATTATTGTATTTGACATTTCTGTCACTTCTGAAATGATGGCTACACACCTGGTGTGACAAAATGTTAGCCTATACATAATATTTTTAAAGCTCTTTTTTTTTTTTTAAATCTTGGCGTACATAAATTTCTGCATATGCCATGTCACACCATAGCATCATTAAACTAGCATCTAACAATGGACAAAAGTGTGTTTTTTTTTCCTTCTTTCTAACCTATGGTTCTCTAACCATAAAGGCTGTTGTGTAATTTGCCCTCTGACTAAGCATTTAAAGAATTTAGGGGAAGCATTTACATAATCCTGTGAATGCACTGAAAGAATGCAGAGTTGAATCGTTAATCGAATCGAATTTAATTGTGCAAAAATCGTTCTGGAATCGAATCGAAAACCTATGAATCGTGAATCGAATCGATTCACTGTCTACCCAAAGATTCACAGCCCTACAAATTACATATATATATTTTTCACAAATAAGCATTTCAAAAGCAGGTTCATCATGAAATAACCGTGTTATTTTATCATCACTGACATACTATTATAATTTGTTTATATTTTGAATTAATGTTTTGTTTTAATTTTATATTTATTATTTATTTTAAATATTTATATTTAATTTTATAATTTGTATATGAATAATATAAATATATAATTTTAATTTTTATATTTATTTTATAGTGTATTATTTGTTTATATATATATATATATTTTTTTTTTTTTTTTTATGAATTTTAATATATTAGTTTTAGTTTATTTAGTTTTTGATTTTAAGTTTAAAATAAGTTCAAGTTTTTTATATATTATTTCAATTAATGTTTTTTTTTATTTCAAGTAACTTTTTTTATGGTTTTAGTTTTAGTTAATGACAACAGAATAACACTGGAATCTTTTGGTTGATGTTTAAACCAACCAATTAGATTGATTTATCCATTAACAAACAAGAAAAATAAGACCCAAATATGAATTTAATTGTAAACAAGTAACTAAATTAGAACTAATTTTGAATATGTGTTGAGACGTGAGCAATGGTGTTTTCTTACCGGTGCTGCTGCGATCATAGACAGATCCAGGAATCATGGCCTCTCTCGCGTCATACATAGCGGTGCTCATGAAACGGGCTCCCTGAAATACACATTTCCACTATTGGCAAAAGCATTTTGTGACTTACATGTTTTGTTTCCTTATTTGAAATTTTTGTTACCTTGGTGATGAATATAATGTTACAGATGCATGCAAGCACTAATAATGCATATTTTAATTGCTTATTATTAAATGCAATTGTAATTAACCAGCTTTGCATGCATGCACGGCTGTGCACGAGAACCAGCAAGAAAAGACTATTTCTGAGCCAGAAAAAAACCTGATGTTTGATTATGTGTGTGTGTGTTACTCACAGGGTTGATGGTGTTGACCAGCTTGCGTGGTTTGCTGAACTGCATGAGGCTCTCTCTCAGGTTGTTCAGTGGTCCCTCCACCAGAACCTTCTGCTCCTTGTAGTAGTTCAGCAGGTGGTTCCACAGAGGCTGCTTGGACAGAGCCTTAGGATTGCCCACAATGATCACGCCATACCTGCACACATACACATTTGAGCACATGATTAGAGCAATCCACCCACATTTGATACTTACACACATTTTCCTTGAAGGAAAACATACTGTACATCGGTTTAAAAAAAAAACAAAACATACAATATACATAAATACACAATATACATCAAACTATTTCCAAAAATACACAAAAACATGTTTAATTTTTTTCCCCAAATTCCATGTTTTCTGGATTCCATTTTAATGCAATCGTTTTAATGCAATTTTAGCAATCGTATTGCCCTATGAAATGTTTTATCTTTTCAGAAATTCAGTGTTGTCTATTTTACTATTTCTGGATTCTGTGTTTTATGATTGAATGCAAATTTATTATTAAAAATGGTGGCAATCAAATTTAATTTAAAACAGTTTAATCTAAAATGTAATCAAGAGAAAATTTAAGTTACTCTTATTTTTTGACAAAGTGCTGCACAAAAGAGATTTATTGTTTAAATTAAAATATGAATGAAAAATTGTGATTTTTTAAAAATGTTAATAAAATATATTTTTTATTATTACTATTACTTTAAGCAGCACATATACTCTACAAAACTCAGTAATACAATTGTCAATTTCTACAAATAAAACCAAACTTTTATTTTGGGAGGTTGTTGTGAGGATCTTTGAGTTTTTATGTGTATCTGACAATAGTTTTCTCAAATGAAACGGTGAAATGCTGGTGAAGTGACTCTCAGAGCGGCTCTAAAGATGAAGTTTGTGTGTTTCATGTCCTCATATAATGCTTAATATGTGTTATAACTGATTGTATGTGTAGCAGACAAAACGAAGACACCCAAAACATGCAGACTTCATGTAAAACAGCAGTCTTTTGCAGTTTAACATTCACAGACACTAACCTGTATTGCGATTTGATTAAGTGTACAGCCCTACTTTTGATTTATTCATCCAAAATTTGACAAATTCTGTGACATTCTGTGTTATAAAGTAAATTCCATTTTCATCCACGTTAAACATGTTAGTTTAAATGCATCTCTGCAGTCCATACAGACACTTGAATGATACTGAATATAAAATGAGGCGTAATAAATCACTGCACCTCACTCAAAGACTTCTATTGTTACCTGGCTCTGGTTAGCGCCACATTGAGACGACGTGGGTCGTTCAGGAAGCCGATGCCCTGGTGCTCGTTAGCTCTGACACAAGACAGGATGATGAAGTCCTTCTCTCTGCCCTGGAAAGCATCCACGCTGGCGATCTCCACCTCCTGTATACACACAGAGGCATCAATACATCACTGACACGCTGCTGTCTGATGCTGAATGTCAAACAGCCATTAAAAAGAGCCAGTACTACAGCAATAACGATCTCACACCAAAATGCACTTTTCTAGACACCCTAAATTGCCACAGTGAGGGTCTAGAGTAAACTTATGCAACAAAAGCTGAAATCAGTCTGTTTGGACGCTGTACCTGGTATAGTTTGGTGTGCAGTGAGCCGCTGAACTGCATGTACTGCACCAGGTAAGAGCGCTGGCCCTCGTATGGTGTAATGATGCCAATCTGGTCGGGTCTGGCTCCGGCCTTCAGGAGACGGGTGGTGATCTTCTCCACATTAGAAGCCTCAGTCCTGAACACAGAGAGAAGATTTTATCAGACCAGCCCTTTGAATGAGCTTCATCTAATGCAGGTAAGGAGCATTTATGAATAAGCTTATGAATTTTCAAAGGTTTCTGTTATTCCAAGTAGTCTCAAATAATCAGACTTTTGACTGTTGGCATAAAATCACTGATACAAGAAAAGGCCAACTGACTGACATATATATATATAAAAAAGCAAACAATCTTTAATCTTGGTCAGTTTTGTTCTGTTAAAAGATTTAAATGTTTTTGATATTGTTCTATAATTTTTTTTTTTGTTTTATTAAGATTTAAATGTTTTCAGTTTTGTTCTACAAGAGATTTAAATGTTTTCATTTCAGATTTTAATGTTGGTCTTTAATTTTAGTTAGGAGCATCTCTGATGTGATGGTGTTTCTTACTGTGGTTGAAAATTACTTATCAGGAACGAAAAAACTTTTGATGGTAACAGTTCGTTTTATGTGATGTTTGGAGGCATAAATCTAAAACTCTATATAACATTGATATATACAGGAATAGACAGTTTTTTTTACTAGTCTGGTCCTGAATAAACAGTATAAAAAAACAGTATAAAGAAACAGTATAAAGCCAACCTATCAGATTAAGTCTTGATGTTTTGAGAAAGTATTCTGTGTACAGTATGAATCAGATATTTGTGTCGAGAGTGGGATATCATGTTCAAACGTACCTGTTGAGATAGGAGGTGCCAGAGCTCGCAATCTCCTCCTGGCCCTGAGTTACGTAGAAAAACATGGGCTTATCGGGCTGAGGCCACTGGAAGTCAAAGCCTTTCTTGATACGATCAGCTGGAGAACAACAGAACATCATCAATGCAGCTACGCAAATATTTTTCTGTCTCTATATAACTAAAAACTATATATTGAATGTAATCCAATATCAAGTACATAAAACTATATGCAAACAAAAAATAAACTTGAGATGATGTACCGGCGGTGACCCCGTTCTGCAGAGAGCCCTCGTAGAAGATGTTTGACGGGAAAGCGCTGAGGGCCGGGTGCATGCGGTATTGCACCTGCAGACGGATGGGTCTGATGCCCAGAACCACCAGCCTCTCAAACAGAGACTGAGACAGACCTGCTTTAGCCGCCTTCTTGCACATGACCACTGGGCCCAGCTGACAGTGATCACCCACCAGAATCAGCTGTCAAACAGAGACGATAGTGCAGTTACTAAACAGAACATTTACGTATGTAATTAAGTATCGTATTTCCGGAATAAAAGTAAATTTTTTAACATCTAAAAAGTGCTGTATATATTTATAAAATGAACTTATTCATAAAAATGTTCATGTTGCTCTTTTCATTCACTTTTAATCTCTACACTGTAAAAAAAAAAAAAAAAAAAAAAAAGAAAAAAAAAAAAAAAGAGTTGACCTAACTCAAAAAAAAAATAAGGCAACCTATCACAATCAACTTTTTAAGTTTACTCCACTAGCAACCGACAACTTAAAAACTTTAGCTCATCTAATGATGAACTAAAGGGACAGTTGTGGCCTAATGGATAGAGAGTCAGACTTGTAACCCTAAGGTCGTGGGTTTGAGTCTCATGTCCGGCAGGGATTGTAGGTGGGAGGAGTGAATAACCAGCACTCTCTCCACCCTCAATACCACAACTGAGGTGAGACTCTTGAGCAAGGCACCGAACCCCCAACTGCTCCCCGGGCACCGCAGCATTGGCTGCCCGCTGCTCCAGGTGTATGTTCACTACTGTGTGTGTGCACTTGGATGGGTTAAATGCAGATCACAAATTCCGAGTATGGGTCACCATACTTGGCCACACACCACTTCCTCAGAATAAATGTCAGTCTACTGAGTGATAAAAGATCTGTTAGAGCAACCAAAGATTTTTTAGAATTTAGCAATGCTAATCTTTTTTAACAATCCTCTTTCTTTTTAGATTTAGGTTTATGGGTAGTATTTGCCTCTTAAAACTAAAGGCAAACATTTATGCTATTAGACAAGTTGCAATGAGATGCACATATACAGTACCTCAGCACACGATTCTCAACCATGGTGAGGATCAACAAGTTTTAAATCAGTAAAAATATGAACTCGGATCCACATGACAGCTAACTGACAGTGACAGCAGCAGCAGCAGCAGCATAAATCAAGCCAGAAAAATTTAAAACAATGATAATATTTTAATAATAATTAAAATAAAATTATCGAGCTGCAATGCATGCTGGGAACTTGTGTAAAATTGTTCAATGTAAAATTGTTTGTTCAGATGACTCAATTTGAAAAGTTGGGAGAACATCTGGATATGTTGTGAACAAATACTTGAGTATCTAAGTAAGGTAAACAAAATTTTTTGCTAGTGACAGCGAGTATTTTTGTTCAGTTCACACAAAAAAAATTTAACTGACTTCTACTAAAAATTCTTTGTTCAGGCTACTTTTTTAAATTGGTTAGTAGAACTTTTCGAAAGTTGGATTTTTTACAGTGTATAATCACTTTATTTAATGTGGTAAAGTAGAAAAACTGCAGTTTAGATATATTTTTACTTGTTAAAATAACAGAAGTCTTCAAAGATCTTTGTTTTTAAAATGTAGAAAATATTGGTCATAAATATAAGTCAATACAAGGTAAATATCTGAGTCACTTGTTGGTAAATTAGGAATGACTGGTCTGCATTTGCACAAAAATCTGCATTTTTAAAAAATTTGGTCTGCATTTTTACAATTTTTTTTTACAAAATTGTTTTTATCTCTCCTCACATTCAAATGTGACTTGTGATAGATTTTTCATTCTTGTTCTGTAAACCATTAAAAGATACAATTATAGTTTTTATTAATACTTTCTTTTTTAACTTTACATTGTCTGTTGTCAATTTAATTGTAGTTAAAGTTTTAGTAATTTTGTTGATTTGTCATTTTTATTTTTTTAAATTATGTTAATATTTTTTTCAATATTTTATTTTAGTTAATTTTTTATGGTTTTACTTTTAGTTTACTAGAATAACCTTGATTAAATGTAAAGGATTCTTTGTGGAGTGAGTGAAACAAATACATTTGGTTTTATTTACCAGTATTTTACATAATTTCTGAATGTAGTAATAAAATGCGACTTGTCTGTTTTTTTTTTTTCTCTCAATGATGACCCAGTGTGACTTATGTTCAGGTGCGACTTGTTTTCCAGAAAATACAGTATATATCTATTATGTAAGGTCTGTGTGCTAACATAAACAATGTGCAAATTTGTTACAGCTTAATAAACATCAGATGAAGGAGTGTGTCCTGTCACACACCTGTTTGGCCCCGAGCACCACTGGCACCATGCACTCGGGCTCCGTGGCCTGTGTGCTCTCATCAATGAGGATGGAGCGGAACTGCATCTTAGCCAGCCGAGGGTCACCTGCACCCACGCATGTGCAGCAGATCACATCTGCATTCTGAGAAACAGAGATAGAACGAGATGTTCGCAGGCCTTTGTCATGGGTGGGCTGATGGATCATTCGTACAAAGAAAAAAATTCAGCTTTTTTTTTTTGTTTTTAAAGAAAACATTGTGTGCGCATGTTAATTGCAGGGGAAAAAAGCACCACACAAAAACATGCCCCATTCCTGTGCCAAAGAAAATGGCTTAAAGGGGTCCTATTATGCTTTTTCACTTTTTGAATTTTAGTCAGTGTGTAGTGTGTATGTTTGGGCATAAAAAAGATCTACAAAGTTACAAATCTCAAAGTCCACCCCAAAGGGAGATATTTTGTTTTAAAAAAATCCCTTTTCAAGAACTACAACGAACGGCTCGTTTGGACTACAAAGTTGTTTTCCTGTATTTGTGACATCACAAATTGGTCCATTAGAATATCATTAAAATAAATCCCGCCTCCGGAAATTCGAATACACATTTCAAAATCGAAACCTGATGCGGGTGTTTTTATATCACTGTATTTCTGATGGAAACCGACTGTCTTCAGAAAATTTTGGATGTCATTTTCATTTCATCTTGCATGTAATGTCCGATAGCGTTCTCTGCCAGCGGGAGGCGCGCTCCAACAGCACCTCCCGCTGGCAGAGAATTAATTTGCTTTTAGTCATTCTGCCTAGCTGTTCGCCAATCACAACGCACTGGGACAGCTAACCAATCACAACACATTTCGTTTTTCATCGCCATCATCAAACCCGGAACTAATCGAGCCGTTTGTGCCAGACTGGGGAGAATGGTATTGTAATAATGTAAATTATGTGAAAAATAATGTGTTTTTCGAACCACCAAGCATGAGAGCATGTTCTAGTACACCCCTAAAATGAAATCAAGACTTTGTAAAAGAGCATAATAGGACCCCTTTAAGCATTATTGTGCTCCACTGCCATTAGGCGTTTATATAAATAAACACACTGAACATTCACTAGAAAAGCTTCTCATTGCTATGTAATTCCAGCATCCAGTGTTATTCGAGCATTGTCTATCAGTGTTTTAAAGTGAAGTCAGACAGGTACCATGAGCAGCTCTCTCTCAGCGGTTCGTTTGAGAGCTCGATAGCGTTTCTCATCAGAAGACGACAGCTCGCCAGTTTCGTCCTTCAGCTGCTGCAGTTTCTGCAACTCTGGCATGCTGCAAAAAAGACAGACACACATCAGTCCTCATAAAATCTCTGCCACGCTGCCAAGCATTCAAACTCAAATAGTCATTGCTGGATTAAGAGTTTAAAAAAAAATTCAACCCTAAATCAAAGTTATAATAATGGTGACGCCAACCTTAGCACACCATTTATAGCACAAGCATAAAGGATCAACCAGTGAGCATTAGGAACAGAAATGTCCGTACCTGTCCATGTTGCGGATCTGATTGTGCAGAGCCAGGAAAGACACAGGTGAATCTATGGCCTCACGGCTCTTAGCGCACAGACGAACCACCTTCAGCCCCGTCTGATGGATCTTCTCTGTTAGCTGATCCACTGCGATGTTACTCGGAGCGCAAACCAGCACTGGACTAAACCATGAGGAAAAACTCAGTTGATATTATACGGCCCTATTTTTCCCAAATTATTTTTTTTCCTGTTTACATTTTTATAGATTCACTTTAATTTTTCTGTATAAAACAGATTATGGATCTGTTTTAATGGAAACATCTAAAAGCATATATAAACTATTGAAATCATGTACACAATTCAACATTTATTAAAAGTTTAGCAAAATCACATTTTTAGGGAAGGTTTAGTTTAATTTTTTTCAAAGGTTCTATTTTGACAATTCTTTTTACAACAGAAAATTGCCTATAAAATGTTTTGTTTGTTTTATTTTTCTTGTTGTCTGTTTTAATTTTTCTGGATGTATTAATTCAGATTTATTATCAAAAACAGTGGTAAATAAAAAAAAAAACATTGACAATTTAATTAATATGTAAATAATAGTTTTAAAATGTAATCAAATTAAAAATGTAACAACTGCAAACAAAGCACAGCACAATAAAGGTTTACTGTTAAAATTAAAACAGAAGATTTTAATTTTCCTTAAAAAGTCTTAATTTTATTAATTTGAGAAGTACATTCTACTGTACAACAGTAATATATTTATGTCACAGTTTCCTCTATTTGATTTAGTGTACAGCTCTAATTTAGATTTTATCCAAAATTTGATGTGACATTTTGTATTATACTGTAAATTCCATGTTTATGACTGGATTCCAGGATTCTGCCTGTGTTTTCCATATTGTGGAAATCAAAGGGCACTAATATCACAAATATCATATATTTATAGAAAAATATATATGAAATGAAATCTACAATATAGTAGCCTATTAACTACTTCATGTTGGAATAGTATAATGCACTGAAAATTCAGTGAGGTGTTCACATCTAACACTGTCATGAGGGAAAATATCTTACCCATTCCCCTGTCTGGCCAGATGGTAGACGATGGTGGCAGAGGTGACAGTCTTTCCGGTTCCTGGAGGCCCCTGGATCAGACTGAGGGGTCGCTGCAGCACCGTCTTCACAGCATAAACCTACATTATCCCAAAACACCTTGAGTTTCAGAAACTTGAACAGGAAGGGCTGAGTCAGAGGAAGGGGAGTTTGGACAGCTCTGTACCTGCGAGTGGTTGAGGTCTGGCAGGCCCTGCGCAGTGAAGCGTTTGGGCAGCTGGCATTTGATGATGACGTCCTCCACCTCATGACCCAGCAGCTTGTGGTAGATGTAGCCGGACACAGAGGTCTCGTCCACAGCAAACGTCTTCAGGGCACTCTGCATGCTACATAAGACAAAGAAAAAGTTGAACTTCATGTCCACCAGGTTCACAGATCACAGGAGGAGCCCATGAGACTCATGCATGATATTTGTACCTTGTGAAGTCATTTGGTAACAATGTGAAAAACAAGAGTGCAATTTAAGTAGTTTATTTATCCAATTATGCAATCACTAATGATCTTTTAAAATCTTTTTGTACTCAGAAAGCTCCAGTCTCCACTGATTGTAATTGTATAGTTAATTGCACAATTATTTAGATTAATTAAACTAAAACTATAATGATAAGAAAAAAATTCTGTTACTTCAAATAAAATAAACGTTAATAATTTATTTCATCTATCTTCAGCTTTTCTTTTATTTTTTAGTTGAACTTGATGGACTAAAAAACTAAAATGAAAATGAATAAAACCCACATAGACATATAAAACTAATACAAAAAGACAAAAACAAAAAACAATTTATAATTTAAAATGGAAAATATAAAAATACATATATCATGATATATTCTAAAATAAAAAAATATATTCTAAAAAGATAAATATACTCTTCATGATTTTATTCAGTCCACAAAAGAAAAAAAAAGGTAATACAAGTTTGGATTAACATGAAGGCAAGTAAATGCAATTGCAAAAGCCATTTTTATTTTTGGGGTGAATAAAATATATATTAAAAAAACTAAACTTTTTTTTTTTTTTTTTTTACTTTAGCTAATTGACAAGGCAACATTTTCCATTTTTATTTACTTAAAACTGGATGTACAAAAATGAATAAAACTCAGATAAAAATGACTAAAAACTAATAAAAACTATATACAGATATACAAAAAAATATTAATAAAAATGACAAAAACAATAAATTTACTAAAACTTTAAAATTAAAATGGAGAATAAATAAGTAAATACTCATTTAAAATATTAATAAAAAATAAAGTAGTATCTCGATACTAAAATACTGTTGCATGGAACATCAGTACATTCTTCATAGCTTCTCCTTTTGCCATTAACGAAAAACAAAAAAGTAACTGAAGTTTAAATTGACATTATGGTAATTAAATGAAAGCTATTTTAAATGTTCTGTCTATGCCTTATTTTGGGGTGAACAATACTGTATAAATAAAAGCAAAGCAAATGGAAACGTTCAATGGACTAGAGAAAGCGTATAGCAGGACTAACCGGTCAAAAGATGTCGACTTCCAGACAAAGTCCACCTGGAAGTTATGCGGCACCTCCACAGGTGCACCAGCACTGCTGCGCAGCTCGATGGCGATTTCATCTCCATAATCTGAGAGGATCTCAGTTAAGGAATCAACTGTATAACGCAGCATCCTGTAAGATACTTACATACTCATACATCAAAACAGCACAGCAAGGACACGCTACTGACTTTCTGCTGATATAAAGAGTGCTTGCAAAAATCATGGTCACGATGTAAGTGTCTTGTCTGAGTTTTGCTATGCAGAGGTTGCAATTATGTTGCTATGCAGTTGCTAGGGTTTTCTGGGTGGTTGCTTGTCAAGTCATTAATCCTAAGTATAAGCAATGCATGCCTAAGCACATTATTAAGAGAAAATAATAGCTGTCATTGTGTGACAACAGTGAGTTTGATCTTTGCTGAAAGGATACTATCTGGGACTTTGATTACGTGTCCGATCCCTTTCCAAAGCGGAGCCATGTCTCCTTTATACCGCAGACAGATCTCATCTCCTTGCATCAGTCGCATGTCTGATAAACATCACCCACACAGAGAAAACATAGTCAGAGAGACCACAACTTGCGGATATAAGCTCTAATAACAACAATAGAGCTATATATCCATCATATACACAGTACAGCACCACAAACACACATGCTCTCTCACACACACACACACACACACGAGCGTGCGCACGCACACTCAGGTCTGTGCACACATCGATGAGGGATGCATGGGACACGGTGTTAGGGATGGGATGGATATGAACCACTGGTAGACACAGAAGATGTTGAAAGTAAATATTACCACCTGAATCCGTCTTGGGCAGAGTGAAATAAGCTATCCGCTTTTTATTCAGCCCCAAATCCCACCTCACTGTTATATTGTCTTGAGTCTGAAGTAGAAAGACAGGACACAAGCAAGCAGAATAAATATCAAATGTTTTAACATATTAAATCTGCTTCTGTATGTGGACTTTGCACTTATAAACAACCTCTCTAAGAGAAAAGAAACTCATGTACATGGAAAGATCAACCAAAAACACATCTGTATGTAAAAGAAAAATGTAAATAAAAAAATGTGGCAGTACAATTAATTAAAATGAAACTGGAAACACAATATAATTTATAAATATACCTTTTAGATATAAAATTTCATCTCATATGAAAACTATGTCACAGTTTTTGTTTGTTAATTCTTTAATGCCATGTTAGCATCGGGGGTATTTAAAAGGTCAGCATCATAATCCTAATAATGTTAAAATTATTATATGCAACATTTTAACTTGACGCAAGACAAAAAATCTAAAATACATCTGGGTGATACATTACAAAATATTCCACTTAAACATTATAATTATTTTGGAAAAGTCATGTAGCCCTATATATAAAGAATTTTATATATAAAGAATATATTTTTTGCTTGCAAAAAAAAAGTGCAAGAGTCATATTTATAAATAAAAATCCCATCCATTTTCTCAACATCAAGATTTCTAGCAATAATGTGCAATAATGTATAATGTTTCAAGACATACCTATAAACTGAAAAGTAAAGTGATGATATATGCTTCTGTTCTAGCTATAAGTCAGCGTGACTTTAGCTTAATATTTATAAAAATCATGTTTAATTGCCAAATTTCTGGTGTAGAATGACACTACAAAAATCCTCCAATCACAATCAGGGCTGTTACCATCAAAACAGAAATCTGGCCTTACAGTGACTACTCAATCCCAAGAAGCATAATAAATAATTCAATCAGTCTCCTTACAATCTTAAACTATTATTACCTTTGTATATACTTGAATAGTTTGCAATAAACCTCCAATACATCAAATCTCATACTTGGAGAAATGGTTTTGTCAAGAGTTTTATATTGCAGCACTATTGTGGATTTCACAGTAGCTCATAACAGACGTTACGCCAGATGCATTTAGTTGTAGTTGTGTTTTTGATATTTTTGCCTATGAAGAAAATGAATGGGAAAAGTACTTTCACTTTTGAAAAAGTGGACGGCCACTGTTGCACTCCATAGTTCAAGCAGAAAGTTAACAAAAAAAAATTAAAAAAAAATTTACACAATCGTCATCAGCATATCAGTACTAATGCGTAATTTTTCACTAGTTTAGGAATAAGTGAAGAGCAGAAAGGTTTTCATACTTGGGACTCTTTGAGTTTCTTGTCATAATCAGCCTCTAGTTTGACCAGCGGCCCAAAGATGTTCTGGTACTGATAGGCATCTTCGTATCGCAGCAGAACGTGCTGAGGTTCCTCATCCACTCCAGGTTTCTCCAAATCTTCCAGGGTCGCTGTTGGGTTTTCCTGCAAACATGACAGAACAGACAGTCAAACATTAGGATGCTTAAAACTGTGTTTGCATTCATAAGAAAGCAGTAAATCACAGTGCCTTCCAGAGCTCCTCAAGTTTATTGATCTGCTGTGCCGTGATCTGACGGGCCCTCAGCTGCTCCTGCTCAGACGGGATCTTCACCAGCCAGGACAAGAAGCAGCGGTCCTGGATGAGGGGCTGCCACTGAGAGCTGTCCCAATTAATGTCCTTCAGACTGCTCTGACTGGCACACGGCTGCCTAAACACACAAGCAAACACACACCCATGAGACAGAGGCAGTGTACACGCTTGATAAGCAATGGTTGACAGCTTCTGATAAAACCAGCACCAGATAAAAAAAAAAAAATAAAATAAAAATATTATATATATATATATATATATATATATATATATATATATATATATATATATATATATATATATAAAAATAATTAATTGTTGTGTGATTAAATTCACACGAAACATTTCAAGTAAAATTGTAAAAAATAAACATTTTTAAAATTCATCCAGTCTCCTGGAAAAATTGAGGAAATGGGTTGAATTTGTATCAAAAAAAGAGTCTGATTTTGTTGCTACATGTAAATAGGAGGAGATTAACCCATAGAATAATGACTTTAATGAAAGTCGTTTCAGTTTATTTTGAATGGAATTTAATTTGGCCACACTTTCTCTCCCTGGATCTATGTAGTTACTATTTCTTCCTTTATTTTATTTTATTTAAAAATTAATTTTATTTATCTTATACATTATAATATATATTTATTTTATAAGCTATTTTATTTAATATTTAATATTTTATTATTATTATCATTTTTATTCACATTTTTTTTGTTAAAAAAAAAAAAAACACATTAGGCAATTGTTCTTGTGGTTATATTGTTAAAGATACTTTATGATTACACTGAGTACTGTATGTAAACTGAAATGTGTTTGTACACCTATGAATGCTCAAATTAAACAAAATAAAATTCATCCAGTCAACATGAGGGGTAATCTCCAGAAAAAATAAAAAGTTTCATGTTCTAGTTAAAAATGGGAAAGAATTGTATCCATTGCTTTAATTTATGCATTTATTGATATAAAGTATTTATTAAGATGATAAGAACATTTAATATATTTTAGGAAAATAAAATATTCATAAAAATTACAAAAACACAATCTATAATTATGAAATTAAACACATTAAAAGCAATTATGCTGGCACACAAGGTACATAAAGTACAGACCTTGTTTCTTACACTCACACTTAGTTTCATTAATTAAAAATGAAAATACAGGGGACTTTCCCATTTCACATTTTCAGTAAGCATGTACCATCACTAGGGATATGCCATTATCAAATTTTCATGTTGTGATTAATTGCTAATGCTTTTATCACAGTATTTAAATTTAGTTGCTAAAAAGTGTTGTCATAACACAGTATAACAGGTTTGATAACTTTTTTCTTATAACAAAAACATCTGAACATTTAAATACAATAAAGCAATACACAAAAAATGTATAAAGTTAAATATTTTACACAGATTAAAGTGCAAAAGAATTAAAAGACCAATAGGTATCACTTTACAGTAAGATCTCAATAGTTAACCTTAATGCATTAACATTATCAATGAGCAAAAGCTACATTTGCTACAGAAGTTATTAATCAGTTTATAACAGTTTATAATTATTTAGATTTTAACAACGTGTTATTAAATATTTGAATTAGCTAAGATTAATGAATGTTTAGAATAATTTTTCATTTAACTAATGAAGTTTGTTAACTAATGAAGCCCTAATGTCAAGTGTGACTGAACAATAAAGAATCAAAACGCTTTCAAACAATATCTAGGGCATGTTGTAGTCCAGATTAAAATGTAAAAAAGTTTTAAAATAAATAGCCTATTGAATCTAAATACTGAAGTATTTGGTGCTGTGATGAACACCACTGCGAATACAAAAACCTGAATGGCTATTTAAATCATTTAAATATGTTTTAGAAAGTAGGGCAGCTGCTGTGTTTACGGGTTTCCGGGGGAACGGCTGCATTCAGCTGTGCAGCGCCCTCTGCTGTCAGAGAGTGAATGTGCGCTTTCATCCAGAGCGTCTCTCACGCGTTCCGCCATGCGCTTCTCATCTGTGCTTGTGTACATCAGAGTGCACACGCAGCTTACAGCGGTGTTGTGCATTTAACCAGTTAATGGGAAAAGTATTCTTAAAAATGCATTCAAATTCGGAACAATTTTTAATAAATAATTATTTTCGGTATTTTGAAGTGCCCACGATAACAATACTGTGCATATTCATTATCGTGATATATCGCATTACCGAATACCGGCACATGTCTAACCATCACAGATGCAAAAGAGTTTAAAAGCTCAACATTAACACTTTAAAAGCCTTAAAGGGGTCCTATTATGCTCTTTTACAAAGTCTTGATTTTGTTTTGTGGGTGTACTAAAACATGCTCTCATGCTTGGTGGTTCGAAAATCGCATTATTTTTCACATAATTTACATTATTACAATACCTTCCTCCCCAGTCTGGCACAAACGGCTCGATTAGTTCTGGGTTTGATGAAGGCCTGCCTTCCAAAAAACAAAATGTGTTGTGACTGGCTAGCTGTCCCAGTGCGTTGTGATTGGCGAACAGCTTAGACGGTGTTTCAGCACTGCCCCGCCCCTTGCCAAAACAGCAAGTTCGTCAATATTGCCATATCAATTCAGACCTCGAGAATATTGAACAAGAGGATCGCACAGAACCTTTGCACGCACGGATATTGCAAGACATATTAAAGTGGTAACGATATTGTTTTTTTGTTTTTTTTTGGCTAAATCACGTTTTAGATAGGATGTCAACAACAGCTTAAAAATAACTGCATTTACTATGTACAGATAATGCAACGGTAATATGTATTATGTTTATTGTTCTTTAATTCTAACATTATAACATGAATTGCAGTGAAACTGTTATGCAGTTGAATTTATACCATAGTCCCACAGAGTTACACTATTTGTGGTGGCATATATATGCAAATTAATTCTCTGCCATTGGGAGGCGCTGTTGGAGCGGGAGAGAGCGAGGCTTCCCCGGTAACGCTGTACACAAAGCAGAGCTCTGCTCACAAACACTGCTTTATCAGACATTACATGCAAGATGAAATGAAAATGACATCCAAAATTTTCTGAAGACAGTCGGTTTCCATCAGAAATACAGTGATATAAAAACACCAGCACCGGGTTTCGATTTTGAAACGTGCATTCGAATTTCCGGAGGCGGGATTTATTTTAGTGATATTCTAATGGGCCAATTTGTGATGTCACAAATACAGGAAAACAACTTTGTAGTCCAAACGAGCCGTTCGTTGTAGTTCTTGAAAAGGGATTTTTTAAAAACAAAATATCTCCCTTTGGGGTGGACTTTGAGATTTGTAACTTTGTAGATCTTTTTATGCCCAAACATACACACTACACACTGACTGAAATTCAAAAAGTGAAAAAGCATAATAGGACCCATTTAAGCCTATCTTGTGTTACACTCAAACAATAAAGAGGAAATCTAGCAGGTAGAAAAAGCATATTTAAATTTTTCTGCTATTGCTAAAACCAATGACTAAATCTCCCTTTATTTACTGATGCCTGAAAATACATCAGTATAGATTCGGGTCAACCTAAACAAATTAAACTTTTCCCAGAATGACTGAATGTGAGTTTGAGAGTCAGAATGAAATGGTTTACAAGTGAGACTAGAGTTTTACCTGCACAGAAGCACCACAACAGAGTCTGCTTTAGCCGGGATGAAGCCGAGCAGGAAGACATTACGGCAGCCACAGTTATAGCACTCCAGAACTGTCTCACCTAGCGGTCCGTCCTTATGCAGCGTCACCTCCTTACATTTGGCCCTCACCAAGTGGTTCACAATATGACTGAGAAAACAAATGTGACAAAAATCATCAGCTTTTAAGTTTTAACAATGCTTTCGTTCACAAAATTAATGGAATGGTGGACTCACCTGCCAGAGGTGTTACCACGGCCATTGCAGAACCATTTCTTGCTGGTGTTGCAATAGACCACACATGCTGGATCATGGATGCCACAGTAGCTGCAAACATATGAAACAAAAACCAGCATACAGAATGATTACTGAATATACTTACTTACAATACCATTTAAAAGTTTGGAGTCGGTATGATTTAATGTTTCTTAGTCTTTTCTGCTCACCAAGACAGCATTTTTTTGATTACAAATACAGTAATTGCAGTAATATTGTGAAATATTATTAGTTTCAAATAACTGTTTTCTATTTGAATATATTGTAAAATGTAATTTATTCCTGTGATCAAAGCTGAATTTTCAGCATCATTACTCCAGTCTTCAGTGTCACATGATCCTTCAGAAATCATTCTAATATGCTGATTTGCTGTTTAAGATATATTTATTATTATCAATCAATGTTCAAAACAGTTATGCTGCTTCATATTTCAGTGGAAACTACGATATAATCCGATATCAAAAATAACATATTTGGACATAATATTTGAAATCCAAATGTATATCCAAATATTTGAAATGGTAATCTTTTGTAACTTTATAAGAGAATGGTCTGTCACTTTTGATCAATTTAATGCATCCTCATGGAATAAAAATATTTCTTTAAAATAAAAAATCTTACTGACTCAAACTTTTGACAGATAGTGTATGTACATACAAAATATGCATATTAAAAAAAATTAAATTGGGAAAATTTGGTGAAAATAATGACAAGTCTGAAAATATGCACTTTCCTTTGCACATTCATTTAAATTATAACTTAAAATCTTGCTAATAAAGAACTACTTCAAAAACAAAAGACCTACATCAAACAAATCTACAATCAGAGGGGTCATGCATCACCGTTTGTATAAATAAGTCGCCTGGGACAACTGATATTAATACAGCACAGAGTTATTACACAAAAAATACTGTGAGTGTCCAATCAGAGCAGGGCTGCACGATAAATCAAAATGAAATGGAAAATCACGATTAGACAGAAGCTGCGATTCTTTCAGTGAAGCACGGTTCTGTGATCAGCAGTAAATCTCCATCCGAAGGCCAGAGGGCGCTCTCGCTCGGAAACTTCAAATACGCCCCGCAGAAGAAACCCAGGAAATGCCTATAGTGGTTGCTAAATAAACAGAAGATTTAAATGCTTCAGCGTGACTAATAAACACACGACTACGGCAATATACGGTTTATCTGAGTTCTTATTATTATAATTTTCATCATAATAAAGTATATCTATAATGAAATGCTAATCGACACCGCCTTTATCACTGCTTAGAATGCTATGAAATCTGTTGCGTGCCTTATTCTGTGTAAGAAGCCACATCATCTCACAGAAGGATTTATTTCAAACACTCGGCTGACGTTATGAAGTGAGTTTGGAGTAAAAACATGTTATTAAAAGTGGTATTTTCACGTGCTCTCAGATGGAGAAGCATTTACTACACAGAGCCGTAGTTCACTGAGAAGCTACGCAAACAGGTGTCATTATCGCGAACGATTTCTTCGATTTCATAATCGTACAATTATATCATCTGCGATTTTTTTGCGTAGCTTGTCAGAGAACTACGGCTCTGTGTAGTAAATGCTGCTCCACCTGAAAGCAGGTGATGGAGATTTACTACTAATCACAGAACTGGCTTTACTGACAAAATGTGCATGCCAATCGCATTCGATTAATCGTGCAGCCCTAAACCAGAGGTAAATATTTCAGAGAATCGTGTATTATTTTATCTCGATATATCGTCTGCGATAATATCGTAATTATTGTTTTAACGATGTGTGATTCGACATTATCAAGAATTTTGCAAAAAACATTCAAAACACCCCTACAGAGTGCACGCATACATTACGTGAAGTCTAGACTAGTGCGAGTGCACATTAAGAGTGTGCATCGATCACTGCATGATTCAGTCTAATAAAATGCATTTAGAATGATCACAATATTCAAGATATGGGGACAGAAAATGTATATATTTATATCATTTCATATAGTTAATCAATATCACACAAAGAATGCCTTTTCTTTCTCCAAAAATTACCATGATTACAAACTTAATTGTGATTTTCTTTTCTTTTTTTCTTTTTTTTTACAACAGTTCAAAAAAAAAAACAAGAAGTTAATTAAGAGACTTACGTAGACATCATATTGCCCGTTTTTTCTCTATTTCGACAACAAAAATAATCCCAAACAAAGCCAAAGCACTGTTTTGTATCTCTCTTTTGTAGCTCTGGCGGTGATTCGTTCCTGAATGAATCAACTGTTTAAATGATTCGGTTCAATCGCAATGACTCACTTATTAACACTGACTTGCTGCCACCTGCTGGCGGTATTAATTTCACATTTAAAATTTCTTTTTATTATTTGGATAATTTCAGATAACTGATTAAATGTAAGAATTTGATTCAAAAGATAATGCACACTTTTAGAAAAATGGCTTTATAAAAGCTAAATAAAATACTGTCTAATTATCGTTATCGATAAAATCCAAGAAAATATTGAGATATTATTTTTTGTCAATATTGCACACCCCTACTACAGACACATGTTTACGGCATGTGAGATCAGGACAGGTGTGTCATCAGTACCTGCAGGCGTGCACCGGCAGGTCTTTAGTGTAGTAAGTATCTTCCTCATCCTCCTCAAAGTTCAGCTCGGCCAGAAGTTGGCTGGTCTTCACCACTGCATCCTCTCCGTTGGGCAGAACGCCATCAGGCCCGTTCACCTAAACACAAAACATGTCACCTTTAACGCCACCATTTCTACAAACAAATCTCAAATTGTACAAGCGTGAAAACAGGAGATTCAATCCAGTTCACATTTCACCCTCAAACCACACACATCTGCAACTTACAAGAGAAACACAGTTAAATCAAGTACAAATAGACACCTGATTTACTAAAACAATCTGACTTACTCTGCAGCATATAATAACTGAAGTCTACAAACACATTTGAATGCTGTACTTAATGCATAAAACCCAGATAAAACACACCTTATTATTAAAGCAAACAAAACAACAACTTAAATAATTTCCATTTAAAACACATCAAAACACCTTTAAGTCATAATTACCATTCAAAGCAACCCCTCTAATCAAACATGCTCTTATTAAACAGGTGTAGTTGACAAAAGTCCTTCTGAAACACATAAATATGAGATAAACTACTGACATAAACAAAGATCAAATAAGATGCATGTTATTATAACACCAAAATAGTTCATAAATATCTCACAGGCCTCTGCATCACATCATTATTATAAAATCAATATATAGTAAACAAAAACACACCTGTCAACTGCAGCTCAAGCTATCTGTAATAAAACCACATCTCTGAGAATAAGCTGTTATAGCATGCAGTTTAATATTTTAAGAAAAGTTGTTTATTATTAACAGTGATGTAGTTCACAAAAGTCCCTCTGAAAGTACGCAAATACACCTGAGATCTGCAGCTAACCAACCAAAACAAGCTATTTGACGTAACATTTATCATCAATCCTTACATTAGAGCTAGAATATTTAGTTAAACGTGTTATTAAATTAAATTGACTAAAACACTAACGTAGTTCACAAAAATCCCTCTGAAAGTAACGTTATGCAAATACACCTGAGATCTGCAGCTAACCAACCAAACTATTTGACATAACACATCTATCATCAATCATAACATTAGAACTAGTGTATTTATTAGGAGTATTAAATTGACTAACACACTAACATAGTTCACAAAACTCCCTCTGAAAGTAAGCAAATACACCTGAGATCTGTAGCTAACCAACCAAAACAAGCAATTTGACGTAACACATCTATCATCATCAATCATAACATCAGAGATAGTGTATTTATTAGCAATTTAAATATAGGCTACTAAAACACTAACGTAGTTGACAAAAGTCCTGATAGTAAGCAAATACACCTGAGATCTGTAGCTAACCAAACAAAACAAGCAATTTTGACGTAACGTATTTAATCATCCATAACAACATAAGAGCTACGATGTGTAGTTTAATCTATTATAAAATTAAATTGGTTAAAACACTAAGGTAGTTCCCAAAAGTCCCTCTGAAAGTAAGCAAATACACCTGAGATATGTAGCCAACCAACCAAAACAAGCAATTTGTCGTAACACATCTATCATCAATTGTTACATTAGAGCTAGAATATTTTGTTAAATTTACTAAAACCCTAACTTAGTTGACAAAAGTCCCTCTGAAAGTAAGCAAATACACCTGAGATCTGTAGCTAACCAACCAAAAGAAGCAATTTGACATAACACGTCTATCATCAATCATTAGAACTAGAGTATTTATTATGAGAATTAAATTTACTAACACACTAAGGTAGTTCCCAAAAGTCCCTCTGAAAGTAAGCAAATTAGGGATGGCTCGATACCAGAATATAATACCTCTGTATCGATACCATAGGTGACAAATAACCTAACCAGCCTCAAAAGATAAGTGAACTGAAAACTATTTTATTAAAATAATAATAATAGGCCTAAACACAGATTCATATCTTAATAACTTTGTATCAAAATGTAACAAGAAACCTACCGGGTTACATTTTGACTTAGTTTTAATTAAAAAAAATAATAATAATAATAATAAATACAACTGAAGTAACGCAATTAATGCAACAAATGTTGCTTTATTGTAAAGTGTTATTCTAACAGTCAAAGTAATATTCAAAATCACGTTATTATTTCTCGCTCTCTCGGCTGCTTCATATTAGTGGAAACATTTCCTTCATATCATTGATACTAAAATGAATATAGCAAAACTCTTGCTTAATTCAAATTCAATTAATATTCGATTGTATGAAATGCAAGTGCATATATTACGAGCCCAAAACTTCACTGGTTCTAGCGTGTCACACATGCACATTTGAGCTTACTGAATCACATCTGTATGTGCGCTGATCAGCTGTAAATAAATGTTAAAATTAAATCTGAGTTTATGAATGATGCACACACCCGTCGATCTTTTAATTCTCTGAATAGATCTGGACGAGCAAGCGACAAATGCTTGAAAAGGTTTGATGTGTTGCCTCCTGCGGCAACACATGATTTATAGCAACGCTTGCATACAGGTACAGTAAGGTCAGTTCGTTCACCTTTGTCATCTGTTTTGTATGCAAAGTAATGGCATATTTCACTTCTACTGTTCTCTTTATTTATTAATTTCGGGTGCGTTGATAGAATTTCATCTGTTTGATCCATCGCGTTGTTCTGTCACATTTACCGGTTGCGCAGCAATTTGGGAAGCACTGCCACCTACAGGTGCACTTCGCAACAGCAGCGTATGAAATACCGTATTGAGCAAAATTATGATATCGTACCGTTTGAAATATAATATATACCGGTATTTTTCCAGTACCGGTATACCGCTCATCCCTAGCTAACCGACCAAAACAAGTTATTTGACGTAGCGCATCTATCATCAATCATTAGAACCAGTGTATTTATTATGAGAATTAAATTTACTAACACACTAACGTAGTTGACAAAAGTCCCTCTGAAAGTAAGCAAATACACCTGAGGTCTGTAGATAACCAACCAAAACAAGTTATTTGACGTAACGCATTTCATCATCGATAAAAACATAAGAGCTACTATATGTAGTTTAACTTATTAGCAAAATTAAATTTGTTTAAACACTACTGTAGTTCACAAAAGTCCCTCTGACAACTCGCTCTGTTTCAGGCGGCCTGCTCTGTCGTTGCTAACGCTAACGCCTGCTAGCTCGCCATATTTGGACTCAAACGCGTTCAGGGCCGCCTGACAGAACGCTCGATTGAGTTTTTTGTGTGTTTATACCTGGTTGTCGAGTTGACTCTGGGTCTGGCCCTGAGTTTGGGTCTGGCTGGGCAGCGTGAAGTCGGTGAACTCGAACTCAGAGCCCTGCGTGTCGGCCCCGAGCAGCTCCGCTTCCTCGGTGTCCAGGAAGGTGAGCGTCTGCGAGCTCGGCCCGTACGCCTCCACACTCATCTTTTTCTGCCTTTACTAGCCGCCTTTTCACGGAAAACAGCGAATAATCCCTCAGCGATGCGGGGAAACGAGCGACCGAAGCGCTTCGGGCGACGTTTGTTTTGGTTCGAAGGGAAGGAAACGGCGCGCGAAGGGCTCGTGCAGAAATGAAAGCAAACGATTCCGAAGAAGATTCGACTCCCACTCGAGTGCGTGACGTCACGGGCGAGCGCAACCGACGTAGAGCGCACAGGCGCGATGACGTATACACACATTGGCTGTTTTGCAGGAAAAGGACTGTTTTGTTGTGTAAACACATTGCTGGCATGAAAATACCAGCCATTAGAGCTTCTAATAACGGCACATTGTTTAGAAATAGAGGTTTATCGCTTCTGAAATATTATGTGAACTATTTAACCCAAATAGGCCGACTTTGGTTTTCTAAAAACAATAATATACTATAAAACAATAAATAAAAACAATAATATACTATGTGAATGGGTAGTGTGCTAAAGTGACATGATCCAGTCCATCTAAAACTACTGTATAATTATATAATTATTATGCCTTAAGATTTCAAGACCTCATTAATGTTTATAGAATGTGTATTTTTTTTTAATGAATCTGACTTTAATGAACAGCAAAGGTGAATAAAAAGAGAGAAAAACCTGGATTATGACCTCTTAGATTTTCATTGTACACACATAAGATTATTAATATACTAATAATATGATTTGCTGATAATAAAATTGCTAATGCAACTTTATTTAGAATTTAATAAAATGAAAAACATGAAACTTTTCTCTAGTGATCTCATACTGTTGTCTATTAAAATAAACTGTATCTTAAATCTTATAAATATAGATTATGAATTATTAATTAGAAATATTATTTTTTATAATTTTATCATGAATGTGTGTGTGTATAATTATAAGATAAATTTATAAGATAAATTTAAGATTTTGGAATAAATAAACTATTAAATAAGGCAGAAATCATTTATTGAGAGCTACAATTTGTAAAAAAAAAAAAAATTGTGGCAAATAAGGAAACAAGATAAAGAGAAAGAACAACAGTGTCCACACAAATGTGGGAATATTAATGCATACATAATAATCACCATTGTAATAAATGTCAGAACATTTAATATAATAAAATGGATCAATGGAAACAAAGAAATCCTGAAGATAACAGTGTTTTAGGCAACATTAAAAAAGGAATAAGATTCACAGCATAATCAGTTTGGTCCACTGTGTTTGTGATCGATAACAGATTCCAGTAAAAACCTTAGAAATACAAGCTGAAGAAAATTAAAACCAAGTCATATACAGTTCAAATGACATTTTATAATATCATTTAATTTACTGAGAAATTATAATATAATATAAATTATATTATATTGTATTATATTGTATTGTATTGTATTATATTATATTATATTATCCAGCATTTGGCAAAGAGTATGAAAGAAATGTAAGGAGAAAATCTTGAGTAACGTCCACTGAGAGAAGACAAACATCACCTTACAATCATCTCACAATTTCACATTTCATATAATTAACAAAAATAAAAATCAAACTGTTGATGTTTTAACAGTGCTGATAGAATTAGACCTTGAATTACTCAAAAGGCATCGGGTTCAGGTGTCTTTATGTTTTATGTGGGATCCTGTACATAAACGGCTTGAAATGAGGAAAAACATATTTCGGTTTGATGCTTGTATCCTAAAGTCTGTGTACTCACACTGGCACTTTAATAACCAGACAGACGTGGTTATTATCTCTTTTGTCACTGTCCAGCAGGCAGATCATAGCTTTTATTTCATCATAATTTTAGGTCTCCTCTACAAAACCATCTTTTGCACCTGCTCTTCAGTCCGTGAGAAAATAAACTGCAATAATGCTTATACTTTCTGTCCAGTGTGTGTTTGGGGTATAATTGAAAGCTGCAGATGATAGAGTCATGTTTGAAACAGTATTATTTTACTATCGAGATACTATTATAGTTTTAATTAATATCTTGAATTAGTTTTTTTTTTAATTATTTTTTCATTTTCATTTTAAAGTTTGTTTTTCAGATGTTTTATTTTTTGTTTTTTTAAATATTTTTTTTAATGTCCATAGTTTTTATTTTGAATTAGTTTTTGTTTTTATATTTTCTGTTTTCATTTGAATTTTAGTCAAAGTTTTAGTAATTTAGCTGTGTTTTTGCCATTTTTGTAATTTTTATAGTTTTCATTAATATTTTGAATTAGTTTTAATTTTAATATTTTGTCAATTTTCATTTTAGTTAGTTTTAGTAATTTAGCCAATTTAGCCATTTTAATATATATATATATATATATATATATATATATATATATATATATATATATATATATATATATATATATATATATATATATATTTTTTTTTTTTTTTTTAAATATGTCAATATAGTTTGGAATAGTTTGAATGAATTTTGATTTTATTTTTTCCATTTTCATTTTAATTTTAGTTAAATGTTTATTTCATTTCAAGTAACAAAAGGTTTCATTGATTTAAATTTAAGTTAATTATAACTTTGTACAACAGACATACTTTATCTGGTGAATAATGATTTTAGAAATAAAATGGCAAGAGAAAACTCTTCTGCCTTGACTGCTTAAAAAAATCATTTTTGAAATATGGTTCAAACATTTTCATGTATACGTAACGTTTTCACATTAGAACATTTCCAAGTCTTTTTTCTGCATAATACCAAATCTCTGCATGTTTCAAGTATACCCCATGAAAGTGCTTTCTTGACTATTTGAACGCAGCCGTAGGATTGAGTTTAGCACACAAGCTGCATCTCAAACCAGCTGACTGATCCTAGTATGTAGCACACAAGTTAAGTCACTGATGTCTTCAAATGTGCCTGAACTCTTGAATCCAAAGCAACGCTACATAACTGCGTACAAGACTCAGTCTGTGTTCTCATTGGTCGTGCAGACAGTGTTTCCTTCCTTTGTTGTGTTCCATCAGTTCAAGCATCTCCAGGATGACGGCCCTGAGGCCCCGAGCGAGCTGCTCCGCGCTGTAGGGCTTCCCTAGAGGAGGAACGTGAACAAACGCAGATCTGCCCTCGCCCAGAAACAGAGACATGTAGTAGGTGTAGTCACACAGATACCTGCGGAAAGAGGACAGAGAGTTTGTCATAAGGAATACATTCAACTAAAAAATGTACAAAGTCTTGCAAAATAAGTCTGTCAAAATTTGTCCTGATAAAAAAAACAAAAACAAATCATTGTTGCATGCAGTGTTGGGGGTAACAAGTTACATAATCAGATTTTTTTCAAGTAACTAGTAAAGCGCATTACATTTTCATTTATAAACAAATATCTGAGTTACTTTTTCAAATAAATAACACCAGTTACTTTGTTTTCCCATGAACTGACTGACAGCTCTCCTGTCCGCATGTTGAGATCAGAAATCAGGAGTAAGTGCAGAGGCGTTGTGTGCGCTGTGTGAACATGATGTTAATGTAATTATGGACTAAATGTGAACATACATTTACTCATATCACTTGCACAAAAACAGATTTAGTATTTCTCAAAATTAATAAAAAGAGTGAAATGCAAACTCAGAATATGATGCAAACCTGCAATAATTAAAAATGTTAAATAACACAAATATCCTTCATATATTTAATCCCATTTTAGTTACTAATGTCTTTGCTGCTGACCTTCGTTGATGCAATTCAATCATACTACTAAGCAAAAATTACTTTAGATAAACGTAACATTTGTGTTTCTTTTATTATATTGCTGAAGTTTTGATGTTTGATGTATTCATTACCAATGTTGTGGAAAGTTACTTTTAAAAGTAATGCATTACAATATTGTGTTACTTACATTACTTAGTTACCTTTTATGGAAAGTAATGTGTTACATTACTTTCACATTTCTTTTTCTCATCTGGGTTGGACTTGCTTGTTTGTTTTTAATATATTAATATTGTTTTTAATATTAAAAGTTATATTTTTGGCATATGTAAAAGCACTTTTACACCATAAGTGAAATGAATAAACCTCAGGCTGAAGGAAATGTAAATTCATGTCTGTACAGTAGAACGCAGGAGAAGAAAGTTCAACACTCTTCAGCAATGAAAAAATTAAACCCAAATGTCATTTTTACTTATTCATATGGCTGAATTGGATTATCAAAGGTCAACAGCGAAGATATGTATTTAACATATTTAACTATTGCATCATACTTTGAGTTTGTTTTTCACTGTTTTTATTCACTTTGAGGAATAACTGAATCTGTTTTGTGTAAGTGAGATGAGTAAATGCATGCTGACATTTAGTCTAGAACTACAGTAACAATGTTCACACAACACACGCAATGCCTCTGCACTTACTCCTGATTTCTCTCAACATGCGGACAGAAGAGCAGTCAGTCAATAAATTTGAAAACAAAGTAACTGGCGTTACTTATTTGAAAAAGGATCAGATATTTCCTTTTAAATTAAAAAGTAATGCATTACTTTACTAGTTACTTAAAGTAATCTGATTACGTAACTCTTGTTACTTGTAATGCATTACCCTCAACACTGGTCATTATCTATAAAATATAACTTTTTAATATTAAAAACAAACAAGCAAGTCCAACCCAGATGAGAAAAAGAAATGTGAAAGTAATGTAACATTACTTTCCATAAAAAGTAACACAATAAGTTACTTTTTTTAGGGAGAAACGCAATATTGTAATGCATTACTTTTAAAAGTATTTTGACATTTTGGTCACTCAATAAATTCTCATTAGCCAGTCTAACACAACCTTTGGACTATATGCAAACATCTGTTACGTGAAATAGATAATTCATCACGGTAGCCAACAAAAAACAACATGCAATTTTTATGGTTCTTTCATTATTTATTTTGTAGATTCTGCAAGGTGTCAGCAAACAAGCAAGAAGAGTTTTTACCTGCCGGCATCCTTTGACACAGACACAGAGACGCCGAGCCCGGAGGAGTTGACTCTCTTACAGACGGCGTCCATGTCTATGACAGACTGAATGCAGTCCGGTCCTCCCTCCATACAGCAGCGCGACTCAGGACAGAAACTGCAGTTGTCGGGGCGCATGTAACCCTGGTTATGACCACACTGTTCAAGCGTTACTGTCGTGGCCATCCCGGAAACGCCAACGTGGACCACTAACTTTGAAAAAATAAAAATAATCATTGATGAAATGTACTCCTAAATTATAAAGATGCATCATTAATAATATTATAACACTGGTGACTAAAAGATTTTTAAATGTTTTTAATGAAGCCTCTTCTGCTCACCAAAGCTGCATTTATTTGATCAAAATACAGTAAAAACAGTAATATTGTGAAATATCATTACAAATTTACAATTCTATTTGATTATATATTTTCCCACAAAAATATTCGGCAGCACAACTGTTTTCAATATTGATAATAATCAGAAATCAGTTTAATAATCAGTTTCTTAAGCAGCAAATCAGCATATTAGAATGATTCCTGAAGGATCATGTGACACCGAAGTCTGGAAAATTCAGCTTTGATAAAAGGAATAAATTACATTTTAACATATACTCACACAGAAAGCAGTTATTTTAATATTTCACAATATAACTGATTTTAGTGTATTTTTTTAATAAATAAATTCAGTCTTGGTGAGCGAAAGAGTTTTGTTTTAAAAACATCTTTAAAAAAAAATCTTAATTATTACAAACTTTTGGTTGCCAGTGTATGATATATGATATGGTAATACATTTTGATTAAAATCATTTGAGGCAATTCATCATTTATAAAAATAAATAAATAAATAATGTGTAATAAATAAAATGTAAATTTTGCATGTGAACACAGACCAATAATTATATTAACATTATTAAATAATACAGTATTACTTACATATACAGTAAATATTATCTAAATATAATACCTATTATTATTATTATTTCTACATAATGTACATACACTGGTACAGAGCACAATAAACACAGCAGAGAATAATTGATCATTGCATTGTGTGTGTGTGTGTGTGTGTGTATATACACACTATATTGCCAAAAGTATTGGGTCACCCCCTTCTAATGAACAGGTTTGACTTCTTTAGTAATTTCCATGAGTACAAATCTTAATGTTAAAGCATATAATGATATTCTAGGGAATTGTGTGCTTCTAATTATAAAGCATCAGTTTGGACAGGACCCTTTTCTATTCTAACATGACAATGCCTCTGTGCAGTGGCGGACTGGCCATCTGGAGCACCGGGAGTTTTCCCGGTGGGTCGCTGTACAATGTGGGCCGGCCCTTTGTGTAAATAAATAAATAAATACATAAATAAATAAATATATAAAAATGAATTGTAGTAAATGAACGTATATCCTTCCATCGGCCCAGACAAATGGACTGCGCGGCTTGATTCAAAAATTCTAACTAATTTAGCGTGCTCCGGCTCAGTGCAGTGGCTCAAAAGCGCTCGTCAATGTCAAAATGTTTGAAATAGCCAATCAAAGTGTAGAAGGCTGGATTTACTGTTCACAGACGCTGAACTGCGTGCGACTTGAATGCGAGCTGAGGTAAGATGTAAGCATCTAAACATGACGAGACAATTCAGCAATATTTACCAACCGTTTACGATAAAAAAAAAAAAAAAAAAAATTAAACGACAGATATTAATTTTCAGGAATGCAAACTACTACTGGCCTTTTCGAATTACACAGATTTTAATGCCATTTACGTTATTCGTCACAATGTACATAATATAGCAGTGTTAGACATGAGATAAGAGTTAATGCATATCTCTTTCTTCCGTGATTTCACGTGTCTAAGAAAATGTTTAAAAATCTATAAAAATCGTTCTCAGTCTTACTCTAGAACACTGTACATATGAAGACTTTTGCTTTCGAGTGCTGTGCATAGGAAAGTGATTTATATTATAGGCCTAATAAAAATAAGTTGCTTATTAATTCACATGCATTATTTTATTTACACACTGGTGGTTAAAAGTTTGAAATAAGGCTTTTTATTTATTTATTTGCAAGACGATTGCATTTCTTTGATCAAAAAATACAGTAAAAACAATAAAATTATGAAATATTACACTTAAAAGAGTTTTTTAACTTAGGATATTTTAAAATGTAATTTATTTCTGTGATCAAAGCTGAATTTTCAGCATCATTACTCCAGTCTTCAGTGTCCCTTCATAAATCATTTAATGCTACTTAATGTGCTGCTTAATTATTATCAGTTATTATTTGTGATCAATTATTAATAATGGTTTTTATTATTGGTATAAGGGTTCTCAGTTAAAGAACAGCATTTATTTGAAATATAAATACATCACAATAAGTGTAAATATCTTTACTGTCACTTAAATCAATTTAATGCAACCTTATTGAAGAAGAAATATAGGTTTATTTTTTTAATGTTACCCAAGACTGAATGGTATCACATCTTCCACAAAAAAATGAAGCAGCACAACAATTTTCAACATTCATAATAAGCAGAAATGTTTCTTGAGCAGCAAATCAGAATATTATAATGATTTCTGAAGGATCATGTAACACTGAAGACTGGAGTAGTGAAGCTGAAAATTCAGCTTTGATCACAGCAATAAATTATATTTTACTATATATTCGCATAGAAGACAGCTATTTTAAATTGTAACATTATATATTGCAGAGTACTGTTTACTGTATTTTTCATCATCAAAATAATTAGTATACTCTTTTCCACAATTGGAGCTCTATACCTTAAAATGACAGATGTGAAGCTCCTTCAAAAGGACAAATACTGTATATGACCAATAGAAAGGCACCATAAAAACAGTCCGCATTCTGCACTATTCAAGTCTTCTAGATGATACCAGAGCATTGTGTCATATGGACTGATAATATAGGTATTTATAGTGATATTAAACTGTCCCTCATAATAATTCTTAAAAATATACTATTTGCCATATACACCAGGAAAGACTAATTATAATGTAAAGAATGCCAGTCATTTTTGGTGTGGTGCGGTGTGTTGCAGACCGGGTTTGGTGGGCCGCTCTGTGCCAAAAAGTCCAGGGCCACTTTTTGGCCCCAGTCTGCCCCTGCCTCTGTGTATAAGGCAAGGTTCAAAAAGAACTGATTGATTTAGTCAGTGTGGAAGAACTTGACTGGTCTGCAGAAAGCCAAGTCCTAATCCAAGCTGAACACCTCTGGTGTGACTTTAAATGCAGAAAACTCATCACCAAACACCAATGACTTGTACATACACTATATGGACAAACGTATTGGGACACTCCCTTCTTTAGAACAGAAAAAGGCACTTCCAAAACTGTGGCAACAAAGATGGAAACATAATGCATGTATTTAAAAATTGTATTTCCATCTCTGCTGCAACAGTTTTGGAAATGTCTAAAATGACTGTACCCATATGTACAAGTCATTGGTGTTTGGTGATGAGTTTTTGGCTCAAGATCTGCATTTAAAGTCACACCAGAGGTGTTCAGCTTGAATTAGGACTTGGCTTTCTGCAGACCAGTCAAGTTCTTCCACACTGACTAAATCAATCATTTCTTTTTGAACCTTGCCTTATACACAGAGGCATTGTCATGTTAGAATAGAAAAGGGTCCTGTCCAAACTGTTGCTTTAAAATTAGAAGCACACAATTCCCTAGAATATCATTATATGCTTAAAAATTAAGATTTGTACTCATGGAAATGACTAAAGTAGTCAAACCTGTTCATTAGAAGGGGGTGACCCAATACTTTTGGCAATATATATATATGTGTGTGTGTGTGTGTGTGTGTGTGTGTGTGTGTATATATATATATATATATATATATATATATATATATATATATATATATATATATAAAAAACTGTAATTATAAAACGGTCTGTAGACGAGTAGCATCACTAACTAATAAAGCTAAACAACAAACATGATATCATTACGCTACTTGAGGAAGGTGCTGTTTCCAAAGAGATGGCAGAAGACTCTGGACCGCCTGATACTCCACAGGAACTTCAGCAACGTGAAGGTTTATATCGTGACCCAAGCTCAGTTTCTCCAGCTCCTGACAAGAGGAAATGTTCATGTTAAAGTCATGCAGATGCATGTAAACAAACCGTGAGTACAGTTTACAGTCGATCCGCTCTGCTCATTTCCTCGTGGTGTGAATATCATACCTGTACTGCCACCCAGCTGGCATTGACAGTATGTTCACCGAACGGCTCAAAACCTACAGAAACAGAGAAATCATATGGCGGATGTAATGCAATGTCTTATGAACTGAATAATTGATCATTGTCTCAGGTAAGTCTCTTGTTTGCTTTCTTCCCACATAATAAGATCATTTCAACTCAGATCAATATTTCATGTCCATGTATTTATTTATTCATGTGCTAAGTAGTCATATGATAAATAAAGTGCAATGATCCACTCATTATCATCTAAAAAACCCTTCAGAGTGATTCGAGACCCCTCAGCTTCAGCTGACTGGAGATTATCATCAGCTTATCTGTTTTATAGCTGTTACACCTTTAAACTCAACAGGTTTCAGGACGCCAAAGTCAGCAAAATCTAAACCCTGCAGTCCAGAGTCTAAGATCTGATCCTGCTTTAAACGGGATGTAATGAGTAACTCTTGCGTTTGAGTTTCAGATGAGATGCTGCCATCAGTAACCTGAACAATACAAACACAGGACCCAGAGTCAAGGGAAACTCCATTAACTCCTCTAGAAACCTATTCTTTATATCTCTATATCCTTATAAGCTAAATTAGGAAAAAAGTTGCATGACAATAAGATTTAAATAAATGTGCAATGATGATGGATTCACGTGGTAACATCATGTTGCATGAATATATTATGGTACTGAATGATTACATTTTCATTTACTCCAAACAAGTTTATTATCGTAGAAACTAAAAATATTAAAAGCATTCTTGTTAAACGAAGCTTAACTAATATAAAAATATTAAATGAAAAACTAAACAAACATCAGAAATTTGGCTTGACAACTAACTGAAACAAATTTAAGTTGAAGCACTAAAATTACTGACTGGAAATACATAAATTAAAACTGAACTAAAACTAAAACTGAAAATAAGATAAATGAAACTTAAACCAACAGAAAGAATAAAACTTACTAAAAATTTACCTAAAATTAAAACTGAAAATATAATGCTTAAATAAAATTGTAAATATGGCTTAAAAATTGTATATATAAATAATATTAAAAATAAATCTAACTCCAAAATTCTCCAAAGAATATCATACTATAGAAAATGTCCAAACAAACAGTCAAAAATATACATGGTAGATGTCCCAAACACCACAATGGTATTACCATGGTAGCTAAACACAAAAACTGAAAATAAAGTTATGTTATTACCATAGTAAAAGAATAAAAAACATGAGCACAAAACTACACATACAGAAAAGGAAATTAAATTAATTAAATAAATAAAATACGACACGACGGTGTCCAAAATTTTTACCAACACCATGCTACTTCCTGATAGTTTTGGGTAGAGGTAGAATTTCGATATAAATAGGTGTTTTATGCATTTTTATAGCTTTATATTTAGTGCCAGACGACTTTCAGTTTTAATGTTGATCATTCGCGAGTCATGAAATCGATTATAATCGTCTCAGTGACAGAAGAGACTCAGCTGTCACTAGAAAAACTCTTCAAACTGACACAAGAATCACACGAGCCATCAAAACATCCCGTTCTCCGCTTCAACGCCTTCATCACAGTTTACCTGTCACGATAACCGTCTTCTTCTGCTCCATCGCTGAGAAATGAGAGAGTTTCGGTCAAGAACAGAAGAACGATCATCAGATGAGATCTTCACAAACTGAGATAAACACACATCGTGTTCAGCTCTTCCTCTCGCGCTCTGAACTGAGATCAGCGCCACCGCTGCACAACAGCGCCATCTGCCGCTCCGGCTGAATCTACCCTCGCCAATTATTCAATTACTACATTAACAAAAACTGCAGTAGGCCTAAACAAATATCACCGCATTATATATATCCTCGGAGAGCTATTTGTTTTCTTCTTTATTTGTAGTTTATTTATAGTGGAAGTCGTGGCCTAATGGCTAGGGAGTTGGGCTTTTAACCTAAAGGTTGCCGGTTCGATTCTCACACCGGCAGGAATTGAAGGTGGGGATTGTGAATGAACAGCACTCTCTCTGCCTTCGATACCATGACTGAGGTGCCCTTGAGCAAGGCACTGAACCCCCAATTGCTCCCCGGGCGCTGGAGCAATGGCTGCCCACTGCTCCGGGTGTGTGTTCACGGTGTGTGTGTGTGTGTGCGTTTGTTCACTATTCACTGCTGTGTGTGTGCACTTGGATGGGTTAAATGCAGAGCACCAATTTCGAGTATGGGTCACCATACTTGACAATATGTCACAACTTTCACTTTTTCACTTATGTTTACCACTCTGCTGGACAATACAGCTAGTACTTTTACTTATGCAGTTTGAGCAAGTATACATATTGTATATTGCGTGAATTTAAATGTTTTTAATGCAGATATATATATTTTTCAGATTTCCTGTATTTAAAATATTAAAATATTATTCTATTAAAAAGAATTGTCCAGCAGAGTGGTGTATAAGTATATATATATTTAATTCTGGAAATTTGACAAATAAATGGCAAGTAATGGCAGTTTTGAAGCACTGACATTGAGAATTTAAGGAAAATGTCATTGATTGTTTTTAAATACTTATATTCAGTCAAGAATATATACATATAAAACTTTCTCCTTCAAAACTGCCATTACTTGCCATTTATTTGTCAGATTTCCAGAATTATATATATATATATTAGGGGTGGCACGGTTCACGAAAAAAAATCGAACCCTACGGTTTTCCACACACGGTTCGGCACGCGCTAGGACCGCGGTTCAACTTAAATTCTTTCTTTTTTTGAAAGAAATTAAACCTTTTATTCAGCAAGGATGTGTTAAATTTAATCTTTTTTTGAAAGAAATTAAACCTTTTATTCAGCAAGGATGTGTTAAATTGATAGGAAGTGATAGCAAATATTTATATTGTTAGAAAAGATTTAGATTTTGAATAAATGCTGTTCTTTTTAACTTTTTATTCATCAAATAATCCTGAGAATCCTGAAAAAGTATCGCTGTTTCCAAAAAACTATTTGGCAGCACAACTGTTGCCAACATTGATAATTCTAATAATAAATCAGCATATTAGAATGATTTCTGAAGGATCATGGGACACTTTAGCCTGGAGTAATGGCTGATGGAAATTCAGCTTTGCATTACAGAAATAACTTATATTTTAAAGTATATTAAAATAGAAACCATTATTTTACATTGTAATAACATTTTTACAAGATTACAGTTTCAAATAAATGCAGCCTTGATGAGCATAAGAGACTTCTTTAAAAAACATTACAAGTCTTACTGATCTAAAACTTTTGAACGGTAGTGTGTCTATATATATATATATACAGTATATACATATATTTAAAAAAGTTTGTGTGTTGTAAATTTATTTATTATCTTTATAATTGAACCTTAACATGTACTTTATATTGGCATCGAATAAAGAAGACATGAACAAAAAATGCCACATTAATGTGGTTCTTAATGATTGCCATGTTTAATCTTTGACCTTCTAAGCCTTCTTCATCTTTACCAAAACAAAAATCAACCAAACATGCATGGACCTGGTTTACTGAGGAGTGTTTGGTGGTTTTGACGTGTGCCAACACCCATAGCTGAGATCTGGTTTAAACCTGTTTGCGTGAGCTGGGGCCTGTACCATTATGGTAGATGAACAAATTCAGAGTTACAGGATTAGTTTCGAGTTGACAAAACCAAACCACTCCAATCCGGCTTTGTTGGTACCATGATGCTGATCATCAACTTTCTTTGTCAACTCAGGCTTTGATCCTGAGTTTGTGGAGCACGTGCATATGAATGTGTGACATCACTGACGAACAGCCAATCATGAGCCTTGGTTAAAGGTTAAAGGTTTTGCTAAAGGTTAAGAGATTTAAGAATAAGATTAATTTAAATGCATTTACAATGAAAAAAGTACTTGTTCATGAAAGAAGACAAATAAAAGAAATTATCTTGCTTTATCAGTGCAGTCACAAGTGAAACTTGTTAAGTTAGTTTATATAGTTGGAAATGTACAGCGATAGAGAATTGAACATGTAAGGTCACAGTCATTTCTACAGTTTATTTATATTATATGAAATCTGTATATATTAACTTTCATTTAAAATAAATGATTTATAATAACTGTTAAACTAAAATTGCTTGTGTGTAATGGATTAATGATACTATAAATCATATAATTATATAAATCTCAATTTTTGGTTTTGGTCAGACAATTTTTTTTTTTTTAGATATTAATAATACCTTTAATTTGGAGCAAGAGAAACTGGGGGAGTGACTTTTTGTGTCAGACACGTGTCACTTTGCTCACATCTGATTGGTCCAATTTCAGTTTGAGCTCTCTAACCCAGAACATAACCTGCCCTAGAGCAGGTTAGCTGTGGAGTGTAAGTTACTATGGCAATGAATGCAGCTAAAAGCCAAGCCACTTTCATGGTACTTCAACTAAACTGAAATTTACCTGGCTAGCCAGCTAATCTGGCTTCATGGTACAGGCCCCTTGTCTCTGAGGAAAAAAGGACTTCCCATTGTGGTGTTTATAGTTAATTAGCAGTATTCCTTCATGAGTCACACTAAACACGGAGACAGACACCTTCAGTCTGATTCACTGACTCCGCTGTCAGCCTGTTCTAGCCAATGATGATTGGCTACAAAACAAAAAAAATGTGGAAACAAAATACTGAAGATGCTGCCAACAAATATATAACATATAAAGTGCTGAATTACATTAGGATCTGTAATAAACATAAGTACAATGAAAAAAAAAACGGGTGTAGAAACAATTTTCACTCAGAAATTACTAGTAAATTTCACAATTACAAAGAAAAAGCAAGTAAATATGAATTTGATGTAAAACATACTCCTATAATCTTTGTTTTATTTACAACTTTTAACTGTACAAAATTGGAAATGGCAAGTAACGCAATGAATTAAACATGACATTTTTAAGTATTTTTAAGAATAATAAAAAAACTAATACAGTATTTTCTTGTAAAACTCACTCCAATAATCTTTGTTTTATTTACAAAAATCATTTACAGTATATAAATATATATATAAGTTATCTATATATCTATCTATATATATATATATATATATATATATATATATATATATATATATATATATATATATATGTTGTACACTTATCATAACATAACATGCACTTTATATTGCCATCAAATCAAGAATCAGTCTGGAATAATAAAAGAATGAATAATAATGAAAATAAGAAATAAATGGAATTTCACTAACATATTACATGATCTGGATATTAATAATACAAATCTAACAGTTCATGTATTACAGAACTGCATCATACTGGGGAATATATATATTTTTGAATAACATAATAAAGTGTAATAGCCTTCTGTGTAATAACTCTGTTGTTGCTCTTATTTTTCCTCCTGCTTTGTAAACTGCAATTTCTAAAGCTAAAAATGCTGGAAATGTTTGTGCTCTTCCACCCACTCGCAGTGCATCCACTGCAGCGCTGCACATCCTCATCCGCGCAATCCACCTGCCTCTGCGTCACTGCTGCCATGGCAACGGATGATGCTGCTTCTATTCTCTGATGCAGACGTCTACAGACGTCATCACATCCATTCAGATCTGCGCGTATATCCCCCCCCCCCTCTCTCAGACTCACGGCCTGCAGTGTTATTTATAGAAATCCTACAGCTCGCCAAAGAAGCTAATTCAATTCATAAATTCACTTTCACTTCAAAGCATCATCACATTCCTCAAGATTAAGATTCCTCAGTAAAGTTATCAAAAGATTTTATGACAGGTCAATTAAGAGTTTTGAGGTATCCAAGACAAACAACCACATATAGTAGATTTAAATTTTTATTTTGCATACAACATTCTCATAACATATGGATGAGAAATTTTTTTTATATTTTTATATTTATATTTTAATAAAACATATATGTTGCATATTTTATATGCAATATTTGTAAAACATTTATATTTTAAATATTTAATATTATCTATCTATCTATCTCTCTCTCTCTCTCTCTCTCTCTCTCTATATATATATATATATAAAGTAGATAAAAATTTGATATTGCATGCTCAGATTGGCAGAGAAAAACAAACTGAACTTCACTTCAAAATATATATGCTACCAAATCTACATTTAGTCTCATATGAAGAGTAAGATTAAAATGAGTTTTGGTATCTTAATCAATAATAATTAAATTAATTATGCAACATATTTCTGTTTTTACAACCAAGACTTTGAATGCATTTAAAAGCAAATTATTCTTATCTTCTTTCATAAGTCTAGAACAAAAAATCTAGCATATATCTGTCACATATCTGAAAATATTAAAATATTCTTCATGTTGCAAATACAATATTATATTTATTTATTACATTAGTTATGTAACTACTGAAATGCAAAATACAGGTTGCACTTCAAAATCTACCTTAGGTAAAGGGGTGCAGAGCCAAAGGTGGTTTTGTAGGCAAACATTAATGCCTTGAATTTTATGCGAGCAGCTATTGGTAGCCAACATTAATATTAAGAATGTCAATGAAATATTTTTAATATTAATATAGGTCTTTTCCTAATATTAAAAATGTTCCAATAACATATCAGTTGTATAATGCCTAAGAGAATGTGTATATACTTTTGTGTGTGTGTGTGTGTCTATATATATATATATTACCGTGGGATCAACAAGTTTTGAAAAACTTGGATTCAAAACGTGAAAATAAGCAATACTTTAAGATTTGTTTCATAAAATGAAGAAATATTGATGAGTGTGCTCTATTTCTGGTCTAGTCTACCCAGACATAACCGAGAGCGTGGATTATTCCATCAGAAGAAGCTGGAGAGGAACACTTGATGGAGCATCCAAAGCCCTTCAACGCGTTCAAAAACAAGGGAACATTTTCTGCCAGGCTGCCTCGTTTCTCCACCCTCTCGCGCTCTACGTTCGCTATGACATCAACCCACAATGCACCGCACTGTTTGCCGTTTACCCTCGGTCTCCGCGGCGACAGCGGCGAGCGCTGCCCCTTATGCAAATGAAACCGGAAGAAAACGTCATCTTTGGCCAATCTCAGCGCTCTAAAGTGACATAATGGAATTTTTAGGGATAGAAAACTTGCAAATGCGTACTGACGCCCATAGATAACAACACCTCTCGCGCGGGGAGAAACAACAATATCATAAAACAATATAAATCGATTAAAAACAAAGAATTAGGAACGTCTAAATGAGTCGTTTGGATAGCAGACCCAGCTCACCCCTCTGTAGGGTGTAGGATGGGAACAAGCCTTTACCCAGACGAGGACATCCGAGGAATATCACGCATTATGATGAAGAAAGACATGAGTTTGAACCTGGACGACCAGAACAGCTCCAGCCTAAAGCCGGATTTGAGAGATGCGGAGGGGATTCTCAATTCCCCCGATCTGGGGCTCCTCAAGCTGGCTTCTCCGGAGCTGGAGAGGCTGATCATCCAGTCCAACGGGATGGTAACCACCACACCGACCTCCCAGTTCGTCTACCCGAAATCGGTGAGCGACGAGCAGGAGTTCGCGGAGGGCTTCGTCAAAGCCCTGGAGGACCTTCACAAGCAGAACCAGCTGAACGGAGGACCGTGCGTTCCTCCAGCGCTCAACAGACTCGCCAGCAGCACCGCTCTCGCCTTGCCCACGGATCTGCCTGTTTATACCAATTTAAGCACGTATGGGAGTACTACCGTGAACTATTCCACCGACACCATTCCGTTCCCTCCGCCGCCGCCGCCGCCGCCGCACCCGATGGCCGCGCAACAGCAGCAGCAACAACCGCAACCGCAGCCGCTGAAGGACGAGCCGCAGACCGTTCCAGACATGCAGAGTTTCGGCGACAGCCCGCCGCTTTCCCCCATCGACATGGACACGCAGGAGCGCATCAAGGCCGAGAGGAAGAAGCTGCGAAACCGGATCGCCGCTTCCAAGTGCCGCAAGAGGAAACTGGAGCGGATCTCGCGGCTGGAAGACAAAGTGAAAACCCTGAAGAGCCAGAACACAGAGCTCGCGTCCACAGCGAGCGTGCTGAGAGAGCAAGTGGCGCAGTTAAAACAGAGAGTGATGAATCACGTCAATAACGGCTGTCAGTTGCTGCCTAATCAAGTTCAAGCTTATTAGAGGACAGTCTTTATCTGTCAGTGTTTGGGTGGTTGACGAACAACATGCTCTGGTTTGGTTAAACGACCCATTGTCGAGGCATTGTGGGTAGCACGACCTCAAGTGTCTGAAATAACACAGTATTTTATTAAGCTAATCCACCTCCGCGATAAAATATAGTCCCTATGTTGACGGAACGTTGCTATGCGACGAAACTAGAGCTCGTGCGCAGTGATAGGGCGAACGCTGTTTCGCGCCATAACAGGATCAATTTTCAGCAAGAATTGGAACTTGGAACTATTTGTGGTTTATTATTAGCCTTTATGTTTGATTGGGCAAGCAGCGTTCCTAACGTTTTCCTAAAACGTCCAAGTATTAGTCCGCTTGTAGGTGTGACAGCTGTCAGCTGTCATTCGACTCTGTTTTGGTTTCGTTTGTAACTATTTCCGTTGCTTTTATCATAACAATGGACTTTTTTATTATTATTATTAAACAATCATCAACATTTCTAATTTGCTATGCAGCGAAACTAGCCATCGGTTATGAGGTGAACACTGTTTCGCGCCATAGCGAATGATCAATCATCATTTAGGACCGGAACTATATCTGTTTTATGACTATATTTTTAAGAAGCATTCTGAAAGTTTCCTAAAAGGTCACTGGGAAGTTTACTATTTGTATTAGTCCGCTGTGCGTTGCTTAGCAACACGATGGTGTTTTGGTTTCTTTTGGAACTATTTTCGTTGTTTTTATTATAATAATGTACTTTTTTTATGAAACAATCATCAACATTGCTATGCAGCGAAACTAGCAATTGGTGATGAGGTGAGCGCTGTTTCGCGCCATAGCGAATGATCAATCATCATTAAAGACCGGAACTATATGTGTTTTATGACTATATTTTTAAGAAGCTGTTCCGAATGTTTCCTAAAAGGTCACTGGGAAGTTTACTATTTGTATCAGTTCACTGTGCGTTGCTTAGCAACACAATGGTGTTTTGGTTTCTTTTGGAACTATTTTAGTAGGCGGTGCTTTTTTATTTGAATATTTTCATTGAATTATTATATTAATTGCAATCATTCCGATAGAAAAACAGTCCTTGACTTAACTAAATGTTGTTATGCAACAAAACAAAAATTTCTGATATGCTAAAAGGTGTTTTGTGTCATAGCTGTTTTTTTTGTATTTTAGCGCTGCTGGAACGCTACATTGACCAATCATCCATTTCTTTTTTTTTTTTCTTTTTTTATGTACCCTATACAACAGTTAGTTCTGCTACACTAATTTAATTGCACAAGCAGTATTTCTAAACACTGTATCACTAACTTGTTGACGACTTCTTCTGGAACTATTTTCTTTGGCAGAGCAACAACAAAATGACTGGCTATATAATGTCAGTTACTCGATATGAATGGCTGTATAAAAGCAATATCACATTGCATATCATATTGCTTAAATACACATTTGAGTGCATCAAAACCCGCAGTGTTAGTGATGAAGTGATTAAAACAGTGTAATGAATTCATATCAGCTGTCTGTGTGCTGAAACTGGAACGCATTATTCTGAGCTCGACATGTCCAGTCAACTACCCACTCACTGATGCATAAAGGTCACAGACTGAACTGATCTCTCGTTCTGGTTGGACTGTTGAAATGGACACTACAGGTGCTGATGTATTATATGTTTACAATATTTTGTAGCAAACAGACTCTGTGCTACATGGTTTGATCTCATGAGAGAAGCAGCTGTATTTTTGCATGCTCCGGACAAGCTCCAAATGAGTGCAACCAAACACAACAAAGATGTCATGCATGTATGCTTCATGTCCAAGGCCTTATTAATCAATGTCTGTATCGATTTTATATACAACTACTCACACAATGTCTTATTTTATGCTCTTTTGGATTTATGTGTCGTGTTGTAAATGTAAACGTTTCATCTGTCACACGTCTTGTACTGCCTTCATATGTTCCTAGTGTGATGTGTACATTAATGTCAATAAACCTGTTCAATTCACTTGTTAAATTATAGATTTGTGGCAATTTTATAGCTCTTTGTTCATGCAAACACATATATAGACCTTGAACATTTGTAGAAAATGCAGTGAATGGGTGCCGTCAGAATGAGAGTCCAAACAGCTGATAAAAACATCACAATAATCCACAAGTAATCCACACCACTCCAGTCCATCAGTTAAAATCTTGTGAAGCGAAAAGCTGCGTGTTTGTAAGATATAAATCCATCAAGACAGTTTTAACTTTGTTTAACCGTTGCTTCTGGCTAAAATACAAAGAAACAAACTCATCTACATTCAGTAGATGTACATTTTAATTTTGGGGTGAAGTGTTCCTTTAACACGACTCTCTGTCACTGTGAACGTATGAAACTGCGCCATCTAGTGGTTCATTTTGGCATAGTACAACAACTTACAAGTATACAGTTAGTAAAACACTATTTTTATGCACAAAATGCATGAAACTGAATAAGAGTTGCCATATGTACATTTTCATTATAAAGCACAACTCACTGTCAACGTTTCATTTCAAATTAATTTTACTCTATTCAGTTAAATTAAAATCATAATCTCAAGTACATTATACCATGCTATTTTAATGTCTATTAATGTTGATAAAATAATTATCAAGCATAATAAAACGGGTTGCATGAATCAACTGAGCAAAAAAACTTTAGATCAAAACGTCTTTAAAATGATGAAAATCCTTTCCAATTGGACTAACAAAGCATTTGAGTGGTAATACATGAGAATATAATTATAACTACAAATAACTGATGTTTGGAAAGTTGTAAACAAAGATTATTGGAGTACATTTTACAACAAAATACTATTAAATATTAAAATAAAAATACCAAACTTAAAGTGTAATTCAACATGTTACTTTTTTTTTAATTATTTGTGAAATTTACTAGCAATTTCTGAGTAAAAAAAAGTATGTCAAATTCAATTTTAAAGTATATAATATTGCGTTTAAAACCAAATTTTTATTATATATATATATATATATATATATATATATATATATATATATAAATATATAAATGTATGTATAGAAAAGAAAAACAATATATATATATATAAACCATTAAAAAAGATTAGTGTAGTATATTTCTCTAAGAAATTACATTTTAAAATATATTCAAATAGAAAAGTCATTTCAAATTGTAATATTTCCCAATATTACTGTTTTTACTGTATTTTTGATCAAATAAATGCAGCTTGAACAGGCTAAATAAAAGTGTAAGTTTTATTCAGATATGAGACATTTACTTTCCTCTAAAAGTTGAAAAAAGTACATAATGCAGTATGTTCTTTGTCCAGTAGGGAGAGACCAAGGCCATCATATTTACTCTTCCTGCCTACAACATTGGTTTTATTCCCACATTGGAGGAGATTTCCAGCAGTAATAACTCTGCCGGCAGACAGAAGTATTGACCGCTGGACCTGCAGTGATGAACGAGCTCAGTCGTCCAGAAAGAAGAACAGCAGAACAGAAGCAGAACAGAAGCAGCAGAACAGAAGCTCTTATGTTGTTTGCTATTATTTCTCATCTCATTTTGTGCTTTACTGGTCGCAATGACACCTAGTTAAACCATCAGTGGGACTCCAGCCATACAAATCACTTAATGGAGGTCATGCCATGTGTCCTTTCAACCAGAAACGCCACATTTCATTTGTTTCCATGGCAATGTGTGCTTTTTGTCTGAGTTCGGACGTGAACTTGTTGGTGTTTATTTGCCGCTGGCCTACAGTCAAAGCATCTGAGCAAAAAACAGGCATTCAGAATGTTCAGTGGAGCCTCATCATCAGATTGTGTGTTTACTGCGGTTATTCTTGAAACCAGTCAACCAGCCACCAGTCAAAGCCAAATATACAGTTGAATTCATTTGAAACAATGGAATGACCCTCGCCAGACAATGCAACTTTAAAGAATAGGAAACTACATTCCAAAACAAGATAAACAAAGAAGGAATGACAAAATGATTGCAGTATTTCACAGTTACTCTATTTAATATATCTTACAATGTATAAAATGAAATAATGAAATAACATTTGGCTTAATATAACTGATGTGTGTGTCAGTTTAATGTTCAGAGTCACGATAAGTCAGTCAAAAGTAGTTTGACGTCCTGAAGTCAAGTTCTTTCTGGATTTTTAAAATTAACGTTTTAAAATGTTTTTATTTAAAATGCAAAAATAAAATAAAACACAAAAATAAAATAAAAGCAATCAAATAAAATAAAAAACAAAAATGACATTTAAATTTTTATTATTTAAAATGCAAATATAAAATATAAAATAAAATGCCAAAATAAAAATAAAATGAAAAGACACATTTTTAATTTTTTAATTTAAAATGCAATGAAATAAATGAGCAATATCACACTCGTAGACGTGCAATATGGGTGTATATCGGCACGGCTGCGATTTGGCCGTAGGTAATCACAGCGTGCCGATATATAGCCATATCGCACATCTACGAGTGTGATATTGCGTTTATACAACAGTTCGATGGCAAGAGTGTGTAAATAAATTAGAAACAACAACGGAGTGTCTTTAAAAGCCCTCTTTTGTGCAGAACTACTTCCTTCCACCACAGATTTAAATCTAAAGTTGACAGTTTAACCGCTGAGCCCAAGCCTCCGTTAGTAATTCCAAAACGTCACTTTAGAACTAGTAACGAAGGAACTTCATTGAAAGCTTATTGTATTACTGTAGTAAAAGCTTGCTGTATTGTGTAAAGCATTTGTTAGCTGCGTCAAGCTGTTGTTGAAAGTAAAAATAACATTAACAAAAGTCTTTACTGCAGTGCTGACTCATAAAACAGTCTCTTGTCGCCATCTAATGGCGGAACAACGTAATTAAAATCACCATAACGAACACATGCACCATGTCTCAGTACTAAACACTATTATTAAATACTATTATTATTTATATAAAATATTATTTATTGAATAATCATATTTAATAAACAACAGTCATCATAAAAGTTGCTAGGCAATTCAGTCAACCGTACAAAGACAGCACGATATACAGCATTGAATTTAAATAAACATGATAAGATTTTGCCAAAACTATTTGCTCTGGAACAAATAATAGTTTAATGAGACTAAAGACTGGCCGTTAGATTTGCCCAACACGAATTATATCTTGTGTTTAACCACTATAGAGACATCAGAGCCAGCGGTAAATTCCAGAAGATCTGGCCGAGGTGAAGTTGCTCTCGGCGGGTGTAATGAGCGCTGAACGGCCGCTGAACAGCTGGATCTCCCGTCTCCGAAAACGTCGAAGCAAATTTTGAAATAGACCTTATCTTTATGAACAAACCGCATATTTGAAGTCCAAGCAAGCACATTCTCGCCTAAAAAACTCTTAAAACTGCATTCCGTGACACAAAACAGTATTATTTTTAAAATTATAGTGGATTTGGGCATCTGCCATGACACTCGCTGTGAGAAATACGGCAACTTCGGCAAGCGGAGTGATACAAACGGTGAAGAGGCTGGAGGAGCTCTATGAAGGTATTTTTGGTGCAAAACAACTGAGCATCTGTGACAGCGGAATTTGTAGTTGTACAGAATAGCCACACATTTGTATCAGTAAATTCGAAGTCACAGAAAAAAGTTGCAAACTTGTAGATTTTTTTCTCTCTCAGTTACCCAAACAGTATTTTCAAGTCTGGATCATGTCATCTGAAATACATTCCAGTTGGAGCCTTTTCTTGTGATTACCATCGTAACGGTGATAACATCAATCGGTAAGTTAGACAAAGTGAACTAGTTCAAGTTTTTTTTTTTTTTTTTAATCGTTATCCATTCCCTGGGAATCAACCCTATGCTCTCAATGGCAAAAGCAGAAAAGTTAATTCATGCGTTCATGACCTCAAAGTTAGGTTATTGTAATGCTCTATTGCGTGGTTGTTCTGCACACTTAATAAACAAACTCCAGCTGGTTAAAAATGCAGCAGCTAGAGTTCTTACTAGAACCAGGAAGTATGACCATACTTGCCCAGTTCTGTCAACACTGCACTGGCTTCCTATTAAACAAAATACATTTTAAAATCTTGCTAATTAGGGTAAACGTACCTATTAAGCTCACGTACCCATTAAGCACACTTCCATTTTTGAGATCAGATTATAAAAAGAAAAAATAATTTGTTATCCTACTTGATGCCTTAGGATTATTTATAAATGACATGACTGATCGTCTTCCAGTTTTTGCAATCTTTCAAAGACTGTTTGAAAAAACAAAAGGAAATAGGATAAACAGCTTTAAAATAATAGGACACCGAACACCAGAAGTCACTGCTGCTCTCAGTGAGGATTTAAAGAATCAAAATTGGAGTGAGGTTTATGTAAGTAAAGATCCTAATAGTGCTTATGATGCCTTTTTTTGTCTATAGTAATTGAGAAATATGAAAAACATTGCTTGTCTAAGAGGACTGTAAAGAAGCAAAAAAAAAAAAAAAAAAAAAATTAGGATAAACCATGGATCACTAAGGGAATAGAGAAAGCATGTAAAAAGAAAAATGTATTATATAGGAAATTTATAGCAACTAGAACTAAACAAGCAGAAAATAAATATAAGATATATAAAAATAAATTAATAAGCATTATAAGATTTAGTAAAAAGGACTATTATAATAAGTTATTGGACAAGCATAAGAATAATATACAAACAACATGGAAAGTACTTAATAGTATAATTAAAAAGAATACTGGAAAAGTAGACTACCCAAATTATTTTGTTAATGATGATAAATAAAGTATAAATAAAATGAATGACATTGTCAATGAATTTAATGAGTATTTTGTAAATATTGGGTATAATTTAGCAAAAGAGATCGTGGAGCAGAGAACTGGGGATAGGATAGATGAAATTAATATTTCCAGTAATGATTATTCAATGTTTATTAGGGGAGTTGACGAAAAGGAGATACTTGACATTGTTAATAATTGTAAGAATAAATATTCCACTGATTGTAATGATATTGGCGTGGTTAATAAAAAATATTATAGACTATATAGCAAAACCATTTACACACATTTGTAATCAGTCCTTTTTAACAGGCATATTCCCAAGTAATATGAAAACAGCTAAAGTTATTCTTATTTTTAAAAGTGGAGATCGGCATCTTTTTTTCCAACTATAGACCAATTTATCTTCTTTCCCAGTTCTCAAAAATTCTAGAGAAAATATTTGTGCGCAGGCTTGATAATTTTATAGACAAATATAAATTATTGAGTGATCATCAGTATGGTTTTTGAACAAACAGGTCGACCTCAATGGCTGTGATGCAACTGGTAGAAGACATTTCTTCTTCAATGGATAATAATGAATATAATGTGGGGGTGTTCCTAGATTTTAAAAAAAGCTTTTGACACTATTGATTTTGGCTTATTAATGATGAAACTGGAGCGATATGGTATAAGAGAAAAAGGCTTTGCTTGGATAAAAAGTTACCTCAATGACAGATATCAATTTGTACAAATAAATAATGTTAAATCTGATTTAATGAAAGTTACTTGTGGTGTTCTGCAAGGTTCGGTGCTAGGCCCCAAATTGTTTGTACTGTACATAAATGATATTTGTAAAGTGTCTAAAGTATTAAAAATGGTTTTGTTTGCTGATGATACAAATTTATATTGTTCAGGGAAAAATTTGGAACAGCTTCTGAATACAGTGGAAATTGAACTGACGGTTTTCAAAAAATGGTTTGATGATAACAGACTTTCACTGAATTTAAGTAAAACAAAGTTTATAATATTTAGTAATCGACAAAGTAACAATAAAGTTAAATTAAGGATTAACAATGAGGAGATAGAAAGAGTGTATGAAAATAAATTTTTGGGTGTTATAATTGATCATAAATTATGTTGGAAACCACATATTAATCATGTAAAAACAAAAATGTCCAAATCCATTGCAATATTAAATAGAATAAAACATATTTTGAGTGAAAAAACTTTATATATATTGTATTGTGCGCTCATAGTTCCATACATTACTTATTGTGTGGAGGTGTGGGGTCATACATATAAAACCAATATAAATTCAATATATATGTTACAAAAGAAAGCTATTAGAATTTTTAAAAGGGTTGATTATTACGAACCAACAAACAAATTTTTTATTAATTTATATGCTTTAAAATTTGTATATTTAGTTGATTTATATACATCACAGATAATGTACAAAGTTTATAATAATTTACTTCCAAATTGGCTGTTCAAAATAAGAGAAAGTCAGTATATTCTAAGAGGATTTTATATAAGTAAGGGAAAGAACTAATGCAAAAAGTAGGTGTTTATCTGTCAAAGGGGTAAATCTATGGAATAAATGTGATAAGGAATTAAAATTATTTGTCACTTTGTAAATTTAAGAAAATGTATAAAAATAAGGTGATAAATAACTATGACTCAGTATCAATAATTGGGAATGTATTGTTAAAATGTATTGTATTGTTATTGTTAAAAGTAATAGCTGGAATGTGTATTTTTGTTATTATGTTTGTTTTGAATTATGTATGTACATTTTGGGAAATGTTTATGTAACATTGTTTATCTTGTATTATCTAACTTAGTGAAAAGTGTCACACATCAGTTAATTATGTATAAAGGGTAGGCATAATATGCAAGGCTTCGGCCTACACCTTTTTTGGAAATAATGTTTGTTTGTTTCGTGAGGAGTTGTCTGTGAGGACCGAAATAAAACTATTGATTGATTGATTGAAGAAGCCATCAGAAACCTGTCGTATCTGTCCAGAAAAAAAGCAACTAAAGGCTGGAAAACACTACACGACTTTTAAAATGTGAACAGATTTTTAAAACACCAGGCATCATGCACTTACAGACTTATAATGGTATAATATTATTGTAAACAGTCACAAAGGAAAACTGGGCATCATACACTGAATGACTTTAAATTCCTTCCGATCACATCAAACTCGCACAGAAACATGTGACAAATGAGAACAATATGCGTTCTAAAACATGTTTGATCTCCTCCGACTGGATGGAATCATAGTCTGAAGCTAAAAATATGACCAGCATACACTACGTGATTTTCTATTAGATATGTCAGCTAAAATCTACAGACTTTTTTTTTTTTGATAGACTTTGTACTTTCAAATAAAATATTTTTTTAATTATTCTTTAAAAAGGTTGTTTAAAATAAAAATAAACAAGAATTTTTAATAAAACATGATGTGAGCTTAATGGGAACAGGGGTGTGCTTAAAGGGTACACAAATGTACCCATTAAGCACAGCCAGACTTTTTGCATTTAATGATGTATATCTTCATCAAAATGCTTTTGTCATTTAAAATAAAATTATGAATTTCTGTGTGAGAGATTAATATTTTATTTTAACATAACTTCTTGTACCGAAAACAATTTCTTGTGCACTAAAAATGTCTCAATGTAGATTTTGGTGAGCTTAATAGGTACGTTTACCCTACTTACAAAGCCCTGAATGGTTTAGCACCTCAGCATTTGAGTGAGCTCTTATCGCATTATAGTCCTTCACGTCCACTGCAATCTCAAAACTCTGGCCATGTGATAATACCTAGAATATCAAAATCAACTGCGGGTGGCAGATCCTTTTCCTATTTAGCGCCCAAACTCTGGAACAATCTACCTAACACTGCTCGGGAGGCAGACACACTCAGTTTAAATCTAGATTAAAGACCCTAGACCCTAGCACCTAGAGATGACCTCTACAGCCCTGAACATCAGCGGAGACCAGGACAACTAGACGAGCCCCAGAGACAGATCCCCAGTGAAGACCTTGTCTCATAGACAGCCATCAGGACAAGACCACAGGAACCAGATGAGTCCTCTGCACAATCTGACTTTGCTGCAGCCTAGAATTAAACTGCTGGTTCATCTTATTTCAACACTCTGTTTCCCTGTTTAATACTGTAAAACTGCTTTGACACAATCTGCATTGTAAAAAGCACTATATAAATAATGGTGACTTGACTTTGCTCTACTGTTTGATCTACAAGAAATGCATTATAAGGAATGGTGCTTTAATGATTTGTGATGGATTATCAACTAATTATGCACCTTCCTTGTAGGTGCGTTCAGATAGTATATAGTGTTTTCATTAATCTCAAAGCGCATACAGCAGTTAGGCAGTTAGGCCAAATTCTGTAAACACTTGTTTGAAATATTTTTTTTTTCTTGTGCTTGCAGGTTCATTCCGAGAATCAACCCTGGTGGCACCAAATGCCATTCAGAGTCACAGATAAGATGGAATTCTGGAAAGAGGGTGCAAAGAAAAAGCATCAGCCTGAATCCCCTCATGGTGTTTTTCATCAGAGAGCTTGTCAACTTTGCCAAAATTACTGAAATTTAACACACCAACACAAACTAATTTTTACTGTATTTTATTTCTGTAAAGCCTGTTTTGCCATGCTACAGATACAAAGTCCCCCAGGGGACTGTGGTGATACCCTTTTTTCAGCTAGTGCATGCTAGAGATGAAGATCTATAATTGTTCAACAATTAAAAAGAATATTATAAAGACAAATGCTAATGAGTTATTGTGATTTTTATGGGGTTGGGGTTGTAAAAAAATATGGTACAGTGTAAAATGTACAGTAATCTCTTTACAGTGTAGTTTAGGTGCCTATTAGTTGGCATCCGAACGAGCAGGAGGAAAAATAAAATAATAAAAATGTTTGCGAGCTGCGAGCATCTTCCGGAGCTGACAGCAGCAGATACCAATAAAGGTACATTTTCTTTTTTTCTGAAATCACTCACTGTTATATTGTACATTTGTTAATAATTTAGATATATTAACAAATATATTTAATTACCTTGTATATGACACTCTCATGATAATCTAATTAACGGGTTAATTAATCTTTTATAAAGCCTCTTTGTGAGTTAAACAGGGATGGGCAAATATGGTACTGGAGGGCCACTGTCCTGCAGTGTTTAGCTTTAACCCTAATCAAACACACCTCTACCAGCTAATTTAGGATTACTAGAAGGCTACAAGTAGGTGAGTTTTATCAGGGTTGGAGCTAAACTCATTTAATATTTAAACTATAAACAAATGTACAGTATAAGGTGAGTGATTTCAGAAAAAGAAAGAAAATGTTCCTTCACTGGTTGCCGCTGTCTGCTCCGAGAAGATGCTTTCCCTCCCTGCTGATAGGTGCCCAAACTAGCTCTTCTGATTGGCCAAAATGCTCTGATCTTTGAAGAATGCTCGCTGTTGCCTCTACAGGTGCACAAATCACTTTTGCTGCATATTTCACACAGATATATGGTGCAAAAGGGAGAGTGCGCGAAACTTGTCATTTGCAATTGAAAAAACCGCGTTTGAGACTCATAGCAGCAGATTCACGCCGTTGTCGTTATGCACTTGTGTTTGTGCTAGAAAAAGCATCCAAGAAAAAAAAAAAATGTATGTAAGAAAACATTCTACAAGTGTGCAAATCTCATTGCAAAAATTCACATACTGATTTGCGGATGTACAAAATTCGACCATGACTTCACGTTTTTGATGCAGGTGAGTGAATGATATAAGTATAAGATATAAGTATAGCTTTTTATTTCTCCTCTTTCCAATTACTTGCATGTGTGTTTGGCTCAGTGTTATTTTTTTTTTTAGGATTACTGATAAACTAACGTAGTTTGATTTGTATTTGTTATCTATTTAAATTTTAGTTAAAGTTGGAATAATGTTTGTCATTTTAAGTTTTTTTTTATTATGTCTGTATAGGTTTTTTATTAAGTTTTACTTTTATTTAATTTGAGTTATTTTAGTACTTCAACAAACTAAATGGAAATGAAATAATATATATATTGAATTTATAAATGTATATAAATATATATGTATGTGTGTGTGGTTGTACATACAGTATGTAGTTGTTTTTTGCTGTTTGGCTTAGTGTTATGTTAGAATCATTATTATACTCATACCTTTTATTCTTTAATATTTTGACTTGCTTTTAGCTTTATTTTTTTGTTTTCATTTAAATGTCAAGTTTTGACATTTTGTTGTATGCATTAGCTTTTAGTTTTGGATCCGTTTTAGTTGTTTTAAAACTACAATTGATTGCTTCTGTTGTCCTCATTTGTAAGTCGCTTTGGATAAAAGCGTCTGCTAAATGACTAAATGAAATAAATGACTAAATGAATGTGTTTTGCACCATATTCACTGCAGCAATAGTAGCAAAACGTGAGCGTACGAGTTTCTTGATTTGTGATTCGTAGAATAGGATTTGTGCACCTGCAGTGAAGGATTCGAGAAGGTGTAACTGTTGTGTTGTGTTTGTGGGAGAGTTTGCAACTTTTTTCTGTGACTTCAAATTTACTGATACAAATGTGTGGCTATTCTCTACAACTACAAATTCCGCTGTCACAGACACTCAGCTGTTTTGCACCAAAAATACCTTCATAGTGAGCTCTGTTGGAATCTAATATCGCACTCCTATCAGCCAATCAGATTCGAGAACCAGAAAGAACCATTGAATAAAATAAAATAATCACACAATTTTGGAAAAATTGACAAATCTACTAGATATCTCCAATCAAAAATAAAACATATAAAATAAAACAAAATGCAAAAATAATAATCACACCTTTTCGGAAAAATAGGCAAGTCTAGATATTTCTCACATAAAATAAAATAAAATGTAAAAATCATCACAAACTTTTGGAAAAATAGGTAAATCTATTAGATATTTCTCATTAAAAATAAAAAAAAACAAAATAAAATAATCAAATCTATTAGATATTTCCCATCATTTTTCCAATAGAAGTGAATTGTTAAGTGCCAGTGGTTGTGGAAGTGTTCTTGGAAACATTATCTCTACAATTCCAATACAACTGTTGCTTTCAAATAATTTTCACACTAAGTAACTGTCTATACAATTATCTGTACATTTATCTGTTGTGGCCCTTGTCTGGTTACTATACATCACGTATACATTCTACATTAAAGTGAGAAAATAATAAAAAATTTTGGATAGATTTTTGGGCTCTCTTTGAGACAGTCTATTTGAGAACAAATAATAAATGGCATTTTCATGAAAGCTCTTTGGACGTCCTGTTCCTCTTACAGTCACTTTCAGTATTTCAGCAGCTTCTCTTCTGAATCAGATATTCATTTGGTCGGACACTGATCTAGAAAGACTGTCTCTCTAATGATGAATAGAGAGAGACAGTGAATTATGTATTTAAAAGGATCCTATTGTTTTTGCAGAGAACCGTCTCATGTCAGACCCAACAAACCGAATCCATCTGACACAAACTCCATTCTCACTTCAACTCAATTCCTGTGTACAAAATTAAATACTAGCATACAATTTTACACACTCAGTCCTGTCATCATCCCTGAAATATAGTTAGCTTGCGTTTTTACTTCAATTATAAACTTTTATGGAGTTCAAATGCAGCTGATTGCAGGAAACCGTATTCCACAAACTATAGTATAATGTATAATGCATTGTAAAAATATTCACTATGTAGCTATGTTGTAATGCATTATAGATTTTCATAAATAATTGCAACCAAAGTCAAAATGCATTATAATATTTGAAGATAAATTTTTACACCTGAAATTGGTTGTTTGTCATTATATTTTCTGTAAAAATGAATGCATAAGTGTTATAATGTAGTATAAATGTGATTACAATTATTCGTGAGATCATACAATGCATTATAAGTGCATTATAAGGCATAATTATTGCATTAAAAAAAACTTTTGCAAAAAAACAAAAAAAACAAAAAAAACATTATGCATTATAAAGGCTTCAAGTAATGTGTTACCACAATTTCTTTTGTGGATATTTATTTTTTTAAAATAAATTATATATTTATGCAGAAGAAAAACAGTTATGATTGGTTTGATGCTTCAAAATGTAATATGCTCCATTAAATTGGCAAAAATAAATAAATAAATTAAAAAATTAATTAAAAATTAAAGCTAGGCAATTTTTATGGAAATATGAAAATAAATCACTCAATTTAAATTTCAAATCATGAATTTAATTACATTTCTCAAATGGGAAAAAAAGAGTTTTTGACCATTTTTTTATTTTTTATTTTTAGAGTTGCCATATTTGTTGATTTTTTTTCTAAACGTGATGAGGAAAAGCATTTGCATTTATTCATTTAGCAGAAGTGACTTTCATATGAGGAATACAGAAGCAATTCATCTTGAGGAGAAGGAGGAAAGATACTCATTTTCTGATCATTATGCATCTCACAAAGGGTTAATGCTCACAGTGCATTACAATGTTTTTGTCATTTCTTTTGCTTCAGTGAATTCTCTCTGCTTTTTTTTGTGGACTGGATTTATTCTCAAACACTGACATTTGTGCCCACACTCTGGATCAAATGCAACAGAAAACGGAGCTGAAAGATGTCCCATCTTTCTGTCTCTGTCCCTGTGAGGTGTTCACCTGATGTTCACCTCCATCTCAGTGATAGACTTGACTGAAACAGAGAAAGGTGACATCGTCTGCTCTCATTGGTCTTTCAGTCGGCCATGGCAACAGCACAATCACAGCACTGACACGCACACACTCTGCTCTTTACTTACTACCATCATCATGTTCTTCATCATCATCTTTCTAACTGTCAGTCATTGGTTCAAACTGTTTTTCCCAAACTGTTTTTGTTCTCTGAAATCATCTCGCAAATGTCAAATGCTGTTCTTTTGAACTTTCTGTTCATTATAGAATCCTGAAAAATAAAATGTTTCATGGTTTCCACAAAAATATTCGTCAGCACAACTGTTTACAACATTGAAACTATTTTTCAAATATATTGATAATATTATATATAGTAATAATAAATAATTATAATAAATGATAATAGTATATATTTGAATATATAAGAAAATAAAGGAATGAATGAATATTATTTACCACTCTTTTATTTACCATATTTATAATTATATATATTTTATATAATAATGATAACATTTATCATATATATATATAAATATATATATATATATATATATATATATATAACAAATAATAAATATTAACATTATTATACATATATTATTATTATTATTATTATTATTATTATTATATTATTATTGTAATATATAATATAAATTTAAGTACTTAAAATAAATTTATTTGTAATACCATTAATTTATATATAAACATATATAAAACATTAATATTATTAATGATATTAATAGTATTATTAATAATAATAATTATAAACATAAAATAAATAAATGAATAAATTAATAATATATGAATGAATAATATGAATGAATAATATTTAGCACTCGTTTTACATATATATTCATATATCTATATAAACTATATATATCTATATATATATATATATATATATATATATATATATATATATAAATGTATTACGTATTATTGCGCGTGTACGCACACACCTTTTCTCTTAGACTTGAGGAAAGAACAAACAGAGGAAAATATCGACACGCCGCATAACAACACTCATCTCTTATTATTGTACCCAAAAGATGGTTTCCATAGGAACATAATTTTGTGGAAATAACAAAGTAACACTCAAGAAATCATAATGGCTGATCAAAAATAGCCACATATGCAGAACTAATTCTGAATACGTGAAGAGGGTCTGACAAAAGCCTGGACAGAATGCCAGCTCATTCATTCTCATTCAGACCTCAAGGTGAAACAATGGTCACAGTGACATTTGTCGTAACCACACATAAATTATACATGCTCTTTTGTGTTGGGAAATGCTTTTAATTTCGCTAGAAAGGAAATATGACAGGAAAAAGCACATTTTTGGATTAGAGTTTGATTATAGTTCAGTCATGCAGAAGATGCAAAGCTACATGACGCAAGAAAAGCCTTCAGGGGAACCTTTTAGATTCAGACACAAAATGCAGACGGCGCTGCTTTCCAAATACAAACAGACACACAACCAGCGTTTATAAACTACTGGGAAGATTCAAAACTAGCCTTATTAATAAAAGCTCACTTTACTTTCCATACAGTCAGAGAAAATACACCTTTTGGCATTTTAAGATTTGAAAACCCATCATCTCAAACTCAAACTTTTATAAAGAGAGTGAGATTTTATAGCAGAGAGTGAAAGCGGATTGTGATGCTTCAAAAAAAGAAAGAAAAAAAAAGCCCCATGAAAGTAGCTGTCAAATCGCTTTTAGTTCAATGACGTTTGATGTCAAAATGACAAATATTGAGCTTAGTTTGGGTCTGTTCCCCACACAAATAAATCATATGACTTCTAAAGACTACTATATTATGAAAATTTGATGGCGACTTCACACCCTTGACATGCAGATATACTTTTGTAGTGCAGAAAAACAACATTATGAAGAGCATTTTGCTATTTTTCTCATTTTTTGTTCAACATGAGAAAGAAAGTCATATGAGTTTGGAACAAAATAAGGATGAATAATGAAATAGTTAACAAAAACTAAAACTAGTTAACGAAAACTAGAAAAACTCACTGTCTCCAAACCAATGTCACCAAAACTTCATATTTAGTTAAAAGAAATAAATATAATATTTAATTTATCATAGTTAATTAAACTAATTCTAAAACCATTTAAAAACATTTTTGTTATTTAAAAACAATAAAATAAATGATAACTAGTTAACTAAAACATATTGTTTCTGAACCAAAAAAACAGCAAAAATGTATATTTAATTAAAAAAATTAATTTAATATTTCATTTATTAACTAAACCTAATTCTAAAATCATTAAAAAATGATTACTCATAAAATAATAAATAATTTTTTATATAAAAATAAAATATAAAAATTTATCTTATTTTATTTCTCATTTTCATTTAGTTTACATTGATGCACTAAAATAACTGAAACTAGAACTGAAATTAAAATGAATAAAAACTATACATTTAAAAATATTTTTAAAAATGATTTTAAAAACGTAAAAAAAAAACATTTCAACAAAAATTTACAGAAAATTCAAAAATAAAACATAATTAAAATATTAACCAAAATAATAAAAACTAAAATAATATTTCAGTGATATTAAAATAACTGTAACGAAATAACTTTAATTAAGGAGATTTTTTTTCAGTTTTCGTTATTCTTTTGGGTGTATTTTTGGAAATTTTACCCACACAATAATGGTGAACGCTACCCACACACACACACACACACACACACACACACACACACACACACACACACACACACACACATACACACACACACAAGCAAATCTGTCAGGTCTGATATGTGTTTCTACAATCACCCTAAGTTCCCTACAGGGCTCTTAAAGCGATGTGCACAGGATTCCTATCAGAATTCAACCTCGGACACCATTTAAAATGATCGTAATGGGATCAAATGAGATCCTGCTGCCTGGAGGACTTTTTTCATCTTTGAATCCTATTGGATGTCGTACCTTTATTAGATCTCTGTTGTACTGTATTGTAAACATGTCCTGCTACTCGACAATTGAAATAAATCACATGTGGAGTTGAAAGAGCTGCTTTCAAAATGCATTCTGATGTCCTACAGCAGATTTTATTTTCTATAAGCTTTAGTTTTGGGTTACACTGGAAATTCCTATAAGGTTTATAAAAAATGATGATTAAACTCCAAAAGGAGTTTGCAACGATTTTGATTGATTTTTCAGATCATTTCATACTGAGCTTTTTCAAGTTTAGACAATGAACATGACACGGTCCAGGAATGTGAATAAATGCTGACGCGCAGCGGTCGAGAAGCGCTCGGATTCATCTCTGCGGCTTTCACAGTTTATTATCTCCAAACCAATGTCAGCAAAAAGGAATCTGCTCATTTCTGAGGAGAACCGATACCTGCTCTCAGACGACCAGAGGAAAATCTCATTTCTCAGATCTGACGCTGTTGTTTCATAACTCAGGAGATGTCGAGTTCACAGTTTATTTTCTTAACTTGTCCTCCCATGTTTCCCCTTTTTAAAAAATGAATGTGGAGAGCAGGTTAGATCATTTGAAGGAGTTACACACTGATGTTTAATGTTTTTTTTTTTCTTTTTTCAGATGACTAACTCTAAATATGAGTAACAGTAATAATGATTCTTGACATATATATTTCATTTTAGTTTATATTTATTTTATTTCAAGTAACATTTATTTTAATGGTTTTAGTTTTAGTTTCAACATTTGAAGTGGATCAAAAAAGTTCTCAAAAAAGACAAGAACAGGTATTGTGTTTGTTTTAGGACAACTTTGATGAAAGGATTTGATCCACTTCAAATGTTGACTACTGTATAATGACCCTGCATTCAACTTGTCACAAGACACAAATCCTAACAAACAAACAAACAAACAAACATCACCAATTCATTTGGTTGTGTTACATGTCAGCACAGTTTGAGACATTACTCAAGATATCTCTTAAACCTCTAGAGGAGACACATGTGGGCTTTTTCTCTCAGGACAAACATCTGAGAACCAGGAGACGTCAACCAAACTCTCTGTTTTCTCTCAGCTGCCGTCTGTGAGAACAACCATAATAAAAGAGGTGTCATTTGCGGTTCCTCTTCCAGTGGAAAACTAAAACCGAAAGTGTTTACTTCCAAATAAACGAGTGTAATTTTGCGAAATGCGAGCGATCTGTAAACAACATGCGGTGTGTTGCTCATTAAACGTGTCACAAGACGTGAATCATGACAAACAGTGCCAGTATCTCAGCTGACTCACATAAACAAACGGGATGCTAAACGCGCACTTAATTCCCGGACACACGTGGGCTTGTGGGATGGAGTTATGCCGAAAATACCATTTTCTGAGGCCGAGCGTCTCTTTCTCTCTCTCTCTTATTCCCCTCCCCAGTCCCACCTCTCTCTCTTGGTTTCTGGCTCATATTAGATGCTGTCTGCTTCAGCAACGTCCGAAACCCCACCTCCTCCTGTCTCTCTCTCATTTCTCTCTCTCTCCATTCCGTCTCAGGCGGCGTGGAATCCTGGCTGTTTAATTGTCGAGTGGCAAGATCTGAGGGAAAGATCGGGAGCCGCTGCGTCTGTCAACGCTTTACGAGCCCCAACCCCAGGAGAGAGAGACAGGGAAGGTGTAGGAAGGAAGTGTTTGGAGTTTGGGGGATTTTTACGCAGTGGGGAGGTGAAGAAAGAGGTGAAACGCTGAAGTAAGACTTCAGAGTTGGAGGGAAAAAAAAGAGGGAGGGAAAGAAAAGAGGCCCACCGTTGGAGAAAGGGCAACGAGAGGGAAAAGTGGGAAAACAAGAGTAAGTTAGGAGGAAGGAAGGAAGGAAGGAAGGGGGAGGTGATCTAAAAGTTAGAGAGGGAGCGAGTCGAACGCAGTGAAGACGCAGATGAGAAAAACAGACGCTGTGGATGGCCTGGGTGGAGAGAGAACCAGTTGTTTTCTAAGTCGCCTTTCGGACTGGAATGCACTCGGAGAGTTTGAGATTCCCGACGCCTTACTGCCAACTTTGCTTGCGACGCGCGACGGGCCCCAGCGACGGATCATGCCTGCGTATGGAGTCTGGCGTAGCCCCGTTCCCAAAGGATTTGGGGATGGAGCAAGCGGATAGGACCGGAGTGTCTCCGGTTTACGCTGAGGAGATCCGGCATCCATGCTACAGGTGGGACTCACCCTGCGTTCGGGAGATCCGGCGGGAATGCGGATGCGTCCAGCGGTGGTATTATCCAGAGCTGTTGCATCCCTTCAATGGAGACCATGTTTTAAAGGTCAGAGGTCACCGGTGCTTCTCATCCTACGTTCAGGAACGGGACAAAGTTCATCATCCTGAATACAACGGGCATTGCGAAAGGAGACGAGTGTCATTCCGGCATCACGAGGAGCGACCCGAAACTGGCAGACAATCGCACTGTAATGGGCCGAACTCTAATCAGGTGGGTTTTTTCCCAACTGAGGTGCCCTCCAGCAAGTTAGGCCGCTCCAGGGCACACCTGCAGGTGAACGGGCCGCAGTGGGAAGTGAGGAGGTCTCGAGGGGACGAAGGTCTGGAGAAACATGGCAAGCAGAGGAAGAGCCAGGGAACAGTACGGGAACAGATCAAACAAGTGGTCACAGAGCTCGAGGAAGTACTGGGTGGTCTCAAACAGGTCCAGTTGGAGATGAAAGAGGTGAGGATGGAATAATAAATAGAGGGATGGTGACTGTTTAATGCGAGATCAAAAATTTGGTCTTCAAAGTTTTAAAAGGATAGTCAAGCCAAAATGGAAATTCTGTTATTGTTTACTTATGAATGCATGAGGAAAACACAGAAATTGGACTTTTTCTTAAAGGGATAGTTTACTCTGAAATGAAAATTCTGTTATCACTTACTCTTGAATGCATAAACAACTTAGAAATTTGACTGTTTTTCTTGAAGGGATAGTTCACCCAAAAATTTATAAATTCTGTTATCATTTATACATGAACGCATGTAGAAAACACAGAAATTTGAGGGGGAAATTGGAAGGGATTATCTGGCCAAAATTTTTTAATTTTGTCACAATTTACTCAGGAATGCATTAAGAAATGTTATTATTTTTCTTAAAGGGATAGTTCACCCAAAAATTGAAATACGGTCATCGTTTTCTCATGAATGCATGAGGAAAGCACAGAAATTTGACTATTTTGGGAATAAAAAGGAATAGTTCACACAAAAATGAAAATTCAGTCATTTACTTTACTTTCATGAAAAAATTTTTCTTAAGGGGATAGTTCACCCTGAAATTAAAAAAAAAAAAAAATCTGTCATCATTTACACATAAGTGTATGAAGAAAACAGAAGTTTGATTATTTTTCTTAAATAGATTATCTAGTCAAAAATTAAAACTGTGTCACAATTTACTCATGAATGCATAAAGAAAATTCAGAAATGTGACTATTTTTCTTAAAGACATACTTCACCCTGAAATGAAAATTCTGTTATCATTTACTCTTGAATGCATAAAAAAAAAATAAAAAAAAAAAGTTGACTTTTTTTTTCTTAAAGGGATAGTTCACCCAAAAATGAAAATTCTATTATTTACTCATGAATGCATGAAAAATACTTGGAAATTTGATTACTTTTCTCAAAAGAATAATTCACCCAAAAATTAAACTTCTGTCATTGTTTACTCAATTAATGCATGGAGAAAAATCACACATTTAACTATTTTTCTTAAAGGAATACTTCATTCCAGGGCCGTTTCTAGCCATTTTGATGCCCTAGGCGAAATCCCTATTAGCGCCCCCCCATCCAACTCTCACACCCAAACAAGATAATTAAGATTACATACAAAATAACATAAAACTGATTATGTAAACACTCAAATCTTAAATAACAACACTGATACATTTACAAATTATATTTGTATATAGGTTATATATATATACAGTGCCCTCCAAAAGTATTGGAACAGTAAAGACAAAATTGCTCTGTTGGCTGTGGAGTCAAGACATTTACAAATATGATTAAAAGATGAATATGAGACAAAACTACAGAATGTCACATTTTATTATTAGCCGTTTCAACACATACATGTTTTACCAAATAAAAAGAACAGCACTTTTAGAGTTCATCCCACTCATTGATGTGAGCGTAAGTATTGGGACAGTTGAACATAAGGTAGATATAAAAGATTAAAAGCTATTATTTAGTTGCAGATCCCTTGCGCACAATCACAGCAGTGAGTCTGTGACCCATAGACATCACCAGACTCTTGGTCTCATCCTTTGAAATACTTTTCCCAGCCTTTAATGCAGCCAATTCCAGTTGTTGCTTGTTTTGGGGAGTTTCTGCCTTTACTCTCCTCTTCAGCTGGTGAAATTCATGTTCAATCGGATTTAAATCTGGAGATTGACTTGGGCAATCTAAGACTTTCCATTTCTTTGCCCTTATAAATTCCTTGACTGAACTGGCAGGGTGTTTTGGGTCATTGTCCTGATGCAATATGAAGCACTTCCCAATGAATCTGGTGGCATTTTCTGGAATATTGGTAGGCAAGATGGTTTTGTACCCTTCCAAATTCATTCTGCTACTGTCATCTTACATTAAGTCATCAGTAAAGTTGAGAGGGCCTGTTCCAGAGACAGCCATACATGCCCATGCCATAACACCACCTCCACTATGCTTTACAGATGAGGCTGTATGCTTGGGATCTTTTGCAGTTCCCTTTTTTTCTCCACATTTTTGCTTTCCCATCACTTAGATAAAGGTTAATCTTTGTCTCATCGGTCCATAAACACAGTTCCAAAACCCTTCTGGCTCACCTTTGTGCTTTTTTACAAACTCTAATCTTGCCTTTCTATTTTTGGTGCTGGTCAGAGGTTTGCATCTTGCTGTGTAGCATCTGTAATTCTGTGTCAAAGTCTCCTGAGGACAGTAGATTGTCAGAGCATTACCCCAGCTTTCTGGAAGTTGTTGGTGATTTTACAGACACGTCTTTTAGGGTTCATTTTCGCAGCTTTTATGATTTGTCTGTCATCAACTACTGTTGTTTTCTCAGTCGATCAGGTAGTTGTTGGTTGCTGGTGTCGCTGGTAGTTTCCAAACTCTTGATTTCTCCATGCCCTTTGTTTTTGCTATAGCTCTAATTGACTTCCTCTTTTCTTTAGCATCCAAATTGCTTGCTTTTCTCTCAAAGTCAGCTCCCTCATCTTCATCCTGGTTTGTGTGTGTCATCATCGAATGCAAGATTCAGAATGCAGAAGTAATGGATATAACTGATACGACACATTCCCTGCTTTTAATATCTGAAGAATGAATGCAACAGGACACAGCTGATCACTTAGAAAGACCTGTGAGGCAACTGTTCCAATACTTATGCTCACATCAGATAGGGGGATGAAACTCTAAAAGTGCTGAACTTCTTAGCTGGTAAAACATCTATGTGTTGAAACGGCTAATAATAAAATGTGACATTCAGTAGTTTTGTCTCATATTCATCTTTTAATCATATTTGTAAATGTCTTGACTCCACAGCCAACAGAGCAATTTTGTCTTTACTGTTCCAGTACTTTTGGAGGGCACTGTATATATAAAATTTCTTTTTCAGACATCAGTTTCTTGTCACATTCAAATTGGTTGTCATAGTAACGACACTAACTTGTGGAAATTCAGCGCATTGTGAGTTCCACAAATCTGAACGCATTAGGCCTATTTGTAAATTGACTGTTAAGATAAAACATTTTGCACAGTTTATTATCTGTGATACCATTATAGCCACTGGATGCCTGTATAGCTCTATGTAACAATCAATAGTTGCTAAGAAATTGTCATCACACATAAATTAATTTTATTACATTTGTATTTGGATACATGTTTAGATATTATCAACGGCTACTTTTTGACTTTATCTGTTTTTTTTTTTTGTTCAATTGTTTTGTTGTTGTTGTGTCAGTTATTGCATTAATATTTCAGTCAAACCTATAAAACTCTTTGTTACCCCAAACTACATATAAAAGCCTGATCAGTGGCATAAAAGTAATCAGAATGGAGCTACTTGTTCTTTTATTACTCATTGACGTGTGAACTTCCCTTTTAAATAACGTGACGCTCTGCCCTCTATATGTGTGACGCTGCTCCCTTTAAGCGCTGTTGAAAGCGAATTAAATTTTTTTTTTTTTGTAAGCGAATTAATTGATTCAGCATTTCGACACTTCCGTCAGGATGCGTTAAATTTGACAAAGCGGTTTAATAAAGGATGTATTGATCTTGTGAATTAGCGAATTTTACTATACCAATATTTTTAATTGGCTGAAAAAGTTTTATATAGGAATATTACACGACACACTGAACCTTTAACAATGCATTGGTGCAAAAACGCACACGGCACACCTTTTAGACCAATTTCACATGAAACATGATTTCTCGACTGCCACAAATACTGCCTGAACAAAATACTGATTTTGTGCACTTTTATGTACAAATATTTTAAACTGGCCTTTGAACTTAAACGGCAAAAAAAAAAAAAAAAGCCTTACCTTGCCAAAACACTGACAGAACCCATTGATCTAATGGCATTGTTGAGCGCTCCAAATCCAAATGCAAACTTTGCATGCAACAATCAGAGGCAGCAACTGACAGCGCTCTGATCCAATGGCATACAGGCATCATCAGATTGACAGTACTCTAGCCCAATGATGTTGGGGGATCCAGTGGGGGCGGCAATCATATTTCAGAGTGACCATACCACTCTTGATCATAACCCTGTTAAAATGTAGTGGCAGTACATGCGCTCATTGGCACCCCCTCCAGCTTGCCTATGCCTAGAAACGGTACTGCTTCATTCAATCAATTAATAAATAAAAAAAGTAATGAAGTATCTATAATTTATTCACGCTCATGTCAATCCAAATATGTATGATGTTTCTTCTGTGGAATATGAAAGAAGATATTTTGAAGAAAGTTGGTACCCAAACAACTTCGGACCCCACTGACTTACATAACATATGTAAAAAAAAAAAACTGAGACTTTTGTCAGAATATCTTGTTTCACAGAAGTCATACTGGTTTGGAACGACAAATGGCCAAATGAAACACTGTGAGTGACAGGCTACTATTTCTAAGGAGTCACTGATTTGGGGTTCAGCATATTTGAGATGGGATTTTAATAAGCACAGAGACTGGATAAGATCAAAAATTAATTCTGTTTAGCCAGTGGAAATATAATATCTGTGTGTTCATAGCAAACATCTTTGTGATGAATCTATTCTGAAAACATCATCTGAAAGCCTTCAGAACCCAAAATACACATCTGCCAGAAACGCACTGTCAGTTATATTCAGAGCTGGAAATACTCCATTGGAAGCTTTATTGTGAAAAAGAATATTGTATTTTCTGGAAGGGAAGGGGCCGGTCCTTAAGTCCATCACAAAGGCTTGTTATAAGAGAACAGAATCTTAAAATCAATACCTAAAGATAGCTCAATATGTGCAGACTGACATTAGCAATAATGGACTGTGCAGGACGTAAGACATTAATTGAATTATTTAGATACGTTTCAATGGATGCATCAAGACTCCCATTAGATGTAAATGACTGCAGCAGGAAATAAAGTCAGTAGATTAATGCATCACAGTGAAGGAAGCCAAAAAAGTTATTTTTATGCTATATTAACCTGATGATGACCTGTGAGGATGTATTTAGAAAAAACCTTTTCAGCGTTCAAATAGATTCTGGTGGGTCAGTTTAATGTTCAGAGTCACTATTAGTAAGTCATTGCCACTGGTAGTTTGAAACACTGTGATGCTTTCAAAACATTGATATGAGTGGCTTGACATGTTAACTTCTGACTAATGGCATGAGTTTAGGGGCGGGACTATTGTTGATTAATGACAAACATCTTTAGGTAGAAGTGTCTGGGAAAGCTGTCTAGAAACCAGTCATTATATTTTTAATTAAGCTGTGCTGCTACTGAAGATTGTACAGTTTACCTTTAAGAAAATTGTTAAAATATAATGTAATAAAATAGAAAAATAAATAAATTTTATATATATATATATATATATATATATATATATATATATATATATATATATATATATATGCCCACCATCATGCTGTTCTAAACCCACATGACTTTCTTTTTTTGAGAAACACAAAAATGTTCTACAGAATATTCATGCTGCTTTTTTTCCCCATACAATTCATATTCATTCATTCAAATCACACTCATTACTTGCTGAAAATCTTGCCTTCATGTTTAAAGAACAGGGGTTTCTTAAAGTTTCAAGTATTATAATAATACTGTGCATCAAAAACTGAAATGATTTTTGGATGGAAGCATGAAAACATACCTTAGTTTAGTTTCAGTTTTTTATTTTACTTCAGTTTACAAAAATGCTTCATTTAGTTTCGATAACTCAATATGACAGCAAAAATCGTTGGCGCCAAACATGGTGCGACACATTTGGATGCAACATGTTTGAGTATGTGAAGAATCCTAGTGAATTATGTTTACAAAAATTAGTGCATGACTCCTTTTTGGAGGTTGACAACTTCTGGTATGCAAAAAAAGTGGTTTAAAGTATCTCCTTTAGCGTTCTGCAAAAAAAAAAAAAAAAAAAATTAATTGAATAAGACGAGGGTGTGTAAATAATGACAGAATTTGTATTTTCTGTCTATGAAGGTCGTCCAACACATCGACATTCTGACGTCCAATATTGACTTTGGTGAAGATGAACCAAGTCTATCAAATGGACTCTCCCAAGTTGCCACCAAAAGCAGTCGGACTGGTGTTGAGGCATTGATCCACAATTCAAACAGCGAAGAGGACATGTCAACTTCCAATTCCTCTCTCACTCACAGCCCTGTCACTGTGGATTTAGCTCACATTAACAGTCCTTCACCGATCAGAAACTGCACAAGTCCTTCCCCTCCTGAGCAACGATCTGTTACTTTTGAGGATAAAGGCAAACGAGTTGTGAAACAGAGCTCAGAGACTCAAAGGACGGCCAATGGAAACTGCCTACCGCATCGAACGGCAAGGAAAGGCCAATTGGAAAACCACAGACCCCCTGTAGCTCCAGCAGTGTGCACTAACTCAAATAAAACCCACCGGCCTCCACCTTACCCTCAGAATGGACAGGTGAAGATGAGGATGCCCCCCTATCCTGGAAACCATAAGACGCTCTCCTCCACTGTAGTGTAAGGACACAAAACCAACTCGCTTTCACAGAAACCCAATCATCAGCAAAGAGGACAACACATGCAAACACATCATGCATACTCACAGATACACTGCACACATGCTTAATCGATTACCAAGTAACCTGTCCAAATGCTTCTTGGTGACGAAACTCAGGGTAAGTGGACACTACAGGTCCTTAGACAAATGGTCAGCATGTGCTTGCTGTGTTTATGTTCATGCATGTGTGTATCTGCACTTCTAAACTCAAATTATCAGGTATTTATACACTACTGTTCAAAAGTTTGGGTTACTTTTTTAACATTTTTGAATGAAGCCTCTTCTGCTCACCAAGGCTGCATATATTTGATTAATTGTACACTAAAAACATTAATATTATGAAATATTTTTATAAATTAAAATAGCTGTTTTCTATGTGAAAATATTTTAAAATGTAATTTATTTCTGTGATCAAACCTGAATTTTCAGCATCATTACTCCAGTCTTCAGTGTCACATGATCCGTCAGAAATCATTCTAAAATGCTGATTTGCTGCTCAAGAAACATTTCTGATTATTAGCAATGTTGAAAACAGTTGTGCTGCCCAATATTTTTGAGGATTTTTATATTTTGTGACATTATAAATGCCTTTACTATAACTTTTGATTAATTTAACACGTCCTTGCTAAATAAAAGGTCATTTCTATACAAAACAAATTGTACTGACTCCAAACTTTTCAACAGTAGTGTATTATCTCATTATTATCTCAGTTGTTTCTCCTAGATTACAATGAGATTAAACAGACAGCAAAGGAAATGTCTGCTTTTCAGCTTCTTTTAAGAAAAACCTCACATCTCCTAAAAAGTTTCAGAAGAGATCTCAAAAACGTCTCAAACTGTGCTTATATTAGCAAAGATATCAGAGATCTCAATTTCATATTAAATTCTCCCAATACCAATTTACTGAGCTTCTATTTACATTAATTTTACACATGCTGTCAACTATAACCTAATTTGTTTCAAATTCATATCAGGAGAAACATCTGAGACAACTCCGACCTTTAAAAGAGCAATTTCCAATGGGTTTACTTTCCAAAAGTGCTGAAACATGTGCCACATCCATGTGCCTTTCAGAAAAAAACTCACTCTCTATTACAACAGACACCATCACCATGTGTTTTTTCTTAGTTATTATTTCCCAGAAAAGAAAAGCATGGTGGGATCTGCCGACATGGAATCATTTCGTTAGAAATAGAGACCGAGCCATTTGTGATGAAGACAGTCTACACAATGACTCAGTGTTAACAAGGCTAACTATGCGTCATGAAAGATGTCTTCCATCTGTTCCTCAGGCTAACAGAGTGTCAATATGCTGCACTTGTTTCCTCAGATTACGGTGAGCTTTGTTGTTCGCACCGCAGGCAAAGGAACGGTGTTGAATGTTGTGCGATTCAGAAGTCGGTCCCGCATCTCAGATCTGAGGCTGAACATGACTTTGGGACAAGTGTGCAGATCTGTGTTGCTTTATCACACAGGAAATCAGGATACAATCAGGAATGTTTGATAAACATTCTATAAATGAAACTTCTATTCACGGCTGATTATGTCAGGTCTTCTTTGGTTGTTGTTGAGGCACGTTAAAAGTTCAAACACACAACTTCAAGGCTGGGATTTCTTGGAAAGTCATCTTACACTGCTGTAGACAAAATGCAGATAATATTATGACATTCATCATTTAAATTATCTAGATTTATACATGTTCTGAAGAAAACTTGAGAGGTGCTTGTCTGTGCAAAATCACCAGTTGCCAGGGCATTGCTTTGTGGTTGCTAGGGTGTTTACTGGGTGGATGCTTACAGGCTCAAAAGGGCCCACCCACAAGTTTCTATGATATTATCATCCCTAAATATGCAACCTAGGCTCACTGGAAACATACAATTCACTGCAGCTTCCAGCTAAAATGAACACTAGTGGCAATAAAACACTAACAACATTTATGCCTTTTCATATAAATCATTTAATACAGGGGCAGATTATTGATTAATAAACTTATTTAGTGCAGTTCCTTGCATAATATAGCCTAATGTTATGAGCTGAAAACACTTTTACTATAGTGCATGATTTGTAAAATAACACATTTTAATGTTTGCATCAAATTATCAGCTTTATATGTATGTCTTTTCTGAGTAAACTTGCTCAGTAGCTCACCTGGTACAATATCGCACTTGCGATGTGAAGCGTTCGGGTACGAGTCCAGTGAAAAATGAGCCGTGATAAAAGCTCAAAGACTTGTTGAAGCAAGATAAATGGCATGCAAATGCATTTTTAATTGCACTTATGTTTTTGTTAAATCTATTGGTTAGGATTTAGTATAAGATTTAGTGTAGGCTGCATGTTATTTTCAAATGCGATACAGCATTGACCTAGCATCACTCTCCAGAGACTTCATTTACTTACAATGTAATAAAATATGAAACAATGTAATAAAACACTGCCAGATTCACATTCATGTATTTTAGAGAAAACTGAATGCGCTTTTAGTGGCGGTCATTGGATATTTAATTTACGTACAGCAAACAATGTAATAAAATATCACCAGATTCACTTTTTATTGGTATAGGGATAGAAAGAAAAATCTGAGAAAACACTTTCAGTGCCCTTCACCGGACATTTAATTTACATATAACAACTAACGTTGCCAGATTCACATTCATGTGTTTTATAGAAAACTGAATGCGATTTTATCACCACTCATTAGAAATGTTGTTATGTACAACAAACAACATAATAAAATGCTGCCAGAATCACGTTCATAACTTTCCTAAAGTTAAAAATTTAATGCGCTTTTAGCACCACTCACTGAACATTTAATTTACCTGCAACAACCATAAAACAGTTCTGTCATTTGTCAGAATCACTTTTATCGGTATCAGAGAAAACATTTTGCTTACGTACAACCAACGTAATAAAACGTCGCCAGATTTAAGCTCATTTGTTTTTAGAGAAAACTGAACACGCTTTTAGCACCACTCACTTAATGTTTTATTTAAATACAACAACCAACGTAATAAAACGTCGTCAGATTCACTTTCATTGATATCAGAGAAAACTAAACGTGCTTTTAGCACCATTCACTATACATTTCATTTACATACAACAACTAACATAAAGTGTTGCCATATTCACATTCATGAGTTTTGGAGAAAACTAAACATGCTTTTGTTGCCACTATGCTGGACATTTCATTTTGAATATGACGCAAAATATGCAAGAGGCAACGTAATAGATCCACTTTGCAGGCATATTTTTCCAATGAGCTTAGGTTGGAAATATGGCTCACATTCCTCCTTCAATTTTTTGCCATTTTATCAGGTGAAAATCATATTTCAGATCAATGAAGTAACAACACACCTCTCCACAATAAGACACAAGATTTTAATGTCTGGAGCATGCAAACATTGAGATTTAATAGTTCTTCTGAAAAAAACCCTGGTTTAGGAAGCACAACTAGTTCAACTAAGCCATTTAACTGGGAGAGCCTGAATTTGACACTATTCCCCGACGTATCTAACATTCCTCTGGGGTTAAAGTTAAAATGGCAGATGTGATCTTTGTGTGTGCGGCTGAGAACAAAAGGAACTGATTCCTGCCTGCCGGGATGTGAAAGCAGTAGTTACGGTTTGGCAGTAGAGGGTCATTGTCCTCTAGTGGAGGGTATGTGTCTCTGCACCATTGTTTTTATCGTTTTCAGGCCGGCCCTTCTGTCTGGTTTTCATTAGAAACCACTTGGCTTAAGGCCTGACCGAATGAGGCAAGCTCGTACAATATTTGTGATGGTCAAATAAACACAAGCATTTTCAGACATCATTTACGATGACGGCCACCCACTAGCTGGGAGGGCAACAACAGCTGGGCTCAACACAAACCAGGAAGTAGGTGCATAACAGACAGCGTCACCCAAACACAGCGGATGTTTTCATAGACGTGTGTTTACAGAGAACGCCCACCGTTTGGTGCCTTCGCTCGGGCTACTCAGTGTCGGTTTCAGAAAGCATGTCTTCATCGGCTGTAAAACGAAGCCTAAAGGAGAACACTGTACTATTCACAAGTGCTTTTAAAATCCCAAACGAGATCTCTTTATTACATCACTTGTTTCTCCTAGACAGCAGTGAGACTAAACTGAGTGCAAATGGAGAAACTTTTGCTTAAAGGAACAGTTCACCTAAAAAATGTTGTTCCAAACCTGTATCTTTTTCTTTACTCTGTGGAACATAAAATAATTTTTTTGAAGAACATTTGGGTCCAAACAACTTTCAGTGTATTGACAAAAAACACCAAAACTTTTTTAAAAAATACCTTTTGTGGCAGGAAAATTACAGAATTTTCATTTTGGGGTGAACTGTCCCTTTAAGTCTGTTGTTTCTCATATGCTTCTATTAAGAAAAATTGATGTTCTCAAAACATTAAAGTGTGCAAAAGTCAGAGATCTCAATGTGAACTCAAGTTCTCATCAATTATAGCTCTACATACAGTATATACTTTTAGTTCATGGCAGCTATTCACTTATTTCTGTCTATTTTTTTCTAAGGAATTTTACGAGAAATGTGAGACAAAGTTGATACTTAAAGTAAACCTTCCTGAAAGCTCTATTAAGTCACTTTAGGGATTTGAAAACACCTTTAAATAGATTTTTGACCATCACTTCCCTGAACACAAGTGTGTGATGTAATATTACTCAAATACAAGATAAATTTAATTTTCGACTCGACCAGAGACATTAAAGTTAAACTGCAACTATAATAAAGTCACATCAGCTTTGATATATTGTTCAAGCAAAAGCTATTTTAAGAACAATCATAAAATATAAATGTGCAGAAGACAGTTTTACTTTTGGGTAGGTGGATAATTACATCTGTCTGTGAGCACTTAGACTTTGGCTTTAACTTTCTGGGGTGGCAGACGATTTGGACAAATGAGGGATGGAGCAATCATACAGTATGACGGCATGAAGTCTGCTCACATTGCAGCTTATTCTGGCCACCAATTAAACGCCTCCTTAGACAGGAAGAGAGCGCCTGAACGACACGTAAATGAACGACATGTATATGACCAATTACAGTTTTTATGCGCTGTTTAGGGGTGGGATTATTTAGAAAAAATTTGCACCACAATAGTAGTGTAGCAAAAATAAAATAAATAACAGTACAGCAATCAGGTTGAAAGGTTGTATCCACTTTATTCTTCCCTTAAAAATGGGCGTGGCCATTTGTAAATTTTATAGGTCTTGCTTCCGGTCTCATTCCTATTTTTAGCTGTTCAAAACTGCTCGTTTTGCTGCTTGATGTTGCAAATTTGCCTGTATTATCATATTATTTTAGTGCATTATCTTAATTATGAACACACTGGTTTGTAGTGGAAACCGTTTTACCGTACATTGTTATTCTTCGCGTTATTTCCCTATTGATAGTTTTCAGTCACGTGACCGGCTCGAGACCTGGAGGGCAAAACATCCATAGAACTGCAGCACAAGCGTGTCAATTTTTCATCTGTTTCAGTTTTTCAATCATAAAAAGTGCGACAAAACGTTGTAAAAATACTTAAAGTGACTTAATATATTTAAAACAGTAATATCAAAAGATCAAGTTTTCAGTAATCACCACATTAATGACGCATAGTTTACATAGCTAAGCAGATGAGGCCGGAATATGAATGCAATTTAATGTGAAACTTTGCACGTTGCGTTTATATTCTGGCTTCATCCTCTTGCCTGTACAAAATATACATCACCAATAAGCTGTCCACTGAATCTCGCCTTTTAATATCTGCGTTTTACTACATTATTACTTGAAGCAATCTGCGTAAAAATAGCTGGCGGTCAGTGGAGCAGAGCTTCGTTTTGCCCGCCAGGTGGGCGTTCCTATAAGGGTGTGACGTCACGGCCACAGTCCCGCCCATAGGCTTACTTCCGCGTTTAGGAATAAGGTGGATAGAAATGAAATTGTTTAGAAAAACATGCAATAATGGTGTAAAGATGACTTATTCCTGGAAGTCACAAAAAGTCAGTCAATCAGATTAGACATTACCAGAAATGTCTAAAAAGTGTTTGATGCAAATGACAGGGCATTGGCTAAGCTTTTGGAAAATGTTTCATGCTTTTTTTCAGAAAAAAGCTCAGTGACCATCTATTTCCAACCTGGAGTCAGATATTAACTAAAAAAACTAAAAATATAAATATAATAAAGATTATATTTATATTTATATACAATCATATGTCTAGGAGAAACAACCAATAAATTAAGGGATCACATTATGATTGTGATTTATCTTTCCTGCGGCATGTAACGTTACTTCAAAAATGTCCCTCTGTTACTGGTGATATCTAGAAGCTGATTTAAGAACCACAAAGGAAAAATGCCAAAAAAATAGTTCTTGTTTAGAAGAGATGCTGAACCGCATCGGAATGACCTAGAACACCTCAGAAACCATATGGTAAATAAAAGACGTTAAAATATGCTAAAGATGTTAAATCACGCCTTGTTTAAAGGCCTTGTTTAGCCTACATCTGACGTTATTATCCGATCGCAGATGAGACGGCCAAAATACATTTGAATTTTAATCAAAGCACAAACAAGGTTTTCGAGCGAAATATGTAGAGTATTTAATGGCTTACCTGTGTAAATTGAAATTCAGATGGGATTCAAATGATTTGATATAAGTCGTGCGTGTATAATAATGCGCGTATTGTTTTATTCAGACGGTTATTTTCCGTTAACGCTGCACAAGTTGGCGGTAAATTTCAAATCCATTGTTTTAGCGCTCTGGTTGATTGACGGGTGAGTAGGCGGTGCTTCGGGACGCATCCTGACGTACGCTACAATTCTTGCGATGAGTGCTCACATGCGTTTCTACTACTAATGTGATTTTAGTGAATCGAACACAAAATATGTTTTGTTTTACATCTGTATTTAGCTGGCTCCACTAGGAATCAGTTCACGATTCGGTTTGAATCTTAACATCAGAAGTAAACGTATTTATTTGGGGAAAACCATGCGAGGACCATAGCGACTTTTGAGAAAATCCAAGTTATGCAAAAACCACCATTATTATCACTGAAGCTGTACAATGAATATCTTATTTAAATCGTTTCTGTACCTCCTCCTTTATGATAAGGAGTGAACGCGCGCACTCAACAAAACTCCGGCATTTTCAGCGCTGACTAACCTAAACCCATCTGATTGGCCAGTGCATTCATAAACTCAGCAGAAACGTGTGTGATTTGTTAGAAGGCTCAACGCTGCAAAATAAATAAATAAATATATAAATAAATAAATAAATAAAATAAATAATAAAAATAACTAAATAAACTAAGCATAAAAAAACTGATGCAGCGTGCACAGATTTAAATGTAATTCCACGAATTGACCATTTTCACATTTAATTTGATCTGCAACAACCATAATATATTTAGTTTAATTATGCAGGGGCAATTTTTGCCTCTTTATCTTGAATTTGTGCAGCATTTTGTACATTTTGGTGACATTTTTGCCACAAGTGCTTGTTAATTTCTGACACTGCAGTACTTTATTATTCCGTAAACTGAATAGTTGTGTAGCTATGTCTAAACCAGAGTGCATTCAGTCAGTCTCCTCTGTCTCCGCAGCTATTAAAAGTGTTTCCAATCAACAGCCTGGCATCTACACTAGAGTCACCATAAAGACAGCACACTGCCGCATTAGGAAACTCATGTCCAATCAGATCTGCTGTCCTCAACCAAGCCAAGCTGAGCGTATAAATTAGAGTAATAAATCACCCTGATACGCGAGAACAATCTTGGCATGAGAACACAGGAGGCTAAATTGCGTTACATTATTTTAGCACTTAATGCAAGCCAGTCAGGTTTGCAAAAGCAACAGCTATGCCAAGGACAAGTCAGAGGCAGAGAAGCACCTAGTGTTGTATCGTCATGCTCATCTTCTGTAATTATTGCTGATTAGGTCTTTTTAAATGTTTGTCGGCAGCTTTTCTATTCTCTGATCTGGGCTCTGCTCCAGCACTTGCTTATAAGCGTCGATCAACACGTTTTGAAAGGGACATTTGTCTAATGAAGATGCCCGTGGCTTGTGACCCTGTTTGTGATGGGCGAGACATGAGAGTGCACTATGTAATGAAAGTCTTTTTATTACACAGGGACTGATGCCACACAACCCAGCTGACTCACAACGGAGGACGGAGAATCCCAGGCTGAGGGGCAGTGACTGTATTTCCCATGGAAAACTCCAGAAGCATCTCAAAGCCCTCTTTCTCTCTCACACCCCTGCTGAAAAAAAAAAACCCTAGTTTGGACCAACTTAAAGTCACCATGAAATGGCATTCACAGCTCATTTTACTTATATAGTTTGACGTATTTCTGATTGAAACTCAGTGAGGAAACATGTGAGTCATGTGGCTGGAGTGGCGGGGTCAAAAATGAGAGATTTGTGATGTCAGCTGGAAAGGAAAGTCGTTTCAGAGGTGGAGCAAGTTGTTTAATTTTGTTGAAAGATTATGAAAACAAGCATTTTTTAAAAATAGGAATAATGTGCATCAAGGAACTTTTAAACTAACAGGAACATGTATTAAGAAAGTAAATAGGGTCAGTTTTGAGTTCATGTTTTCGTAAAGACACCATGGCATCCAAACTGAAGTTTTGTTGCTCTTAGTCCGTAATAGTCTGTCTGTAAAGTTTTACCTTTTTTGTTGTTGCATTTATGCATTTATATGCATTTAAAATGTACAACCTTTTTTCTTCCAGGAAATCGTCCCAAAAATATTTAACTTGTTTGCTGGGATATGCATAGACTAGACCAGTGGATCTCAGTTCTGATCTTTAGCTGCATAGCAGCACTCTAAAACACTTAAAAGACCTTAGCAACTGCACAGCAACATTCTAAGAACATCACAGCTATCACACAGCAATATCCTAAAAAGCCAAAGTCCTAAAAACACTCAATTATTCATTTAATTCAAATAAATGGTCATATTTAAAAGTAAAATTGGTAATTTGGTTATATGTGAATTTGATCAGATAGAATATACATGTAATATAACCAAATTAAGTATATTTTCATAATGAATGAGAAATGTCAATTTATATATATGACAATTTATATTAATGAAATTAATAACAACTTAATATTTATATAAATGCACTTGGATGTATTACAAGTTTTTCAACTTAAATTATTAAACGTTTTGTCCAATAAAATGACCTCTAGACTGAAAACAGCCCCAGTCCCAAATTATAAACTTCATGTGCCTCTGTAACCAGCAATAGCAAATTGCAAATGATGTTCTGTCTGTGTGTTTGATTGCATTAATGCTCATATTTATTTCCTTCTCCAAACAGTTAGTAGAAAGTGGCTGGAATTTATTCATTTTTAAAGTGTTTTCTTGGCTTTCGTCCACTAAGTGTAGTTTTGTGGGGCTGTGACATAAAGACTATTGGATATTTTAATAAAGGAACCTAGTTCCTGTTTCAGAAGGAAATATGTCAACACAGGAAAGAAAAGTGAGCTCATCAAACCATTTCATGGGACTTTAACTGGTTTAGATGGACACTGCTGGTGTATCACAGGCACAAGCGGGTTAAACTGGTTGTTTTTGAAGGTAGACCATTGTAATAGTGTGAAAGCTCCCATTATACTTGTTATTTATGCTGACTGAACTAGTTTAGCTGGTCAAGGCTGTTTTGGGTCATTTCAGCAGGATCTAACTCTCTCTAGCTGCATTGTGTAAACCTTTTGGAACAAGCTGCCCTTCTTAACTAACCTGTGACCTGATATCTGTGTGTTTCTCCTTTAAAGGGAACACAACCGAGGAATAAGCTGCTTTAGGTTGGAAGTTATGACTTTATAACAGGGCCTTGAGCTTTCAGATATATGCAAACTATTGTCAGCGCTCACATGGATCTGAAAGACTCTGTCTACCCAACAAAAATATGTTCTAAGAACGTCTGGCTAAAGTTTTAAAAATGTTACTTCTGTAACATCCAGGTTTTTTTTTTTTTTTTGGTTATGTGAACGTTCCATTTTAGAATTTTGCAAACATTACAGGAAGTGTTTTCTTACTATTTTCATTTTTACTATTATTATTCAGACCAAAGATTGAAATGTTTTTTTGTTCAGGAGGCTGAAGGATCTGTAATTATGTTAAGCTAAAGCTAATGAACATTAAAATTGCCTCAAAGGCAGCTCATAAAACCACTTCAGAGAGGTATACAGCTAATATCTGCTAGAAACAGAGTTTATAATTCTGGATTCAAGTGGCTGGACCATTACACAATATTGCAGCTGTGGACTGGAATTATTTAATCAGTATTTAAAGCCAGTATAAGCCATCGTTATAGACTGATGCAATCATGTAGTGGCATTTTCACTCTGTGGCCAATAGAGGGCGCCTCAGACCACAGAACGACAGAAAGGTGACGCCAATGACACGTGAATGTCTTATAAATGTGTACAGCTCACATGAAATAAAACATTGTGTGTAAATTATATTCTCTGTGACTTCTGATTTCATAAGCAAAATAAATAAATAAAATGAATTTATGATTTCTAAACATTTCTGATTTTTGAAATAGGAATGGTAATGATTTCTGAAGGATCATGATGACACTGAAGACTGCAGTAATGATGCTGAAAATTCAACTTTGAATCACAGGAACAAATTACATTTTACTATATATTTCAATAGAAAACATTTATTTGAAATTTTAATAATATTTCACAATATTCACGTTTTTGCTGTATTTTTAATCAAATAAACGCAGCCTTGGTAAGCAGAAGAGACTTCTTTAAAAAATATAAAAAACAGATCCAACAAATCTAAAGCTTATGAATGGTAGTGTATATTCTAATACTATTGACCCTTTAAATTTTTTTTTTTTTTATATAGCTGTATGGTTTGGCCCCTTTTCCCTAATGGCTTTCTCATAATTCAGTATTTGCAAATGACAGTATTCCTCCAGTCTGACTAATATTTGCACTATAATAGAGCTCTGTATGGGACAGTATTGACAGCGTCTGTGTCCCTGTTTATTTAAAACTTGTCTGAGAGTTTCTCACTTCTCTCTGAGGGGCCTCTTCACATCCCAGCATGCATCTGTTCAGGGGGCAAATGCCTTATGTCTTTACACTGTATAATATTATTAAGAGATACAATATATGCATAGTAAAATAAAAATCAAAGTGCTTTGTATGTCATTCAGCATCTGTAATTATCAGAGAACATCCTGGTTCATATATTATGCCAAAATTAAAGAAAAATAAATTTATTTTGTTTTGCATTTTCACATTGTCATGAAAATGTAACAAATTCCCCCCAAATGCCCATAACTGTAATGCGTAAAAATTCTCATTCGCCTTACTGTAATACAATATATTTAAATTGTAAAAAAAATAAAAAGTAAAATTAAAAAATTTGCTAAGTATTCACACATCATGGTATATAAACTTTAAATATATATATATATATATATATATATATATATTTACATTTACATTTAGTCATTTAGCAGACGCTTTTATCCAAAGCAACTTACAAATGAGGACAATAGAAGCAATCAAAACCAACAAAAGAGCAACAACATGCAAGCGATATGACAAGTCTCGGTTAGCCTAACGCAGTACACGTAGCAAGGTTTTTTTTTGTTTTTTTTTAAACAAGTAGATAGACTATAGGAAAGAAAGTTAGTGTTTTAGTTTTTTAAGAAAAGCTAGCAGTTAGAGAATAAATATGCAATTGATAGAGGGTCAAGTGTGTGTGTGTGTGTGTATGTGTGTGTGTTTTATTTTGTTTTGTTTTTTTAATAAAAAGAAAGGAGACAGATAAAATAAAATTAGAAAAGAGAATGCTAGAGTTAGAGGGTCAAATAAAGATGGAAGAGATGAGTTTTTAGCCGTTTCTTGAAGATGGCTAAGGATTCAGCTGCTGGGATTGAGTTGGGCAGGTCATTCCACCAGATGGGAACAGTTAATGAAAAAGTCTGAGAAAGTGATTTTGTGCCTCTTTGGGAAGGCACAATAATGCGGCGTTCACTTGCAGAACGCAAGCTTCTAGAGGGCACATAAGTCTGAAGTACTGATATGTATATATATATATATAAATATTTGCTATATTAACTTTTGATTTGGGGATAAAATGTGACCTGGACATGGACATGTTTTCATGTGATTCATTTTTTCATTATCATATAAATTTTCCTAAGCTCTCATGCAAAACTGATTTAGAGCAACATGTAATGTGCTTAAGATATTCATCTTATTAATCACAGTTCACTGGTCTTTAGCACTTAAATGCATCTGATGTCTGATGTCTCGGACCAGCCTCGTGGTCCTGTCATGACGCAGGAACCTCTGATTCCTCTAGTCAAACTCAATCTGCTGGACTCCAGGCGGAGCAGACAAATATTGAGTTTGGATGACTCATTCAGTGACCCGTGTCTTCTCCCGTCTGGCCCCAGAAAGACAAATGGTGTGCAGGTTAAGCGGGTGTGTTCCTCGTGACTAGCCGCTAAGTGACTGTGGGTTAGCCGAGCGCACAAGGTCAGTCAAACACAGTCATTATTTTTGGCCTGAGTCGCCAACTAAATGACGCAGATGAGTGTTGGACGCATTGCTTTAAGTCAAACATAAAGACAAGCAAGTATGCCTTAATATATGAAAAATTACTGCAGTAATTCAAAATCACTTGTGTTTTTGTTTCTTTTAACTTCTTAAAACGTCTACACAGCTGATGAGAAGCAGCCTATAAAAAAATGTTTAAAGCAAATGAAACAAATTTCCTACCAAGAAAAGAAAAACAACAAAAACAAGACAAAAATACTGAGGAAAATATTTAGTTTTTGCAGAGTGTGCAATATGAATTTAAAGGGACAGTTCACACAAAACTGAAAATTCTGTCATTTAATCACCATCAAGTTGTTCCTATAGTCTCTGTGAATTTCTTTCTTCTGTTGAACACAAAAGAAGATATTTTGAAGAATGTTGGTAACCAAACAGTTTCTGGTCCCCCATTGACTTCCGTAGTATTTTTTTCCCTACTATAGAAGTCAAAGGGTACCGTCAGCTGTTCGGTTACCAACATTCTTCAAAATATCTTTTTTTGTGTTCAACAGAAGAAAGAATCTCATACAGGTTTGGAACAACTCAAGGGTGAGTAAATGATGACAGAATTTTTCATTTTCAACAATTTAAGACTGGTTTAAGGCCTTCATTTGTGGAGAGGAGAATTAAGAGTTTTTAAGACCTTTTTCTGAGAAACATAAAAATGAAGCAAGTTTATGATTAAAATGAGAACAAATATCAGTGGGCTCAGAAACACATTTTCATACTCCATTGACAGATATTTGTTCTTGTTTTAAGCATAAACTCACATAATTTCTCAGAAAACAGGACTTCATATCTTTATTTTGCATCTCAAGAAAATGAATCTTGATTTAAAGTCTTAGACATTATATTTCCACCCAAGAGCCTGAAACATCTTAGACATAAACAAGAACTTGAAAAGAATTAAAAAGCATTTAAAGACTTTATTGCACTGATCCATAACTGTGATCATTTATCGTAACAAGCAGGCTTTTTGAGGATGTTTGGATGTGGTTCCTAAAAACAGCACAGCCGTCCTGTGGCGCGTCAGCGAAATCTGACCAAAAACAACACGCTTAAAAATAAATGCCCATTCATACAGCAACTGTTCAACACCATTTCTCCTAAACAAGGAACCTGCCATCCAAGAATAATACCAACCTGTGAGCGTTTATGACTTGTTGAAACCTTCAAAATAAGTCAAGAATAAGTAAAGAAAGTCATCACCTTTCCAGGTAGAAAATGTATAAAATGCAGTCTGTTGATCATGACAGTCTCTCATTAGTAAGAAAAATCACAGTTTAAATGGAGAGCAAAATAAGACTTTTGCCTGCTTTTCAGATATTTCTCCTTATACCCACTGAACTAAAGCTCTCTCAAAGTTATGAACAAATGTTCCTCTAGTAATGTTAATAGAATGTTCTTTCAGTGTTGTCATGGTCTTTTCTATTGTTCACAAAAAAATTATACAACGTTCATGGAATGTGTTTTCCTGAAACATTCTATTTGGACATTCAGCTAACAACCATATTGACTACATACTGGTCCAAAACCGTTTTCGATCTGGCATTAACAGAGCAAAAACAAGGACATTCCCAGGGGCTGATGTTGGGAGTGACCACGATCTGATGATAATGAACTTCCAAGTGAGGCTAAAGAAAATAATTAAGCCAAAGAACAGCAGGTTAAACATCTGTGAGTCCTTTCGAGCCACAATTGGAGGAAAATTGGCTCCACTCCTAATGATTGATGAGGACGCTGAAGTTTTGACAACCACCTTCAACACAGTCATGAGAAAAACTGCCAAAAACATCATTGGCCTCCATCGCTCAAAGAACAAACCTTGGGTTACAGAAGAGATTCTTGAAATGTGTAACACCCGGAGAGACCTCAAAAACTGTAGCCATACGACTGGGGCAGAAGAATACCACGAAATCAATAAAAAGATCAGAAAAAGCATGAAGAAAGCTAAAGAAGACTGGATAGGACAGCAGTGCACAGAAATAGAGAATAGTTTGAAAAAGAACAACAGCCGAAAAGCATTTCAAATGCTAGACCTAACCAAACAAAAACAACCAAAAGTTAGTACCATACTAATGCCTCACAGAGACAAGTGACATACAGGCAGATGGACTGAGTACTGTCAAGAACTATATAACCATCAGACCAACGGAGACCCAGAAGTGCTTGAGGTACCAGAGTCCTCAAATGATGACAACTTCTCCATTCTCAAAGAAGAGGTTGAGGCAGCAGTAAAAGCACTAAAGAGTGGGAAGGAAGCTGGAATAGATAACATCTCAGCTGAACTCATCAAAAATGGAGGGGAACCTGTGATAGAGATACTAACAAGACAACTGCAACAAGATCTGGCAGACAGGTGAATGGCCAGAAACATAGACCCAATCACTAATTATAACCCTACCCAAAAAAGGTATTCTTCAGCTGTGCCAGAACTATAGAACTATCAGTCTGATCAGCCATGCTAGTAAAGTGATGCTTAAGATCATCTTGAATAGACTAAAGCCTCAAGCAGAAGAAATTATTTCTGAAGTACAGGCTGGTTTTTGCAAAGGGAGAAGTACCACGGAACAAATATTCAATCTCAGAGTCCTGTGTGAAAAGTACTTGCAACACCAACAAGACCTGTATCATGTCTTCAGATTTCAAAAGGGCTTCTGACAGCGTCTGGCATGATGCTCTATGGTCAACAATGAAGAAGTACAACAGGACGAAACATCACTAATCTCCGATTTGCAGATGACATTGATGGACTAGCTGGTAGTGAAGCTGAGCTGGCCGCCTTAGTGAAAAACCTGGATGAAGCATCTTCTAGGTTTGGCAAGGAGATAAGCGCTGATAACACAAAGTTGATGACAAATAGTGACAAGCAGATCACTACCAAGACTGAAGTCAGAAGACAAAAACTGGAAACTGTTGAGTCATTTCAAATATTTGGGCTCTATCATTAGTGAAGAGGGGTCAAAAACAGAAGTTTTAGCAAGAGCAGAACACACAATAGCAGCTACACTCTTAAAAATAAAGGTGCTTAAAAGGTTCTTCCCAGCGATGCCATAGAAGAACCATTTTTGGTTCCACAAAGAACCATTCAGTCAAAGGTTCTTTAAAGAACCATCTCTTTCTTACCTTTTTATAATCTGAAGAACCTTCTTTCGCCACAAAGAACCTTTTGTGAAACAGAAAGGTTCTTTGGATTTTAAAGGTTCTTTATGGAAAGACATAAAAGGTTCTTCTATGGCATCATGAAGCACCTTTATTTTTAAGAGTGAGAGACAAAAACATCACTCTAAAAACAAAAATCAGACTTCTGCGTGCACTTGTCCTTTCAGTGTTCCTATATGCTTGTGAATCATGGATATACTGTACCGTATACTGTATATATATATATATATATATATATATATATATATTAGTATTGGCCTTCTCAGCTTGTGGAAAACTGCTTTTGGTGAGCTTTGGTTCATCGTGTGACTTTCTCATCACCACCTGATTTTGATGGTTACCAAAACAGATTTCAGAACTTCAATAGGTTGGTAGATTAACATAACACCAGATAAAGAAATACGTTTTTTAGTTGTAAATTTAAGTTACATTTACATTTACATTTATGCATTTAGCAGACGCTTTTATCCAAAGCGACTTACAGTGCATTCAGACTACACATTTTTTATCAGTATGTTAAATCTGTAAACCCTAAAATGTTGCTACCGTATTTTTTACGGTAAAATTCTGGCAACCACAGCTGCCAGTTTTTTTACTGTAAATTTTACGTATTTTTCTTTTCTTTTTATTTTTTACAGTGCATGAAAAGCTTTGCAGAGACGCAGACAATAGCACATGACCGAGACAAGAGGAGGGACCTGGTCAGATGTTCAACAGCGCAGCGACCCGACGACCACATCACGTCATGGGACTGATGATGTTGATGATGATTTGTTTCGGAATGTTCAGAGAACATTCAAAAGTAACATTCTCATAATGTTTGTAAAATGATAAAATGGAATGTTCTCTTAAAGTTTGCATAACAAAGAAAAAATGTTTTTGATATTATTAAGGCCTGTTCACACCAAAGACAATAACTATTATGATAACTATAAAGTGTCGTCATCTGTCATCATTTACTCACCCTCAAGTTGTTCTAAACCTGTATCTTGTGTTGAGCACAAAAGAAGATATTTTGAAGAATGTTGGTGACCGAACGGTTGACGGTAGCCATTTACATCCATAGTATGAAAAAAAATAAAATGGAAGTAAATGGGGACCATCAACTGTTTGGTCACCAACATTCTTCAAAACATCCTTTTTTGTGCTCAAAAGGAGAAAACAATTCAGGGTAAGTAAATAAAGACAGATTTTTTTTTTTTTTTTTTTTTTGGAGGGTCAACTATCATTCTAAACCGAAATTTCCCACCACAACTATAACGATAACAGCACAGAGGAACGATATCATTGGAATCACTATAGGAATGATTTTTGTTCCCAGCTGATGAATGATTAAAAAAAAAAAAAAAACTGACAGCCAAACAGAATCCACCTGACTTTTGAAGAGCACAGGCTTATAATAAACAGAACATTGTCATGCATCGGTGTGGACGCTTATATAGTTACAGTTATCGTTTTTTAGTGTGAACGGGCCTTTACAGTATGACTACTGAAATTGATGGAGGAATAAAGAGAGGAGAAAGGAGGAAAAGAGAGGAAAAACTGAGGGAAGGGATGAAAGTTAGGTGATGAAGAGGTTTGTTAGATGACAGAGATGTGTTAAGTGTCACACAGAGTGGCTACACAAAGACTGAACTCAACACTGACAGAGGTGTGAAAGAAAGCTGGAAAATGATGTGATGATCTTTCTCTCTCTCTCGATGACATTATAATTATATCATATAATTATAAAATAAGACTCTTCTGCTCAAGGCTGCATTTATTTGATTAAAAATACAGTAATATTGCGAAATAGTATTCCAATTTAAAATACCTGTTTCTATATGAATATATACTTTAATGTAAGAATTTTCAGCATCATTACTCCAGTCTTCAGTGTCACATGATCCTTCAGAAATCATTCTAATATGCTGATTTGCTGCTCAAGAAACATTTCTGATTATTATCAATGTTGAAAACACTTGTGCTGCTCAATATTTTTGTGAAAACCGTAATACTTTTTTTCAGGATTTTTTAATGAATAAAAAGTTCACAAAAACATAATTTCTTTGAAATACTAACCTTTTGTAATCTTACAAATTTCACTTTTAATCAATTAAATTCGTCCTTAAGGCCCGTTCACACCTAGAACGATAACTGTAACGATAACTACATTAGTGTACGATTTGTTTATTCTATAAGCGCAGCGCGCGTCTGCCGCTTTAAATTCTCGCGCTCTTTTACACCAGGGTGGTTTCTGATTGGCTGTAGTGTTTTTATCGGCTGGAAATCGTTCTTTAATCGTTCTGAAAGTGATTCCAACGATAGAAGACTTATTAAATTTAGAACGTTTTTAAAAACTTTATCTTAAACTTGCTGCTTCTATCTAGATTTACAATCTGTACTGAATAAAGCGCTATTAAAACAAAGATGACTTGACTTGCTAGTTATGGTTGGTGTGAACGTGCTTGTACTAATTTAAATCTTACTGAGCCCAAACCTTTGATCGCTAGTGTATATTCATGTTCATGTCCTAAATCAGTAGTCATGTCAGTGTTTCCCAATGAAAACATCCTGAAAAACACTGGAAATATTTGAGGAAGTCTGAAGTGAAGAAACGCTCTGACAGACAGACTAAAGCCTGATTTCTCAATCACACTCCCGATGCGGTTCTGAGGGAAACCACCACTGCATTTCTGGGTTTCCCACACACACACACACACACACACACACACACACACAAGCTTCTGACCAACTCTGCTCACACACTTCCATCTACACACAAACTACTCTCCAAACTTAAAGTAGCGCACATAGAAACATACGTTATGCACGTTTTCTCTTACAGGTACACCATCTCTGACGTCAGTCCGCGCGTCTGTCACACACTTCACAGACCGCGACACATATTTGCTCAGCAGAAGCGCCTGACGTCATTCTCACTCACTCTATATACAGGTGCATCTCAATAAATTAGAATGTCGTGGAAAAGTTCATTTATTTCAGTAATTCAACTCAAATTGTGAAACTCGTGTATTAAATAAATTCAGTGCACACAGACTGAAGTAGTTTAAGTTTTTGGTTCTTTTAATTGTGATGATTTTGGCTCACATTTATCAAAAACCCACCAATTCACTATCTCAACAAATTAGAATATGGTGACATGCCAATCAGCTAATCAATATATATTGTTTTTACTTTTTCCTAATAATATTTTTGCTATTAATATCAAAATATACTGTCTGAAAAGGAACCTCTTGAACTGTGAATCCAGGGAAAAGCCACAGGCATGGAGCGTTTAACAGGCAGACAGCATGTTCTCTGAGTCGTGCCGTGTCAGCATGTTTCACAGATGAACATATTTATGTTATGCATGTCTGGCAGATGTATATATAAACCCACACAAAACGTCTTTCTGTCTCCAGCTCATGATATTGCGTTCAGTCTACAACTTTTTCCCTGGTGTTTCGGGCTGACAGTAGCTGAGGATTTTCTCCACTCTGTGTGGAAGAGACTGTGCCAATGCAGGCGTGCTAGAGAGACTGGCACACACACAGACAGCTCTCCTCCTTCATGCATGCAAACCTCCATCGGTCATCCTCTCCTTCTCACGTTCTGGAGTCAGTGACAAACAGAGATGCTTAAGTTGAAGAAAAGGAGAAATATTTTCAAAATCAAGTTTAAAACACATGTCCTTAGGGAGCTACTTCCTAAGTATTCATGCCATACATTTTGGAAAGAGTCCATATTATGTGTAGACAATCATATGCAAAGAGAGATACAAGGATTTAATGAATTGAACTGAAATTACCGTATCATAAAAATTACAAATTATATGAGTTTTTAAACAACTTCCTGCTGACACTGTTGGCAAGGATTGTTTCTTTGATTTAAAAAAAAAAAAAAAAAAAAAAAAAAATCATTGTTAAACAAACACAACAAATCCAAGCAGCATACACTGGATATGCTGTATACAGAAAACAAATAAATTAGTGCTGTCAAACTGTGCCGGAAAGATCGATGGAGACGCGAAGTGGCATTAACAGTCTTTAATAACAGAAACGGAGGGGATCAGCCACATCAGGAACTGGCGCAAACACACGTAGACTACAAAGCAGACCCGACAGAGACAGAATGCACAGACCAGGACTTAAATACATGACATAACGAGGTAATTAGGAGGAACACAGGTGAACAGAATGACTCAGATGAAACGAGAACAGGAACAAAACCAAATATGGGCATGACACACGATCGGTTTCCGGGTCATAGGATGGAGGACAGAGGAGCGAGGAAGCGAGGAGGGATATTGAGAAGCGCCCTAGGTCCAGGAGCACACTGGGAGGAGAACAAACACAAAGCAGTCCATAATCCTGACACAAAGGATTAATTACATTACAAAATTTACATAATATGTGTGTGTGTACTGTGTATATATTATGTATAAACACACACACAGGCATGTATACCTGTATACCTGGAAACCTGTGTTACCTGTGTTTTGGTTGCTGATCCTGTTCGTTGCTGCCGCGTGTTTTGAGTTTGAGCGCCGTCAGGTTAATTCCTTATCGTCTATTTTTTTTTTATCTTAAAATCAATTTTATACACCATCATTTTCGTTTTTATAACATCTGAATATATTCCCTATCGTATTCTACAACAAAAACAATCAGAGTGCCTTGCTGTCACTAGTTTTATTTTGATTTCCAGAGTCCGCTATTAGCTTATAGCCCGTTAGCATCGCCAGCGTGGTTGCGTTAGCAGCAATCAAGGAAGGTTGCCGCTAATCTCGCTTACATTGTTAATACTCTATGCACACACATTACCATTGTTTTACACACTATTACTTGCTTTACTTGCTTTTTTTTTTTTTTACCTGTTTCTGATGCAGAAAAGCTAGTTCATGCTTTCATGACCTCTAGACTTGACTATTGTAATGCACTGCTAGCTGGTTGTCCTGCATCTTCAATAAACAAGCTACAGATAGTCCAAAATGCAGCGGCTAGAGTCCTAACCAGATCAAGAAAATATGATCATATTACCCCAATTTTACAGTCTCTGCATTGGCTACCTATTAAGTTCCGTATCAGTTACAAAATATTATTACTTACCTATAAGGCCCTTAATGGTTTAGCTCCTGCGTACCTAACTAGTCTTCTACCACGCTACAATCCATCACGCTCCCTAAGGTCGCAAAACTCTGGACTTTTGGTAGTACCTAGGATAGCAAAGTCAAATAAAGGAAGTAGAGGTTTTTCACATTTGGCTCCCAAACTCTGGAATAGCCTTCCTGATAACATTCGAGGTTCAGACACACTCTCTCTGTTTAAATCTAGATTAAAGACACATCTCTTTGGCCAAACTTTCACATAATGCATCTCATAATCTTGTACTGCAGTTATATCTGATCAAATGCACATTATTATTCTTTAGCTTGGGTTAAACAAATCAATTTTGCTTGGCTGGAACAGCAGCTACACTAATTATGTCTCTATTTGTTTCTCTGTTTCTGCCACAGGATCGACATCCCGTGGAAACTAGGATTTACACAAGCTTCAGTCTGGATCCAGAACACCTGAGAAGAGATGATGCCAACCCCTCAGAGGACCTCAGATGATGCCTAACCTCAGACAACATACAGAACTACCAAATCTTGCTATAAGTTTGATTTCAACATATAATAATTGCTGTTAATAGTGTCCATCATCTGTTTGATTACGTCTTTAATTGATTTTTCTGTACATTTCTGCCATATGTACATTAAATGACATAGTCACCAATGATTAGCTACTACTAAATATATTGTAGAAACTTAATTTTCTGTACAGCGCTTTGCAAGGATTTGTACCGTGAAAAGCACTGTACAAATAAACTTGAACTGAATTGAATTGAATTGAATGTATATATTTAAGAAAAATTGTATGTTTATATATTAAATATATTTGTATATAATATAAATTATATGAATATAAATATATACATGTAAATATATTCAAAATATACTCTGTATGTGTGTATTTATATAGGCAATACATAATACACACACACACACATATATATTATGTAAAAAAAACCTTTTATTTTGGATGCGATTAATCATGATTAATTGTTTGACAGCACTAAAATAAATATGTAAACAAACAAACAAACACAATTACAAATAATATAAAGAAATTATACCATAAATGAAGTTAAACTTAAGGGGCGTTAATCAATATATTTTCCAAAAATTTAGAGAGTTTTAAGTCATTGCCTTTTTCCTTTTTCAGCTGCTGTAAAGACTGAAATAAAATTTCCAAATCATTTTCAAATGCCATAAAACTTGGAGCAACTGTAATAAATTTACATTTGTGTAAATAAAAATGGCATATAATCAAAATATTAAGAATTCCTCCAATGCTGGTTATACCACCATTTGATTTTGTGGACAAACCAAAAAATAAATAAATTAGAAATTTGCTAAATGCTAAAGTGTTCTGGTTGGTTGCCAGGTTGTTGCTAGTTATGTATGTATGTATGTATGTATGTATGTATTTATTTATTTATTTTGCATGTTGCTGTGTGGGTGATAAGGTCTGAGTGCAGTTGTGTTGTGGGTTGTTGCTAGCGTGCATGCTTTTTTTTTTTTTTTTTTTAATAACTTAATACGTATGTCTGGACAAACCAGCATTGGTTGACTGAGGCTGCAGTTCCATCAGTGCTGACTGTGGGAATGTCTTCATTAGGCTGTGTGTGTTTGTGGATCCTCTGAACGCAGCTGTTTAAACACTCTCTCTGCACCATCATGACATGTTTGAGAGGAGCAAACTGCTCCCAAAACAGCAGCTTTTCCTCCATCAAGAAAACATGCATGCTCCATACACTCTTAAGCACTTCCAATTAGCACCTAATAGGGGTTTACAACCTTATTGAGTTTCACAAAGGATGTTTTAAAGAACCCAACTAATGAATACACTGTATGAATTCAGAACCACATAATTGCATACCATTTTTACCATATATTTCTATGGTAGAAATAAGAGTGGTTCCAAATTTAGTTTCTGATTAATCTACTGTGTAATTTTACTTTATAAATTTCAAAGAGTGATAATAGCCAACAAAGGGTTTATGTTCAGGTCATATTTTGCACCAAAATCAAAATAAATAAATACAAAATAACATTTTGCTGAAGGAAAATATTATATATTAGTATATTTTTAATTATATATTTTATATATTCTTAATCTGGAGAAATGAGAAAATGAGACTGAGAAAAAAATATTTGGTCCCACTTTATATTAAGTGGCCTTAACTACTATGTACTTACATAAAAAAAAATAAATACGTACAATGTACTTCTTGTGTTCATATTATATTGCAAAACACTTTTGCTGCTATTGAGGTGGGATACGGGTAAGGTTAGGGACAGGTTTGGTGGTATGGGTAGGTTTAAGGGTGGGTGAAGGTGTAAGAGATGGGTCAACAGTGTAATTATAAATGTAATTACAGAAATTAATTACAGATGTAATTACATTTTTAAAACAATGTAAAAACATGCATGTACGCAATAAGTGCACTGTACCGAATGATTAATTTAAATGTAAGTAAATAGTTGTTAAGACCACTTAATATAAAGTGGGACCAAATATTTAAATTGCAAAATATCAAAATAATAAAACTATTGACAATACTACTGACAGAAAACAAACAAACAAACAAACAAACAAACAAATAAATAAATGAAAAAAAGCAAAATGTTCGGATAAATTATGATAATTTGGGGTAGGGAAATAAGATAAATTTTCATGAAAATATTGCAAAAATTTGTAATGGCACTAAAAAGCTTGATTTTTTTTATCCGAAATTGTTTTTTCATTTGTTTTAATGAGAGGTTTATTTGCTAAAGGTGTTGGAAAGAACCATCAAGTAACTTTTTAAAAGTGCACTGAAAAAAAAAGAAAGATTTTTCAAAGTTGTAAATAAAAGATAATTGAATGTTTTACAAGAAAATACTACTTCAGGCTTTCTACTTAAAAATTTCACATTTAATTCAATGTGTTACTTGCCATTTCTCAGTAATTGTTTGTGAAATTTACAAGCCATTTCTGAGTGAAAAATGCTTCTACACCAAATTTGTAACCTGTTGCATTTCTCAGTAATTGCCAATAAAAATAGCTTGCTGTAAATGAACGTCTTTAACAGCTCTCTGTTCAACAACAAACGCTCGTCTATTGACCCAAGCGAGACAGTAAATAACATGTTGAGCATGTTCCCATTTTATGTCCTATAAACGGCACAGAAACACAGAGAATGAGTCCATCCGCCATTCCTGAAGTGGCCATGAGTCAATATTAGAGCGGAGCAGAACGAGCGAGAGCAGCAGAGGAAATGGGCTTTTTCCAGACACATTCAAAAACACAGAGAATCTGTTCTGGCAGAACTTCAGATCCACACAAACGCCAGAACAAATGCTTCATCTGTGTTCATTCTCATTACACTTAACCTCATTGGCTCAAGCGTGTCTCTCATTCCTGAACCACTGAGTCCGTAACATCCTCTGAAGGATTTTTAACATGCAAAAGACTGATTCAATGAAAATAATATGAGATACAGAATTCAGACACACGTTTTCCATTAATTATTGTCTGGGAGAAACATTTTCAACATTGATAATAATCAGAAATGTTTCTTGAGCAGCAAATCAGCATATTAGAATGATTTCTGAAGGATCATGTGACACTGAAGACTGGAGTAATGATGCTGAAAATTCAGCTTTGATCACAGAAATAAATTACATTTTAACATACATTCACATAGAAAACAGTTATTTTAAATTGTAATAATATTTCACAATTTTAGTGTTCTTGACCAAATAAATGCAGCATTGGTGAGCAAAAGAGACTTCTTTAAAAAAAAAAAGAAAAAAAAAAGTAAAAATCTTACAGACCTCAAACTTTTAAATGTAAGTCTATATTACTATAAATTTGTCCAAACGTTAAACCTCTGAGCTGCTGTTCAAATGTTTCCTGTCATGAACAGACTATACGGTGACGTCAAAGAAAGGTGCGGAACAGAAATTATAACATGTCCATGTTTTACTTCCTATGTCCTGTTTACAATGACTAAGAAAAAACTTCATCTAAATCTGCGAGAGGGTCAGTGGTGGACAGAAGAGAGATTCATTCATTCATTCAGCGCTGGTAGACACACGGCTGGAGCGTTTAATAACATCTCAGCCTTCACAGCTCTGTGTCAGTAAACAGACCAAGACCCTCCTGCAAACCGTCTGCAGACAGATGAAATCACACCGGCTTCAACAGCAGACTATAGAGAGACTATACGACAATGTAAAGGAATAGTTCTCCCAAAAATGAAAATGTGCTGAATATGTCCTCATCCTCAAGTCATCTGAGATGTAGATGAGTCTGTTTCTTCATCATATTTGGAGAAATGTAGCATTCCATCACTTGCTCAACAATGGATCCTCTGCAGTGAATGGGTGCCGTCAGAATGAGAGTCCAAACAGGTGATAAAAACATCACAATAATCCACAAGTAATCCACACCACTCCAGTCCATCAGTTAATGTCTTGAGAAGACACAAGCTGCATGTTTGTAAGAAACAAATCTATCATTAAGACATTTTTTACTTCAAACCGTCACTTCTGACAAAAATATGAGTCCATAATCCATTATAATAAGTCTATCTCCTGTTGTCTCTCACATCAAAATCCAGCCACATATTTGTTTAGAGCTGTTTTGGCTTGTAAACGGTGTTTGATCTGTGCAGATTTCTCTCCTGATTCAGACCAGGATTTCACTGGAATCGTTATTATGGATTATGGACTCGGATTTTAGCTGAAAGCAACAGTTTAAAGTTAAAACCATCTCAATGATGGATTTGTTTTTTGTTTTTTTTTTACAAACATGCAGCTTTTGTCTTCTCAAGATGTTAACTGATGGACTGAAGTGGTGTGGATTATTTTGATGTTTTTATCAGCTGTTTGGACTCTCATTCTGATGGCACCCATTCACTGCAGAGGATCCATTGCTGAGCAAGTGATACAATGCTACATTTCTCCAAATCTGATGAAGAAACAAACTGATCTTGGATGAAGGGGAGTACATTTTTAGAAAATGTTCTTTTTTCCTGAGAACTATTGCTTTAAATTAGGGTTATTTATTTTCCCTTAAAAAAGGTCCCCATCAGAACTAAAATGGGTTTAATGAAATTAATACTTAACAGTTTTTAGTATTGAAAGAAATGTATTTATAATTAACATTTCTCTCACTTTATTCATCATTTTTAACAATAATAAGTTAATTCCAACAGGGTTATTATTGTTAACTAAAACTAGGACTAGGACTAACACTAAAACTAAAACTATTTAAACATTTTTGTTAATTGAAATAAAGCTGAAATAAAATAATACAAATTAGATGAAAAACTTATTTCAGTTAGTTAGTTATTTCCACTAAAAATCAAAATAAAAATAATTAGAAACTGAAACTAAAACTGAAAAAAAAAATTAAAGAAAAACAAATCAAAAACTATAAAAATGACTAAATTACTTAAAATAAAATAAATATTAGCTGAAGGAAAATTAAATATTGTTTAGTTAAAATTATATATAGTTTATTTTGTTTAATTTAACTAAAATTATAATTAAAACAAAGTATAAGAATAAACTAATTCAAAATATTAATAAAACTAGAATAGCATATAAATAGTACTAAAATAACATTGCATTCTGGGATTTCCTTCATGGATAGACTGTTTGTCTTTAGAGAAAGTTAAATATTAGGTGAAGTGCATGTAAATACTGAGAAAGGGACATTTTATCCTATTTACGTCTGCAGCTCAACAATATTCAGTTTCCATCTCAGAGTCTGTAAAACGAAAAAGCAGAAATGACAAAGTTTTTGCTCATTAATAAATATTAAATATAAACTACATTTGTTCCAAAGTCATAATAAGAGTGAAAAATCTCCCAACACAGATCTCGAGCATGAAGACTTTCACCCAAACGATTCGACCCAGTTAAACTTTTCCTCTCTTGATCAGTAAATACCAAAGCAGGCAGTAAAACGTCTCAGACTCTGATGTCTTTGGCTGGATTTAATCTCAGCTCTCATTCCTCGGTGCTTGGGAAGGTTTTACCCCACATCCACATTTGTTTAAACATCTCAACTGATAGCTCATTTGAACTTTCTTGTATTGAATGAACCCGTGATTTAATGAAGAAAGAGTTTAGAAAAGAACCGCAATCTTTTTTCTCCATTACATTCTCTGCATTTCTGTTTATTGCAAATCAAACCACAAACCACCTCGTTCATCCAAGTCCAACATTCATGGAAAGAATTTTATAATCATGGCAAAGACAAAGGAAGCTCGCAGCAAACTTCTCAAGATGTTTAAAACAGAAATATCAACTGAAACCTGGAAAACCAAACTTTTTCAATAGTATTTCACTTTGCACTGGAGTAAAACACTCAACCACTATCTAAAAAAAAGCCAAAATAACACAAAACATCCCTCAATATTATCTTAGTGTAAAGGAAAACGTTTATATTTTTCATAATCAATGCAATAAATACAAAAACTAACATACTAATCTATTAATTTATAGGTCTTCATTTAAAATAACATTTTATTACAATGCAAACATCTCAGAAACACGTTGATTTGACTTTAAGAGACTTATCTTAAAGAAAACTCATCTAAAATACATACAGTACATTTCTCATAAATATTACTCCAACAAATATATGGAGTGTTTCAAGTTACTAAAAAAGCTTTCAATTAAATTACTATTATTAAACCTATTGTATAGGCCTTTAAAAATCAGTTTGTGAACCCGAGGGTTTTATATCCTGGAAATAGAAAGAAAGAAATACATACAGTTGGTTATTGCTCTGATCCAATGAAGTAAATGTGATGAAGTAAATAAAAATGCATTTCCTCACCCAGTTAAGATGCAGTTTCTGGTTTGGATGTAAATGCCGGTGTAAATGACCTCACATCGCACAACATTGTTGGAGAAGTCAGACTCGGGCACCAGGAAGTCTGGATTGACTGTGACCTGGACAGGAAGTGAAAGGCACATCAACAACAGGATCCGGTTTGGAAAACGTCTCTACATCAGCTTTATTTCTCATAGCCTTGTCATACCTTGAGAATGTAGTTTCCAGGAGGGACGTCTGTGATGTCGATCCACTGGCAGTCAATGTTGGCTGCGTATGTGTCGTGGCAGCCTGGACTCAAACCCTGAAAATACAGCAATAATTTCTCTATTAAACCAAAACACTGAATATGACCAGCACAAATCTGTCTCCTTTAGTTGTATTGTCGTCAGAACTAAAATTGTTCATTTTTTTGTTCATTTCATTTTTTGTCAACTGAAATGAAGCCTAAATAAAATAAAACATAAGCCAAAAACTTAAAATTAATTAAAATTAAAAATCAGAAATGTTATTACAGTAAGTTGCCTTGGCTACTGTAATATTTCTATTAATCAAAACACTAAAAATCACAAGCACAAAATCATCACAACCAGGGTAATTATTGTTTAGACTAAAAATTGTTTACTTTTTGTTCATTGAACAGTTGAAGTTGAAGTTGAATTAAAATAAAATATAAATATTAGATGAAAAAATTAAACTAAATGAAAATTAGAAATGGTGCCTTTGCAACTGTAATAATTGCTGTATGCAATACAGCAATAATAATTCTATAATATGCAATGATATTTCATGGTTATTATCACTAAAACTAACTATTACTTAAAACTAACTGTTACTATTTATTTTTTGTTAACTGAAATGAAGTGGAAATAAAATAAAATAAAATATGAAATAAACTAAAATGCTAATTCAAAAAAATATATATAAAAAACTTTAAAAAACTTTAATAGTATATAAATGCTACTTAAATAACACTGGTCTCATAGTGTTATTGAGATTCTATTATAATTTTTATAAATATTTCGAATTTTTATTTTTTATTTTCTGTCTTTGTTTTATTGTTTATTAAAGTCATTTTTATTTATCAATTGTATTTTTTATATTTTTAAATAATTTATTTTATTATTATTATTATTATTTCTTATTTCAGCTTTAGTACATCAAGTAAAACTATCCGAAATGAGAAATGTTGGCAATGCTAATATAAAATAAGCTGCAGTTTTTTTGTTTGTTTGTTTGTTTTTTACATTTTATTTAATTTCAGTTAAAGTTTACTTCAAGCAATGACAATGTTTTCTGACAATGGTTTTAATTTTAAATAACTATAATAACGCTGCTGTGCATTGTGAGAGACTGTGATGTGTGTATATGTGTGTGTGTGTGTGTGTGTGTGTGTGTGTGTGTGCGTGCGTGTGTGTTTTGTACCTGTGTGTGTGCAGTGCAGGCGTATCGGCGGTGAAATCCGGGATCACAGCCCGTATCCTCCAGACAGAAACTGGCCTTGTGACCCTCAGCGACCTTCAGTCCGGTGTTAATGTCCAGCAGATCATAGTGACTGAACGCATCCATGCTGTGATAGTGCCTGTCAGATACCACACAGTTAACACAGATCAGTCTCATGTGTTATGATTAACACCACTATTAACACATACACATAATAATTGAACAAACATCCTAGCAACTGCATAGCAACCCCTTGAAATACATCACTAAGATTTATAAGATTTAGGAAAAAACATAGATTTGATTCTAAATTCTGATTGCATGGTGGTTTATTCTGATTTTTATGTTTATGGCTAATTTTGTACTGCTGATTCCAAAAACAGTGTGTTTTGCTGGAGCACGTCACACTTTCACAAAAAATATGTGCATTTCATAGCATTTTTGCTTTCGATAAGCGTTTGTGAGGTGAAGAAGTCTCGTATTCTCTCTTAATCAGCAGAAAAACACCACAAACACATGATTCCTGTGTAAATCTGAGCCGGATTACAACTATCTGTTCAATACTCAGCCCATTTTCACATGTATGACATTCTGATTTTAAGGTCAGAATTATGGCCAGAGATAGAAGAAAATGCAAACATGAGCCTGATCATTTCTGCTGCATCTGTGTTGATGTAGTAAGTATTTGAAAAAGTTTTTGCAGATTGTATGTTAAATGATACATTTTGAAAACTTCTTTTTGGAACTTTTGAATGCTTTTGTTATTTTGATAAGTTCATTAAAGCTGATGCATATGTGTATACACACACACGCACACATATATATATATATATATATATATATATATATATATATGTATATAATTTGAAAAAAATTCATTGATTAAAAGGTTTATTGATATTTTTAATTCAGAATCATCAAATTAGGTAATATTAGTCTTTTCAGAATTTATTTGAAGATGCATGGCTGTGTGATGATTATTATATGATTAATCAGACTCACTGATGACAGCTGTGCCACTCCCACTGATGTCTGGGTTTGACGGGCAGAAAGTCAGTGGTTCCCATGTTTCTGACCTTCTGTGGGAAGCGCAGCAGGACCCTGTAGTCGATGTCTCTGACTGTGGGTCTGTATGCAGATCTGAAAGATGAAAGACAAGTCATGAGCTCATGGATCACAGGGTCATGAGAGGCCATGCATCCAGCAAAAAATAAGTAAATAACCATCTAAAAAGCTCTCACAAATATTCAAATCTTGCAATATTTATTTTTTAGGGTACAGTATGACTGCTTAACTGTTCAAGTTGCAAACTCAATAAAAAGTCTTTGGAGACTTACAAATCTTTGAATATCATTGCATTATATAACAAAATCTCAATGCTAGATCTTTTGAAGGTGTTTGAAGTCTCAGTATGTTTGAGTCAGCTCATGTTTTGGTCGTTTTTAGAGGATGTATGAAGTCAAGTTCACACAGGGATCATAGTAGAAGAAACTACAGGTCTAAAAAAATGTATAATAACTGGTTACAATTATGCATGATATCACAATGCATTATAAGATGCATAATTAATGCATTAAAATAGTTCTTTAATGCATTATATTTAAAGGCTGTGTTAGAGTCTTAGAGTAAAATGTTTTTTGTGTGTTAGTAAAATGTAAATGTGTTTGTCAAATGTAAAGTGTGTTTGTACATCATTCTTGTACAATAAATTAACTTTCCATCCAAAAATTATAATTGTTGTACTTTTTGGGAATTTTATTCCCAACGTCTTACACTTGTGGTGTTACTGGTTAAAAATGGCTGACCTACAAAAAAGGCTTACAATTATGTGTCGTTATTATTACCAAATATTGGATTCAATATTTTTATCAACTTGTTTTCTTTTGATTCTTTTTTTTTTTTTCTTTTTGCAACTGATTGGTTATCAATATGTACCTCAGTTTTTGAATGAACATTGCCTAAATTATCCACAAACAATGTTTTTTTGTTTTTTTTTTCACTCAAAAACTGATGCATAAGTTCAGATAATATAGCATAATAAAATAGTAAATCCATTCAGGATTTACTCTGGAATATTTGCTCTTAACTCTTTTCATTACTGAACCAACTGGTGTATCATTAGTTTTGTTAAAGCAATACAGGCAAAAGTCCATGTTCTTTGGAGAGAGATAGACTTAACATTAGACTATATTTGATGAATTATCAAATCCATATAGAGAACAAAACATTTCTAGTTTCAAATACATAAAATATACCTACAACCTACAATGGGGTCCTGGTTGAAAATCTGGGACTGTTTTATCATAAACAGAAAGTTTCATATTTTTGGAAAAAAAAGACATATTTTGAAAAATAAAAATAAAAATAAAAATGCTGTCATTAATGTAAAAGTGAGACAAAAAATTCTATAAAACGTTCTTCATTTTATGTGATATAGGGATATTTTAGGATTCTTAATAAATAAATAAATAAATAAATAAAATAAAGCAAGCTTTTGAAATAAAAACAAGCAGTAATTAGTGCAAAAGACAAATACTATTCATTTACGGGATATTGTCTCGAGTTTTTCAGAATTCTGAAAAAATAAAATTAAATTAAATAAAAATCTGTAATTTATGCAATTTATGACAGGGAACACCAAATTAAGTTAAAAGTTTTCTAGCACAACACCAAGGTTAAGTGTGACTTAAGTGTCTAAAGAGTTAGAGTCGCTGTAAATCGACACAGATCATAACTCATAACGCACCGCGCCAGACAATTCTCCTCTGCCGCACAGCGGAGCGCGTACATCTGGACGCGCTGGATGTATGAGCCCGCCTGGATGGAATATGGCTCTGGAACAAGATCCGGCAGACCTGCAGACGAGCACAACACAAGCATACACTAAAAGGCGTCTGTCTGTTTTAAACAAATCCCACACATTCCCCCATATGTGACCCTGGAGCACAAAACAAGTAGCAAAGGTATATTAGTAGCAATAGCCAACAATACATTGTATGGGCCAAAATGATCGATTTTTCTTTTATGCCAAAAATCATAAAAAGTAAAGATCATGTTCCATGAAGATTTTGTAAATATATCAAAACTTAATTTTTGATTAGTAATATGCATTGCTAAGAAATTCCTTTGGACAACTTTAAAGGCGATTTTCTCAAGATCTTGATTTTTTGCACCCTCAGATTCCAGATTTTCAAATAGTTGTATCTCGGCCAAATATTGTCCTATCCTAACAAACCATACAGCAATGCTTTCAGATAATGTAGAAATTTTATTTTCAAAAAAAAAAAAAAAAAAATTGACCCTTATGACTGGTTTTGTGCTCCAGGGTCACATGTGAAGGCTAAATTCGTCTTTTATGCGCCTTTCACCATTCTGGAAGTATCTGGTGCCGTAACCGGTGCCAGGCGGCGGGCGACGCGGGATGACCGTTCTGCCGCCTGGAGGATAGATGTTATAGAAAACCGTATTCCTGTTCCGCGGATCATCTCCTGCCATACTGTCAGACGTAGTTCCCTGCTCCACATTTGGGGTTTGCGCTCTGGAGAGCCCCGCTTCATTATAGTTTCCATTAGTTAAAGTGTTTGAATTCTCTGTAGGCGTTTCCAGGTGTAAGATATTGGCAACCGCTGGCGCCCTTCTTGCGGTATTTTCCGCTTGATACGGGGCTCTTCCGCCGCTGGAGTATTCTGACGCAGCGGTGGCGTTGGATCTGGTTCCTGGAGGATCTCTGAGCCGCGGACGCACCTGCATTTGTCTGGCGCCAGGTGCGCGGCTGTTGGCCGCGATGTGCTGCATGCGGTCCGGTCCCAAAAGCGCGGTACTAGTGGCCGCAGAATCAGACCCTTCCACTCGAATTTGTATGGTCCTGTCCAGAACAGCATCTCTATTGCTGCTTAGAAACACCCTGGACTGTCTTCTGGACGCCACCGGTGCGTGATACTCCGAGCCGGTGCTCATTAAACGGAACACCTGGCCGTTATTCACCCACTGGATGCGGTTCCTCCAGGGCGCAGAGTTTTGCGCGCTGATAAAGTCATTCAGTCCTTGAAGTAAATAGAAAACTAAAAGCAAGTTTGGCATCTTGAGATGCATTTTAGAGCTGGACGGTCACTGGTGTGGGCTCCCAGCACAGATGTTCCTCTGCCAGTGGACGTGGGAGTCTGAGGTGCGTAAACGGCATAGTCTGGATCTTCCTCGAGAGACTGCAAACGGACCGAAGAGCCGCGGACGGACATTTATCAAATTGTTGGAGTTCTCAAGCGCAGTCAGGGATACTCGCGCTTAACTCTTTCCTCGCCGAACAAACTGGTGTCACGTTAATTCTGTTAAAGCAATGCAGGCAGAACTCCATGATCATTGGAGAGAGTTAGACTACTTTTTGATAAATTTTCAATATTTACATGAAAATTATATCTAGTCTCTGCAATGGAGTCCTGGGGTGAAAATCTGGAGTTGTTTTATTTAAGTCTGTTTCATAAGCAGAAAATTTCAAATTTTTGAATAAATAAATAAATAAAAAATAATAAATACATAAGAAAATAAAAAAATAACATAGGTGCTGAGATATAAAAATGCTGAGACACAAGAAACAAGCAAATACTATAACATTTTTAATGCAATTTACTTAGGTTTTTTTAATTTAAAAAAGAGATAAATAAAAATAAAATGCTGTCATTTAAGCAAAATTTATTAGGATTGTGGGGGGGGGGGGGGGGATAAAAAAAAAAATATATATATACTTTTTTTTTTTTTTTAAATGCTGGCATTAAAGCAAAAGAGAGACACAAAACAAACACTAAAGCTTTGTAATTTATGGGATAAATATGTATAGATATGGGCCCATACATTTATGGATTGTGGGGGAAAAATGTAAAAAATGTAAATAAATAAATAAATACACTGTTATTAAAGCAAAAGAGAGACACAAAACAAACACTATAAAACTTTCTGTAATATATGGGATAAATATGTATAGATATGGGCCTATACGTTTATGGATTGTGGGGGAAGAAAAATGTAAAAAATGATTTTTTGAATAAATAAATAAAATGCTAATGATATATAAAATGATAATGATAATATAAATGACAAATAAGTGATATAGGCTTATACATTTTTCAGAATTCTTAAAAAAAAAAATTACCTTTCTGTAATTTATGGGATAAAAGTTTATCACTAACAAACCAACATTTAGTCCCTAATTAGGTTGCCCCTGCTTAGTTATAGTTTAATTTGGATTATATCTGCTTCCCTGTTCTCTATTATGACATAAATAATTTCATTTGGATCAGAATTTAGTCCTAACTGAGTCCGCACAATAAAGTGGGGGCAGTTGTGGCCTAATGGTTAGAGAGTCTGACTTGTAACCCAAAGGTTGCAGGTTTGAGTCTCAGGTCTGGTTGGAATTGTAGGTGGGGGGAGTGAATGTCCAGCGCTCTCTTCACCCTTAATAACACGACTGAGGTGAGACCCTTGAGCAAGGCACCCACCCCCAACTGCACCGCATGGCTGCCCACTGCTCTGGGTGTGTGTGTGTGTGTGTGTGCATGGGTTAAATGCAGAGCACAAATTCTGAGTATGGGTCGCCACAAATCACCTCCTTTCCTTTTTCCTTCTTTAAATATAAAATAAAACCTTCTTTTTGACCTTCTGAGGTGAATAAACAACATTCTGAAGGCAAAGCACATCTTTTCACTGCTGAAAACTGTAGTTGAAAGTGACTTCATTATTATTTGGCACTATATATTTGTGGAAAGACATATTATTCCTCTGAAGTAAACGCTGCACACTGGCATTCTGGTGAGATGTTTGTGAGCAGCTTTTCTGATGGCACCACAACAAACAAACCATCCTCCTGTCAAAAATACTGAGCCACATCACTCTCCAGACCTGTTGATTTATAGCAATCCTAAATTACACAGTCTATGTTTCTCTATACAAGATATAAATAATTTTGATGCAATTTAAATGCCAAGAAATGTTTGCTAAATTCAAAACTCCCTCAGCTGAATTTGGTGAGGTTCACAACTAAAGATAAAGACACAATGAATATCAGTTTAAAGGAGGAAAAGTTTGGGAGACTGACAAATTCCACTAGATGGCAGTGCGCACTAACAGAAACACACACAGCACAGACTGAATTAGATTCATGTTATCAAATCCCCCACAATTCATTTCTCTAGCAGTGATTTTTTTATTTTTTATTTTGGTCTCAAACATCCATTCAACAGCAATAACAACACACTGACATACATAAAGAAGAAAATCACTATATAAAAAGTTTGAAAAAGAAAAAAGAAGCTTGAAACTGTACTTTCAGGACAAGAGTCTTTTTCATATATATCAAAACAATATACATTAACTTTTTGTGTTTCATAATTGTCTTATAATTTTAATTTGTCTGTAAAAAGGTTAATAATAATTGCAGGTTTCCAACAGGGTTATTATCAATAACTAAAACTAAAACCATAAACATCATTATTATTACTTGAAATAAAAAAAAAGTAGTCTAAATAATCTAAAACATAATAAAAACTATTTAGACATATTTTTAAAAAACTAATTAAAAAACATAAAATTACTTGTTTAAAATTAAATATTAAAATTACTAACTAGACATTAACAGTAATTAAAAAACTAATAAAATGACAAAATCACAACTAAATTAATAAAAGTAACTAAAATGATAATGAAACCAGGAAAATATATATAGTATATAAATAGTCTATAAACGTATATAAATTATACTTTACAAACTCCATACACAATGGTTCCTAATGTGTCAACTTAACCATATAATGTGACAAATTATAATATGATGAACTGCAATATATACAGACACTTCATATTTTCACATATTTAATGGTATTTGATTATTTGTTAATTGCATTTAATAATATTATACTTTCAATTAAACATTTGCATTGGGTTTGTAAAAGTTTTGAGGCCTGAGTTTTGTTGCATTTACACAGTCTTGACCAGCAGTCGTCACCAGCGTGAAGAGTTCCGAGCGCTTCGAAACAGCGAATCATTTTGCGGTTGCAAATGGTTCAATTGATTCAAAGCTTCGAAAATGTTCGTTTCTCCCATGCATCAGTACAGAGACAAAGTACTTTATTATGAGTACATATAACATATTTTTACTCCATATATACAGTTATATATATTAATATTTACATTTATGCATTTAGCAGACGCTTTTATCCAAAGCGACTTACATTGCATTCAAGTTACAATTTTTTACATTTTATCAGCTCTTGCTTTCCCTGGGAATCGAACCCATGATCTTGGCGTTGCTAACGCCATGCTCTACTATTTGAGCTACAGGAAATATATATTAACATACCACACACACACACACATATATATGAAAAACATTTTTTTTTGGTAACATTTCAAAAAGTGAAACTTTCATATATATTTTAGATTCATTGCATGTAAAGTAAAACACTTCAAAAGTTTTTTTTGTTTTAATTTTGATGATTAGAGCTTACAGCTCATGAAAGTCAAAAATCCAGTATCTCAAAATATTAGATTATTTATATTTGAGTTTCATTAAATGACCTTCCCTACAGTATAAATTCCGGGTATCTCTTGTTCTTTGACACCACACTAATGGGGAAGACTGCTGACTTGGCAATGGTACAGAAGACAATCACTGACACCATCCACAAAGAGGGTAAGTCACAGAAGGTCATTACTGAAAGGGGTGGCTGTTCACAGAGTGCTGTATCAAAGCATATTAAATGCAAAGTTGACTGGAAGGAAGAAATTGGGTAGAAAAAGGTGTACAAGCAACAGGGATGACCACAAGCTTGAGAATACTGTCAAGCAAAGCCGATTCAGACACTTGGGAGAGCTTCACAAGGAGTGGACTGAAGCTGGAGTCAGTGCATCAAGAGTCACCACGCTCAGACGTCTTCAGGAAAAGGGCTACCAAGCCACTTCTGAAACAGAAACAATGTCAGAAGCATCTTACCTGGGCTAAGGAGAAAAAGAACTGGACTGATGCTCAGTGGTCCAAAGTCCTCTTTTCAGATAAAAGTAAATTTTGCATTTCATTTGGAAATCAGTCTGGAGTCTGGAGGAAGACTGGAGAGGCACAGAATACAAGCACAGAAAGCACAGAGGCACAGAAAACTTCACACTGAAGTCCAGTGTGAAGTTTCCGAAGTCTGTGATGATTTGGGGTGCCGTGACGTCTGCTGGTGTTGGTCCATTGTGTTTTATCAAGTCCAAAGTCAATGCAGCTGTCTACCAGGAGATTTTGAAGCACTTTATGCTTCCATCTGCTGACAAGCTATATGGAGATGCTGATTTCCTTTTCCAGCAGGACTTTAGCACCTGCCCACAGTGCCAAAACCACTTCCAAGTGGTTTGCTGACCATGATATTACTGTGTTTGATTGGCCAGCCAACATGCCTGACCTGAACCCCATATGGAATCTATGGGATATTTTCAAGAAAAAGATGAGAAACATTCAGTCCAACAATCCAGACAAGCTGAAGGCTCAATAGTGCCTCAGCAGTGCCACAGGCTGATCGCTTCCATGCCACACCTCACTGATGCTGCAATTTGTGCTAAAGGAGCCCCGACCAAGTATTGAGTGCATAAATGAACATACTTTAAAGAACTTGAACTTTTCTGTTTTGCAAATCCTTTTTTGATTGATCTTAGGAAATATTCTAATATTTTTGAGATACTGGATTTTTGACTTTCATGAGCTGTAAGCTCTAATCATCAAAATTAAAACAAAAAACTTTTGAAATGTTTTACTTTACATGTAATGAATCTAAAATATATATGAAAGTTTCACTTTTTGAAATGTTACAAAAAAATATTTTTTTCATGATATTCAAATTTGAGATGCACCTGTATATATATATATATATATATATATATATATATATATATATATATATATATATATATATATATATATATATATATATATATATATATAAGCAATTGAGCAATTAAACGCATAATGCAAAAGACCATTAAAAGAGCAACATTTGTCACAGCACATTCAGTATTACTCAATTCCACATTCTTTCTGTGTGTCACTCAGTGAAATAAGAGCGAGGACTTTGAAAGCCAAATATGGCAAGAGCTGCTGATAGAGTAACGTGACATTGCTATCAGGAATAGCTGAGATCAAATGAGCTGAGGAAACACCCCTGACAGCCTTCATAAGAACAGAGAGCAGAGCACACACTCACACTCCCTCAGCAGAAGAGACTAAGATACAGTTTAGACTACAGTAAGTATCAAACATTACATTGAGTCTTTACTTGTGTGTCTAAAAGTGCCAAATGTGTAAAACAAACCACAAGCATAAGCGTTGCTTTCCAGGAGGTTTTGGACATTGTATGTGCAGTATATAGCGAATAAACTCTCAATGTCTTTGGCGCTCTTGGTTGTTTCTCTGTTGGGTTTGTTGAATAAAATCTTCCCCGTGTTTCCTCCCGACATCAAACTAACGCTGCTACGCTTTGAAATTATTTCATTCGTAAATCTAGGTTTCCAGAGCTGCACTGATCTTTGTGTGATTTCACGAAGATGGTCTTTAATGGTTTGAGCACAAGATTTCCCAAAAGGAATATATATCCACACACCTGATGCAGAAACATTATTCTTCAAGGAATTGCCATCTAAATGATAGTGCCTAGAATAAAGGCTGAAGGTCACCTTTAATTTACTTCTGGAAGCAGGTGAGAAAACGCATTTTTGCCTTTCAAGGAGAAACGCAGCACAAACGAGCTCTCGGGCTTGTGGAATACTATGTGACTTGCTTGGGAGAAAAGTGCAAGCGCTCCAACAGAATGGATATACGTCAATACTGATCTATAATTCGATGAACAAAATATTTATTTGTCTCATTTTGAAGCATCAACCTTGCGCGTAAAGCGCGCCTCTCCAAATGCGCACTAGGATTATTGTGTGCGCGAACGCGCTAAAGTGATTACAGCAAAAACTATAACTGCACGAAAAAAAACTCATCTGTAATTCGGAAAATATACTTTATATATTTATTATTATACTAGCGCTTTGGATATGAGAAAAGCGCGTAAAATTTATTATTATTATTTAAGAGGACAAAAAAGAGGACAGCCTACATAAGCAGTTAAATAGAAAATAATATTTATTTTATTTAATTTTAGTGAATATAATTACATATATTTAAATGTGCGTTTGTATTTTAATGTCTATTTTGTTATTATTTGCATAAAATATACAGCATAACTCTAATATTTGTTTCAATAAACTATTAAATGTATTATTTAGTTAATATATGTACAGACATTTAAATATAAATTGTTTATGTATTTTGTTACTATTTGTTTTTACAAAAATATAAAAATTAACTGAGTCAAGACGCTGTAAATAAATACCCGCTATATATATATATATACACACACACACACACACACATACATACATATATATATATATATATATATATATATATATATATATATATAATCCTGGACGACAATATAATATAAATATAATTTAATTTAACTAAAGTGTAAGACTAAAACAAACAAACAAAAACAACGACTAAAAGAACAAAAAATAAATAGATAACCAAGCTCCAAAACTCTCTAAATATTTTTTTCCCCAGCTGGGTTATTAAGGAAATATGATAGTTTGATAGTTATTTTCTTATAATAAGACATCAATTTTTATCTCGGACTGGTTATGAAGGTCATAAAAACCTCCTGATTCAGTTTGTTGATATCGTGTTTTATGATGGCACGTTCAAGTTCACTCATGATCCATACACGTGTTCGCAAGTAAAAGCTTGCATATGACCTACATTCCTGCGGACACTTGTGTCCTGAAGGCCGTAATGTCCTTCAATTTCAACATCCAAATTTGTCATTGTCCATATTCCCTCATTTGTTGCGTTGAGTCACGCGGGTCGGAGATCCATATGTCTGCGGTCGCGTGGTCTGCATTAACCTGAGACGCGTGTGTAAAAATAAACTGCAGCTCAGCTAGAAATGGAGGAAGAGAAAGATGTTCTGTGCTGTGCCTGATGAAAAAAGAAACCTAGGCTGAATTTCTTGCTCGTTCAGACTGGTTAGTAGGCCTATACCGACTTGTTCTGTTGGTAAACCAGCCATTCTGATTGACCAAGCTGGTCTTGTTAGTTAAACCACCAGCACCACACCATAGAGTCCAAAACTCAAACATATACTGGTTTTAAGATATAAGGCAATTACGTTTATTTATTTTTTAAATATTTTAATTATAATATATGATAATATAAAGTATTCAACTTTTGCCGGTTTATAATTGCAAATATAAGTTTATGTAAGGTATACAGCATCTAATAATTTATTCATTGAAGTGCTTAATTTTATTTAATATATTTACAGACATTTAAACAGAAATTAATATTTTAAGTTACTAAAATGGCATTGACTATATACAGTATATATGCATTTTGTAATTTATGTGTGTATTTTGTTGCTTGCTATTCACTAAATATACTAAATATACTAAATATACAGATATTTAACCAGAAATGAATATTTTACTGTCTATTTTGTTGCTATTCTCAAATATATATATATATATATATATATATATATATATATATATATTCATTCTATAAAGTATTTAATTTCAGTGAAAATATTTACAGACATTTAAAAAGAAATTAATTTTACTTAATATTACAAATAAAATTTTAATTTGTGTTTTGTTGCCAGTTGCTACTACTAACATTATAAAAATCCCATACTGAGTCAAGATGCTGTAAATACATAAATATCCACTATATTTACGTCAATATAATATAATTTACATAGTGTATATATATATATATTGAAATTTTGTTGTTCGAAAGTGTCAGATTCTATTAATAATCCTCTGACCGAACACAAAAATGCGGCTGTCATCTGGCATATGAGTGAAATGTTTCTCACACATTTACAGCTGCTGATGGGACAGCAGCTGCTGCTCTTCAGCTATCTCAGAGATGAGGGTGTGTGACAACAAATTCAGCCCGCAAAAAGCCCCTCACACACACACATCTCTTCCTGCAGGCTCACACAGAGCAGTTTCATGATTCAGCGGCACTTGAGTCACACTTAAAAATGTCTGAAACTCCGAGTGAAAAGCACATGAATATCACCTCGCATTTCAACTAAAATAGACAAAACCTGAGCCGCATCTTTTGAGGCCTTCGTGACAAACCATGATGTTGGAGCTGTTCTCACCTTTCCCCCAGCCAGACCTCGTCGTCCAGGCACTTGGCCGATGGTGTGACAGTGTGACACGAGGTCGAACCGGTTAAAGATCAGAGCATGCACATCTATTTATATCTCACGGCGGCCCCTTCTCTCCTGACACTGAAGGCATGTCGCCTAAATATAACGGCTCACACACATAACTGCGCTCCAGACCTCCTGACAATGCATCATCAGATACTCGCCAATCCAGTACAGTCACAGACATGCTTTACGATCTGTGCGGCAACCTGGAGGATTTCAATGAGATCAAATGGAGAGCAAACAGAGACTTGCTTCAGAAGAGATCTCAAAAATGTGCTCAGATTTACCAAAACAACACATTTGCATTCAAAAGTCAGAGATCTCAAAATGAACTCAAATACTTCTCATCAAATTCTCTTAAAATCAAATGATCCGAGTCCACATTAATACTCTTACTGCATGACAACTATTGTCTAATTTCTGACCATTTCTACAAATTAATTTTTACACCACAACTATTACTTTCTAACAGTATTTTTGATCAATAGGGTAAGAAAAATAATCTTGTTTTCCCTTTAAATTCAGTTTATTTTTCTGACCCCATCGGCAGATATTTAAACCCATACAGCAAAAGGATATATTTTCAAAAATATTTCACAATATACAAAAATGGCCAAAAAACACATTTGCTAAAATATTTCAAAAAGTATTTATGTACTAAATATATTTTTGGATATTTTTTTAAATATATTTTAAAAATATAAATATATTTTTAAAAGCATTTAAGAAATACATTCACATTTGAAGAAAAACTTAATTTGTTGTCTGTAACACATGTAAACAACAAAACATGAACAGAAATCAGCAAAGAACATGGTTTACAATTTTATGGAAAATTAGGGATCGTGATCACCCCCCCATACCCCCCGCAATCCGCCGCATCCCAATACCGTGATGGTTTACAATTTTCTGGAAAATTACAATACACAATAGGCCTACTTAAAAAAATCATGTTAAAAAACATGACTAAATCATTATAAATGGTTGATGAATGTGGAAAATTTACAGTTTAAAAAATAAATTTAATTGAGCTTCATTTATTACAATATACAGTCTATTTAGTGCCTATAAAAACATATTTTGGCCAGATCATTTAATAGCCTATCTTAGTTCATTTTGCATCTCAAGTAAATGTATCTATTTAATCATATTTAGCTATTTGTACTAGAAAACAAGACAAAAATACTGAGTAAGAAATACTTTTTTGCAGTGAAGGAGAAATATCTGAGACGAAGTTGATGCCTAAAAGACACAAAACATGGGCAATGTGGGACACTGCGTAAAGCTAACCAGGAAAGATGAATAATTTCATGATTCATTTTTATGTTTTATACAAGCTCTTTTGTATATAGCACCTTAATATTGCTGAACTGAAGCACGTAAAATGAAAATACGTTTCAAATCATTCATTACCATTTTCGGCTTCAAGTTGTCGACAATAATCGTCCTAGATTTTGCATTTCCATTTGTGATTATACGACTTTGCTTGATCATTTGTCATAAATCCGATTCCACTCAGTGCCTGCAAGTGTTGATACTAAAATGAGACAAAACTGAGATAACCTTGGAGCCATAAAATATCTCACAGTGATTATGTTTGTCACTCGCACCTGGTATTAGATTCATTCCTGTCTGTATGAACGGACGCCAGTAGAGGCCTACGGTTATACAACACGATCACTAATAACGCCCGTTTCCATTCCTCTATTTAATATCATGCTTCAACCTTATTAAAGTGCTTTATTAAAGTGCTTTAAAGTGCTTTGTTTGTTGATATTATTAAAGTGCTTTATTTGTTGATATTGCTTAATATTATGGCACAATAAATACTTCACTGTTCCATAGACAAATGCATGCATATACATCATGATCCAGTCTAAAGTACTTGATGTTCAGAGGATAAAATAAGGAAGGGAAGGTTCTGATTGTTTGTGTGCACTGAATGTACTTCAATAAAATTTACTAGCCTATTGACCTTTCATACAAGCTGTAAATACCAACACACTGACCTTGTGCCTGATATGTGTTTGTTTTTCTGTTATATGGCAATAACTCTGAATAAATGTTTGAATAAATGTAAAACCAGGACCAACATTGCTGTAACGCTTTTTAAGCAAATATTTTACTTGAGGAGTTTTTGATAGTAAATGGAGGGATATAATGGAGACAAATATAAATATATTAAATAAATATATAATGAAATAATTAAATAAACATTGAAACATTGCAATCAATCAATAAATATACAGTGACACATGAGCGTAAATAAACAAACTAAAATGAGAAATGACACAAAACATGACATGAAATATGCCCTGAAATTTAATATGGACTCAATTAAACAGACTAAAATGTTGCAATTAATAAATAAATATGAAACATATAAGCATAAATAAGATGTAATGATAATTTTATGTAAAATGAAAATGACACAAAATATGACATAAAATGTAATATACTGGAAAATTAAATAAATAATAACACAGCATGAAATGTATATGTACTTTATTTTTTATTTCAACATTTTTTATTAAATAATTTGATGAAATATTTTATGTTTTGCCCATTACATTCCTCCATCACAGTCCAGACATTGTAATCTTAAAAATGTAGATGTTTTCCATGCATGTTGAGAATGAAAACACAACACAGAAAGGGTTCAAATGTCTGTTCTGATTGAAGATGGTAGAGCTTCAGTTACAGTAAAATGAAAACAAATTCGTTCTGACATACACTGTTCACCTCTGGCCACCCCAGAGAGTAATGCTTATTTTTAATAAAACAAAGTTACATATAAAATTACAGGCTTTTGCCATCAGTTTTAACATAAGTTAGTACTGTATTTATTTACAAAATTCATCTAGTGGCAGAAGCCATATCTACTTATGATGCTATTTACAGTTCTATACACACATCTTCATTCCAACTGGAGATGCTGCAAAGAGAACAAGGAAAAATAGATTAGAAAAGCATCTTTACAATGACCTAGATCATATATATTACAGGATGGAGGATCTTACCTATAAGGCATTCAACAGGGAGTTCTGAATGTCTTCATAAACTTGGTTATAGAGCTCATCTTTTGTTCTCATTCCATCCAGATATTCTGCAGATATGAATTGTGCATGTGTTACAGATTATAGAAGTAATCTGAAATGGGTTGAAAATGCCATTTTATTGATAGATTTGTTGACTTACCTATATCTAAGCCGCAGTTTTCCATCTCTAGCCTGTGTTTCAAGTACATGGGCCAAACGTGGCCATCAAACAGACCAGGAGGGTCAGGAACGGTGTAAGTTCTCGTACTGAAATGGACGAGATGGATTTGTTAGAAAACTGAATCATCTAAAAACATCTGATCTTTAAAATCAGTTCTCACCTTCTTCTCCTTTTGCACTCCTCATATGGAATGGTGACATAGTAGCACTTGTTGTAGACATCAAGCAAAGGCCTGGAGGCGGAAACAAGAAGAAACCATCAACAAATCACATCTTTAAGCTGAAACAAAACTAATAAGACCTGGAAGACGCATACTTGTAGTTATAAAGAAGAAATCCCTCTATAATGAGTATGTGGATCTCACGCTCAGGGTCTGAGCCGTCAGATAAGGGTGAAACGGTCACACCATGGGAGCGTGCAAACTTTACTGGGTTCTCCATCCATCCCTTAACAGTGTTCACCATGGCATCCATGTCCAAGGCGGTGATCACTACACAAGGAGACAAAAAAGACAAGGCGTGTCTCACATGCTTGGATAATGAAAACTAAAATAATGCATTAAAGACTTTATCTCTTCTAATTGTCCTTTCTCCTTTTTAGGGATGTTAATAATTAATATAATAGGACTGTGAGTCAAATTTACACTACCAGTCTAAAGTTTGGACACACTTATTGTTTATCACAGCTGTTTGTAAGACTATATCTTACTCTAAATGTTCATCTTGTGATGCTTTTAAACACTAATGAATGAGGAACATGCATATTATTTCAGTCATTAAGTGTGTCCAGACTTTTGACGTGCAATGTAAGAAAAACAGTTTTGCTGGGTTTTAGGTTTATGTTACAATAATGCAAACATCAGAATGGTTATGGAAAGGTGGGAATACGTTACTGTTTCTCTTCCCACAGCGAAAGCCACTCTTACCATCCCATTGTTTAAAGCCGTCCTCCCCGAGCTCTATATGATCTTGGGGCTGCAATAACAGTGACCAATAAAACAAAAAGGTGTAGATCGCTCAGGCAGTGCTGGTCCCACCTGGACATGTGATGCCAAGCCCTCAGGCTACAGTCTTCTAAAATCATCCTCAATTTCAATCGTGTACATGAGCTTAATTTGGTTGTAATGCATTCGTTGGACTGAATTATCTTTATCAGCAAATCGCCAATGTGATTCTTGAGAGAAGAGCCTCCAGTGACAGTTAGGAATGTGTGTGTGTGATGCACTTAAGAGGGGTTATTAAATATATAGATATGGAGAGCGACTGGTGGTGTGAAGGTTGTCAGATTCTCTTACATGCCACAGAATGATAAATGCATGAGCAAGAGAATCGTATAAGTGGAATTAGGAGTGCAAATGAATGCCTGCTAGACTGAAATGCATTTTAGGCACCCTCGAAAGGCATTCATTTGTTGGGTCTTTGAGGTTGGCTGTCCAGGAGAACACCAGCATAGGCTTCATGAACCACAATATGGATCCATAAATACAACAAATGACTAAGTCCTAAACGTCTTTACCTTTTTTGTCCCTCTGAAATGCTGTGGCTTGAATTCTATTTAAAGTATTTAGACACTTAAATCAAACTAAATTAATTGCATTAGATGGTTCCGTTATCTATAATGCAATGAGATTCATAAGTTTGGTGTAAATGTCCAAATACATCTTATGGGCCACAGTGTATCTTTATATAAAAGAAGTAGTAAAATAAGCTAACAAGTTTACATTAAAAATGTGGATTCTCTCCATACCTTGAAAAAATCATCTTGATGTACAACACAACAGTTTGGTAAGTTCTTTATGAGTCTTCCCGTCAAAGTTGTCTTGCCTCCATTGGTCACACTGTAAAATACACATCACACATTTATTAAACAATGAAATCATACAATATGAGTTCAATATGTCCATCTTCTTCTAGTGAAGATTACTCACCCTCCTATTCCAATAATAAACTTCATTCTGATCCTTTTTGATATTGGTCTTCCTAGCAAAGGAATCTCTTCCTTGAATTGCCGATGCAGTCGGGAATGCTTTCAGTCTCTCTCTCTCTCTCTCTCTCCCAGAATCTCCCTCTCTTTACTATTTCATTGATGGACTAGGCTTTCGCCTTCATTATATAGGCGGCTCTGCTTTGCGTCACGTCGATGTGGGTCGCTTGCCAATAAGGCCGCTCTCAGGGAACCAATCAGCGTTTGATGCGTCTTGCTAATTTGCATATTGGCGCAGTTCCACGCCGCACCTGTCGCGCTGCGTCTGTCAGCGGCTCGAGGCGCGGCGCTGCTCTGAGGGGCAATTAAAGAGTGGAAATATACAACCAAATCATGCCAGCTAGCACATAGTTTGTGTTTAACACACATTACTAACACTACCGAAACTAAGGACGTGATTAAATGAAGGCAAAGGAATAAACACTTAATTTACACATCCAGGTTACAGACAAGTCAAAATGTAATATTAAAGACAAATAACATTCCTAAATCACAATTGATTCATACATGAATTTGCTATGGAGGTTATGCTTATTTATATATATCGCTCAGATTATAAATTTAATCGTTTTCAGAAAACACACACAGAGCCTAATATATGCCAGACTGTCTGATAACGATTAAATATAAAGGTGCATCTCAATAAATTAGAATGTCGTAGAAAAGTTCATTTATTTCAGTAATTCAACTCAAATTGTGAAACTCGTGTATTAAATGAATTCAATGCACACAGACTGAAGTAGTTTAAGTCTTTGGTTCTTTTAATTGTGATTAAAACATTTAACAAAAACCCACCAATTCACTATCTCAACAAATTAGAATATGGTGACATGCCAATCAGCTAATCAACTCAAAACACCTGCAAAGGTTTCCTGAGCCTTCAAAATGGTCTCTCAGTTTGCTTCACTAGGCTACACAATCATGGGGAAGACTGCTGATCTGACAGTTGTCCAGAAGACAATCATTGACACCCTTCACAAGGAGGGTAAGCCACAAACATTCATTGCCAAAGAAGCTGGCTGTTCACAGAGTGCTGTATCCAAGCATGTTAACAGAAAGTTGAGTGGAAGGAAAAAGTGTGGAAGAAAAAGATGCACAACCAACCGAGAGAACCGCAGCTTTATGAGGACTGTCAAGCAAAATCGATTCAAGAATTTGGGTGAACTTCACAAGGAATGGACTGAGGCTGGGGTCAAGGCATCAAGAGCCACCACACACAGACGTGTCAAGGAATTTGGCTACAGTTGTCGTATTCCTCTTGTTAAGCCACTCCTGAACCACAGACAACGTCAGAGGCGTCTTACCTGGGCTAAGGAGAAGAAGAACTGGACTGTTGCCCAGTGGTCCAAAGTCCTCTTTTCAGATGAGAGCAAGTTTTGTATTTCATTTGGAAACCAAGGTCCTAGAGTCTGGAGGAAGGGTGGAGAAGCTCATAGCCCAAGTTGCTTAAAGTCCAGTGTTAAGTTTCCACAGTCGGTGATGATTTGGGGTGCAATGTCATCTGCTGGTGTTGGTCCATTGTGTTTTTTGAAAACCAAAGTCACTGCACCCGTTTACCAAGAAATTTTGGAGCACTTCATGCTTCCTTCTGCTGACCAGCTTTTTAAAGATGCTGATTTCATTTTCCAGCAGGATTTGGCACCTGCCCACACTGCCAAAAGCACCAAAAGTTGGTTAAATGACCATGGTGTTGGTGTGCTTGACTGGCCAGCAAACTCACCAGACCTGAACCCCATAGAGAATCTATGGGGTATTGTCAAGAGGAAAATGAGAAACAAGAGACCAAAAAATGCAGATGAGCCGAAGGCCACTGTCAAAGAAACCTGGGCTTCCATACCACCTCAGCAGTGCCACAAACTGATCACCTCCATGCCACGCCAAATTGAGGAAGTAATTAAAGCAAAAGGAGCCCCTACCAAGTATTGAGTACATATACAGTAAATGAACATACTTTCCAGAAGGTCAACAATTCACTAAAAATGTTTTTTTTTTTATTATTATTGGTCTTATGAAGTATTCTAATTTGTTGAGATAGTGAATTGGTGGGTTTTTGTTAAATGTGAGCCAAAATCATCACAATTAAAAGAACCAAAGACTTAAACTACTTCAGTCTGTGTGCACTGAATTTATTTAATACACGAGTTTCACAATTTGAGTTGAATTACTGAAATAAATGAACTTTTCCACGACATTCTAATTTATTGAGATGCACCTGTATATGATTACTGTAGTGGAATATTGACAATTGACAAAATTTCCATTAATATTTCCAAATTTCCATTAAAATTTCCATTAATATTTTTTGAATGTTTCTGTGTTTTGTGGTCAGAAATGAATGCATACTATATATACTGTATATATATATATGTGTGTGTGTGTGTGTGTGTGTGTATTTATATATACACACACACACACACACACATACACATACCTATATAATTACTATAATTACTGTTAATAAATAGAATATTGACTACTGACAAAATATTTACAAATTTTGGTCAGAAATTAATGCATACTACATTGGTTGTTAATGCAATTGATTCTTACATTTCATAATCAATGAAAAACAGAATACAACTGTAATATATTATTGTAATAAATTAGCTTATCTTAATACTGGAGATTGATCATTTTATTATTAATACAATTGTGTATTTTTAAAAGTAATTTTATTAAAAATTATTATTATTATTATTATATATGTAACCTGCACTCCCATCACCATTATTATTATTTAAAAATAATAATTTACATTTACATTTAATCATTTAGTTGACACTTTTATTCAAAGCATAACAATTAATAAATAAATATTTTTTTTATCCAAATAATAATGGTGATATAAATAAATAAATAAATAAATAAATAAAAAATCATAATGGTGTTCTTTGAATTTGGCCTCAAACTTCTAGAGCTGTGATATGACATACAGTATAATATGTGCTCCTGAATGCACAGTATGCAGTAGGCCTATATCTTCAATACCTTTGTCTCTGTGTTCAACCTCCCACATCATTTCTGCCCTACTTTTCAGCTCAGGATCACTTTACTCTGTGAACTTGTTCATTTTATTCATTTTCAACATCATCAAGTACAAACACAGAATATTTGAGCCTGATGTTTCAGACAGCAGCGAGAGTGTTGACTGCAAGAACAGAGCTATTTATGACTGATTTATGTTTGTTAGTATGCATTCACTTTGATGGTTGTTAATCATTATATTATGGTCACACTCTCCACCTAAATGGAAGTGCAGATTTCAAAGCTAAATGTTAAATAAAGACAAGAGAGGGACGTGGTGTTTCCTCTCATGATACTTGACCATCCTGATTAAATTGTTTCCAATTACTTGACTCGTCTTGTTGGCACGGTGTGAGGGAACTTTTCTCCCAGACTGAGGTGAAAAGTTCCATAATTAACCAGCTCTCAGTGGACACAGCCATAGAGCTATATTTGGCATGAAGTCTATGTGTGACACGGTACAAATGCTTCTGACGCAACTCACATAAATACCAGACTATCAATTTAATAGCAAACGACCCAATGGCAATAGCTCTGTTCCAAAACCTTGTAAGCCTAGTATGTAGATAAATAAATAGGTATATATATATATATATAATCTTAATAAAATCAATTCAATTTCAGAATCCAAGTGCGAATGATGGTACTAACATTTCACTTCCTTTTATGACTATTGCAACAGTCAGTTAATATTTTAACATAGTGTATTCAAATTATGATCCTTTATCTTTTGGTCATTCATAATTATCAGTCCTCTGACATTGAGGAAAAGTTTTTATCACCTATGTCATTGTTTCTGAGTAATATAAAAAACACATAAAAGTAAGACAAATTTTTGAAGCTTTGAACTTTGATTTTATGATAAAATAAATTACATGAGTCACAAGTTTCCTTTTATGTCAGTAAACAAAAATGTAAAATTTTACTTTGCGCACTGATACAACTGATCAATAAACATTAATGTTATACTTTATTGCTTACTTAATTAGACCTTCAAAGAACTATACATATTTAGCAGGTTACTATGACTTAAATATTTCTTCTTAAGGACATATATTATTCATATATATATATAATCATCTACTTCAAAACCTAAGAAATAAATTTTGACTTTTGTTTAATTGCTTTTAAATACGGAAACTGGGAAACACAATAAGGTTTCATTTGTAAAAATTTGTTTATGAAAAATACTTCTAATTTAGTTCATTTTAATTACAACACTTACTAATACATCATTAAAATTAAAAGTTGTAGGCCTATCTATTAATATTATTTAAAGGAGTAACTAATGGGACCTTATTATGGAAACTTGTTTACTCGTTTTGGCTACATGCTTTGACTAAAAACATACTAAAAAAAACTAACTACTAACCTAATAGGCTACCAATTCTTTTATTTACTGTGTACTTTCTAAATGTCAGTATAAATGGCCAAAACATAAAAAGCTAAAAGACTTTGCTTTGCTAGGTCAAAGCTTTGAAAATTATCAGTTTTTCCAGCATGACTTGAGATTACAGAGAGTATGAGGTGAAATTGCTCAGGCTGTATTTGTTAGTTATGTTTTGTTTCTGATATCAGATGTATTAACACAAGAGTGTGTGAGTAAATGACTCATTCATGTCTCACCTCATTCCTGACCCCTGACCAGCTCTCAGCATCTGCCTGCTGGGACACGTGGCACTGCCCGATACAACAATTACTGAATTATAGAAAAGCTATGTAACCTGTGGCCCTCTAGCGGCTTAAGAATACAACTACAAGTTACTCGCGGAGGAACACTGTTTTGGTCATTAAGCAAGTTGTGCTGCGGCTCTGCTGTCCTTGCGCGGATGAATCTGATGTTTTGAGGTTTTATCTGTGCAAATGACATCAAAACTCAACTAATAACAAGGCTGATATCCGGAAAATAGGTCTTATGAGCAGGTAAGCAGCCTATATGCTGCTGCTGCTATGACTTAATGTTACAAAAGTTTGGCAGCGTTGAAACAATATTGGATAACTACGAAAACTAACTTGGCAAAGCCATAGGCAAATAGAAAAAAAGTAGTTACTGCTTTAGAGATTGACATAGTTACAAAAGTAAATATTGTTTTGTCATCTATTAATGCACAGCAATGTTGATTCGTGTTTTATTACGGGTTCTGTCGCTTTCCGGTTTTGCTTGCAAACTCTTTTCGTTTTGAGGTTCAGTTGTAGTGGCCTGACCTCCTTTTCTTTATTCACAGATATGACATGCACATGAGCAGACGAATGATGAAAGTATGCAGTTTCGTGGGAAATCCGTCCCGACAACTGTCAGTCATGCAAACAGAAACTGTAAAATACGAAGCCTGACAGTCAAATTTAACTTTTATTAATTATCACATCATCAATGTTAGCAACTCATTCACTTATTGCACATCCTATGATACAAATGATTTACACACAGTACACTGTTAAACAGTCTGATAATGTAAATTATACAATAATGTGGCAGAAATTGTCTCCCTTCAAAATGCATTATGAGCACTGCTGCATGCTGATTGGTCAATCCAGTGTATCACTGCAAAATCAGTAGACCAGCTATTAATCTGGAATGATGACACTAAATTAATTTGCTTAATAAAATATGTTTATTGCTGTTATTGTAAAATTAATCACTCCGCTGTGTGTTGAACTGAAAAATATTAGAGACATTGGCAAAACTTTACAGTAAGGCCTCATTAGTTAAAGTTAATGCATTTACTAACAAAGAGCAATTCATTTGTTACAATATTTATTAATATTTGTAAACATTTGTTAAATACCACTGTTTGTTGCTAGTTTATGTAATTCAATTTTAATAATGTATTAGTAAATATTGAAATGAAGGATCTTACATGTGTGAATAAATAAATATAAAAATAAAAATACAGTTCCAAATAAATTGAAGAACACAATAAATAAAGGGGGAAAAATAAGAACAAATTTAATTAAATAATTTTTTAAATAAAAACTAATTGTATTTGTTTTAACAAGTCATTTATTCCTTTATTTTCCTATTGATATATTTATTAATTAATTAATTTTTATTTTTGCAAGTTTGGTCCTCCATATAAGTTAACATTAAGATCAACATAAATGCATTAGTACATTTTATTATTAGTTCATGTTAACTGACGCATTTCACTAATGTTAACAAATAGAACCTTACTGCAAAGTGTTACGAAGACGTTTGTTATAAGAACTCACTGTATCTGATTATAGATATACTGTATCAGAGTACCTATAAGGCATTATGAAGGGAGGGAAAACAAACTCTGCCTCCTGTGATGTCATAACGGGAAGTCTGAGTTGGAAGCACACGAGTTTGTACCGTGGAGCTGCATGAGAGAGTCTATGTACGTGGATTACATACAGTGAGTTCAGACGACTCACTGTGCCAAACACTTCGGCTGTGTTAAGAATATCATACTATCATACTACTGTGCTATTTCTACAGTATGCATGGCATTTTTTGCATTTACTGTATGAATACTGTATTCCACTATGCAACACACTCAACTTGACCTTCAATTTCTAGTGTGATGAATGAAAAGTAAATCATATTAACCTAAATGACTCGTTTGATTGAAATGCCAAAGGTTAAAACTGCATTAAAATGAGATAAGCTGAATAAAACATGCAATGCGATGAGGTCATGTGACAGCAATATAACAGTAAGAAGTGTTTATCATTGCATACTGTTTCAAATACGGTATGTAAATAAGTATGCAGTGCATTCTCTGTAGTATGCTAGTATCCCATTCAGAACACAGCCCCTGATACTTATTAAAGACATATATTACAGTCGTAAAGTTCCAGCGAACATGACCTGCTGCCCGTGTGTCACACAGTATGTACAGTTCACTTTATGAGAACACAGCCTTCACATTCTCTGTTCACGTGGCATACATTTAATCAGATAAGTTTAAAAGTCAACATGAAGGTTGAGCTTCTTTTTTAAAATAATTCCTGATTTGCTATTATTGCTGTAAACCTGCTTTAATGTTAACCACCACTGAATTGTTGCATTAAAGAAATAGTTTAACCAGAAATGATCTGAAATTAGCTGAAAATGTTTTCACCCTCAGGCCATACAAAATGAGTTTGTGTCTTCATGGGAACAGATTTGGAGAAATGTAGCAGTGCTCAGCAATGGATGCTCTGCAGTGAATGGGTGCCGTCAGAATGAGAGTCCAAACAGCTGACAAAAACATCACAATAATCCACAAGTAATCCACACCACTCCAGTCCATCAGTTAACATCTTGAAAAGCCAAAAAGATGCATGTTTGTAAAGAAAAAAATTTATCATTTTTAGTTTTTTTTTTCCAAGACATTTTTAACTTCAAACCTTTACTTCCAGCTAAAATATGAGTCTATAATCCATAATAATGTTTCCTCCAGTGAAAAAGTCCATCTCCTGTTGTCTCTCACATCAAAATCCACCCACATATTTGTTTAGAGCTGTTTTGGCTTGTAAACAGTGCTTGATCTGTGCAGATTTCTCTCCTGATTCACACCAGACCACTTTTTCACTGGAGGAAGTGTTATTATGGATTATGGACTCATATTTTAGTTAAAAAATGTCTTGATGGATTTGTTTAGGCTTTTGTCTTCTCAAGATGTTAACTGATGGACTGGAGTGGTGTGGATTACTTGTGGACTATTGTGATGTTTTTTTATCAGCTGTTTGGACTCTCATTCTGACGGCACCCATTCACTGCAGAGGATCCATTGGTGAGCAAGTGATGTAAAGCTAAATTTCTCCAAATCTGATGAAGAAACAAACTTATCTAAATCTTGGTTGGGTTGAAGTGGAGTTTTCAATGATTTTTTTTTTAATTTTTGCTTGAACTATTTCTTTAACCACTTATAAGATTTTAGAAAAGATTAAAAGACCTACAGCAACAGCCCAAAGCTATGATATATAATATAATTATTTGGCGCTTGGTTAATTTCATGGCAAATTGTCCAATGAAAGATTATGAGGACAAGCATTATTTCATGTTGACTTTAAACCTGTAAACTGCTGCATTATGTAACAGGCTGAATGTGTTTCCCATTGTGGAAGTGGTTGGCAGGTGAACATGGTTAAACTGCCAAGTCAAGTTATAATCCCGCTGGTATTTAACATCCCACTTTTACATCTGTACAACACAATGACTGTTACACAAGATTTGTTTGAGTTTGAGTTTGCACAGATGTTCGTCTTCTGAAACAAAACAAGTGTTAGAAAAGAGAGTCCTTGATCGTTTGTTTTCTCTCGTTCACACTTACTCGGCTGCGGTCCGGTTGTGATCCAGGTCAAAGGTCAGTGGAAAAACTGCACTTTAGACAGTGTCACAAACATTGTTGTGTTTTGAGATGTTGATGATTGGGTTCATCCACATGATTGTTCTTTAAAGGAACATCTTTGGAAAATGACATGCACAGATGAATCCCTGCCTCGAGGTTTATCTGTAAATGAGAAAAATATCATTCAAAATCACTATATTTATCATTTATCATCATCTCCTTTAGATTTTTAGGATCATTGTGTTTTGTATTTATCAAAAGTTTTGGGCAAGGCTTATAAAAAATAATCCAAATGTCATCAAAACCCCCCCCAAAAATATGTCTATATAGGTTTTATTGTTTTTTTTTTTTATTTCAGTTTTAGTTAAGTGCATAAAGTTAAACTAAAAAAAGAGAAATGTTTCCTTTTTATATTTTATTTATTTTAGTTAAGTAAATAAATCATCCACATGATTGTTCTTTAACAATCATGAGCTTCTATATATAACACTACAGTCCTATAATGAGAAAAAAAAACTTCAAAAGCTTCCTTTTTGCTGTAGCTCTCAAATCAAATGGTCAATATAATGCATGTCACGTCAAGGTGGACGTCATTGACACCTTTGTTGGTTTTCGCATGTCTTATGACTTAAATTTCAGTTTGTTCCTTACACAAAGCTATCATATGACTTCAGATGATTGGAATAAAGCCCATGAGTCATATGGACTACCTTTATGGGGTTTTTGTCCTTGACAGCCATTGAGAAGAGAATGGCTATGAGAAGGAGCTATGAGAATGAAATAAAATAACAGCATGCAGGTTTGAGTAAATAATGACTGAATTGCAATTTTTGGGTGAACTATCCCTTTAAGTTACTCCCCAAACTGAAGAAAGACGGACACGCAGGACGACATGCTTCTGTTGGGATATCGTCCATGTGCCGGTCAGTAGTCTGGTCAAAAATAGCCGTGGTCACAGCGGCTGCTGTTCTGACGAGAGCAGCAGATGTGCTTTATGTAACAGAGCAGACGAGATACCGCTCCTTTCGCCATTCAGAGACGAGACCCCAAATATGGCATACGGTCCAGAGGTCATTAAACCCACCCTACTGCTGAATCTACTGTTACAGTCAGCCGTTCGCTCTCTTACCCAATGAGACGCGTCAGGGACAGGCTTCTGCAGCCACTGATGGCAGCCTGCAAAATAATGCATTCAAAACAAACAGTTTGAACACACATTATACAAGCACATCCGATTTCTTTGCATTTATGTAATGCATATTAAACAATCACGTCAGATTTGAACATTTGTATTCAAAACCAACATGAAAAGTCAACACATCAACACATTTAACTTCCATAACTGGACAAATTTATAAGGATATTCAATGAGAAAAAGTAGTTTATGCAGTTTTTTAAGCTAGGGTTTGGGGGCCGTAAGGGAGTGCCAGCAGATCTGTGAAAAAGTTTAGAGAAAGTGTAAAAAAATAAATAAGTAAAGATAAATAAATAATAATAAATAATTAAAAAACAAGACTAAAGTAAATAAATAAAAAATTATATACATATAAATAAAATAAGTAAATAAATAATAAAAATAAGATTAAAATAAATAAAGAATAGAGACAAACAACTAAATACAGATAATTAAAGAAAATAAGTAAATAAATAAAAAGTAGATTAAAATATATAAAAAAAACTATCTAAATAAATTAACAATAAATAATAAAATAAGATCAAATAATAAAAAAATGATGAAATAAATAAGAAAATATGTAAATAAATAAAAATTAGATTAAAATAATTTAAAAAATATTTGACAAGTGGTTGGAGTGAAGGCAATGAAAAATAGGACTCCTCAGAACATTGATGTGTATTAAAGAATTAAAGTGTGTCAACGTTGATTGCATGTTGATTTTAAAGTACTGAACCATGTATATGTGTTCTAATAAAATCTAAATGCATGATATTTTCTCATTAAGCTTTCACTGTCAATGCAGTAACCTTTTAAATATAAGTCTGATTCACACGACCAGATTATGTTATGGCTGCATCCCAGTTTCCATACTATCCCTCATAAATAGTATACGAGATAAGAATTAATCATGCTGAAAATGTCAAAGGTGCTCAGATGGTTTACTTTCTAAGGTATTTCTTGTTTGCATGCATCCACATTTTCTGAAGTAATATTACCCATAATTCCTTTGCCCCGAAAATGAAAGTGTCTGATGGTTTTCCGATCATATTTTTTTCAACTGTAAGAAATAGCACTGAATGTGAAGCTGCTGCATCAATAAACTCTAAATAATAATGAGGTTTAAGGTAATGAATTTAAATTCTAACTAATCCATGCATATGCATACAGGACTTGACAATAGGGGTCTGTAGTATGTAGTAATACTTACTACATCCCAAAGTATGCTCCTGTTCAAAAGTTTGGCTGGTAAAATTCTGCTCACCAAGGCTGCATTTATTTGATCAAAAATACAGTAAAAAACAGTGATTTTATGAAATATTATTACAATTTAAAATAACAATTTAAAATCTATTAAAATGTAATTTATTGCTGTGATCAAAGCTGAATTTTCAGCATCATTACTCCAGTCTTCAGTGTCACATGATCCTTCAGAAATCATTCTAATATGCTGATTTGATGCTCAAGAAACATTTCTGATTATTATCAGTGTTGAAAACAGTTGTACTGCTCACATTATTAAATAAAATACTATAAAATTATATTAAATATTATAATAAAATATTATAATATTATATTAAATAATATTACAAAACTGTGATAATTTTTCAGGATTCTTTGATGAATAGAAAGTTCAAAAGAACAGCATTTATTAAAAATGAATATATTTTTAACATTATAAATGTCTTTTTGAAATGGATTAAAACTGTTTTTAATCAATTTAATGCATCCTTGATGAATAAAAAAAAAAAAATTTTTTTTTTTTTTTTTTTAGTATTTAGTTTCTTCTTAGTAGTAGTGTATGTATTGTTTCATAACTAGTGAAATAAATACTTTTAGTATGCAGTATGCAAATTGAGATGTAGCCTGTGACTCCAGATGGAAACTCCTGTGAAGCTGCATATCACATACATCAAACACTGCCGGGCTTCACTCTATATATGCATGTAAAGAGTTTCACCTCTCTGATGTCTTGGCCAGTTGTTCAAGCCTGTGAGGATATAATCAAAGGTACATATTAACGCACAACAAACGTCTGACAAAACTGAGACGTTTTGTCAATAACTAAGCAATAACTAACTGCAATAACTAAGCCATATACATACTATAAAGTTTTAGGACTGACAACTGCATTCAATATTCTGTATATATATGTGTATGTGTGTGTGTGTGTGTGTGTGTGTGTGTGTGTGTGTGTGTGTTATGGGCTGGACTGTAAGAGAAACTGTCCTGCTGTGGCCTGTTTAAAATTTAAATCATGTAAAGGGCAGAGTACTCAGATCACGTAACGCCACACCATCCCACAACCCCCTGGGGTTTTACCTTTCTCTCTGCGCTTTGATTCGCTCCTCGTCACATCTGCAGAAAGAGGAGAACGCAAACTCTGTTATCACAGTCACGCATTACAAACACTGTGCATTTCTAAAACCTCACACCTTCAACACAGAAATCTACGAATGTGTTCGGATCTGCCCTGATACCCCTGCTATTTTTACAGTATGCAGTATGTGTGCTGTTTAATATTATTATATTATTTATATTTTAACCTTATAAATACATTTCTAAGGCCTGAAAATAGATTCTAAATTATCAATATGATCAAAACTTTGCTGTTAAACCTGTCGCACACAATCTACTCCATGCCTTCTGTCGTCTGATTGATAGTTTTTATCAAGTAAAAGCTCTTTTAATGTAATTGTACAAACGTCCACCTTCAGCTAGTGCTTCACGTGTCTTTTTGCTGTCAAATATTTACAGATTTTTATCAAGTAAACATAAGAATAACTAGTAATATTTCAAGGTGAACACTTACTGGACTGAAGCAGCTTCACTTTACTTGAGTATCTATAAAATCATTTTCAAATGTGAGTCTCAAATATGATCATCAGACTTTTGAGGAACGTTTATTTGTTCATCTCTCAGTTATCATTGTATTGCATTGCATTATATGTTTTGGTCATTTAAATCTCACATTACGAAGACATATTATTGAAGATACAGAGTGATGACAGATATTTATATCATTTTATGTAAGTATCTGCTATACTGTTATAAAGATCACATTGATTTACATTACAAGCATCAGAACTTCATCATTTTTTGTCCATATAAATATCAGCATCTGCACTAAATTTGGCCAGTTTGGGCCTCTGAATTAAGCTGTGTTTTCCTCCATATATCCACTTTATCATACTATATGAGCTATAAAAGCCTGATGGATCAAATACTGTATGATAACAGATAGACTTCAGATTATTATTTTTTTTATATTTTGTCTAAAGGTTCAATAAACTTTTTTGACTATTATTTCATCTCAGACTTTAAGGGTTAAACATGCAACATAGTGAGATCATGTGAAAACAATGTAGCATACTGCTATTTAAAATATTAATTTCTGCATACTGCATACTGTTTTTAGCAAAACTCAATCCTGCCTTGGTGTGTTTTAGTTTGCATGCACAAATGAAGTTCCCTTTCAGTCGGTCACTGCGAGTCACGTCGGTGACCGACAAATGGGATCTCGCTTGGAGAGACCAATCCATTTCGAGTGTAAACTAAACCAGCCAATGCACATTGGCATGTGATGATTGCATCCAGCTGCCGCTGATGACAGCGCGAGCATAAATAGGCAGCAGGTGCAACGCATACCAGCTTTTTGTTTCGGAGCCGAGCGGTTATATTGTTCTGCTCCTACCAAATCTGTTCGAGTGACGACGAGTTCAGCGCGCTCTAAGGGAGTTTCTGTGTTGGCGGACGGCGCTTCAGCGGTGGTCGTTCCGTGTTGAGTGGGTTGCGCACTTCAGGCTGCACTACCCCCTGTTGTGTTCCAAGTGGCCATCTTCCCTGTGCGTCTCAGCACTAAAAGAGCATTTCCCTGAAAGAGCAATTTCTCTAAAAGTCGGCGACGTGTTTGAGAGCTTTGCCCAGCAGTTCTCGGCCGCACAGAGGCAGACTGAGGCAATTCGTCACATGTGCTGCCTCCACCCGCCCACCGGCTGCAGCGCCCCAGCCTGCTCATCGCCATGGGCGGCCCTCTACGTCCGCCCCCGCTCCCGCGCAGCAGTGGGTTACGACCGATCTTGGATCTGCGTGTCTTGAGCCGGGCCCTTTATCGGTTACCGTTCAACATGCTGACGCAGAAATGCATCTTTGGGTGCATCCATCCCCGAGATTGGTTTGCAGCGATCGACCTGAAGGACGCGACCATTTCTGAGGTTTGCGTTCAAAGGACGTGCATATCAGTACAAGGTCCTGCCCTTCAGGCTGTCCCTGTCCCCCTGTGTCTTCACAAAGAGAGCAAGGGGTTCGCATCCTCAACTATCTCGACGATTGGCTTATACTAGCACAGTCTCAGGATCTGTTGTGCGAACACAGGGACCTGGTGCTCCGGACGGGCCCCCACCTGCACTGGCACATCAACTGCCTAGAGTTGTTAGCAGTGAACCTTGCCTTGAACCGTCTCAAGGGACGCTCACGAGGCAAGCACGTGCTGGTCCGGATGGACAACACTGCGACCGTTGCGTACATCAACAGACAAGGTGGTCTGTGCTTCTGTCGCATGTCGCAACTCGCCCGCCACCTCCTCCTTTGTAGTCGGAAGGTTCTGAGCTCCCTTCGGGCCATTCACGTTCCGGGTCTGCTCAACCGTGTGGCCGATGAGCTGTCACGAGCTGCGCTCCCGGGAGAATGGAGACTCCATCCCCGGACGGTCCAGCTGATTTGGAGTCATTTCGGAGACACTCAGGTAGACCTGTTTGCCTCTCCAGAAACCTTTCACTGCCAGTTGTTTTTCTCCCTGACCGAGGGAACATTCGGCACAGGTGCACTGGCACACAGCTGGCCGCGGGGCCTGTGCAAATATGCATTTCCCCCAGTGAGCCTTCTCGCACTGACACCTATTGGCCCAACCGGACCTGGCTCCCAGAACTGATGCTCCTCGCAACAGCCCCTCCTTGGCAGATTCCTCTGAGGAAGAATTTACTGACTCAGAGACGGGGCACCCTGTGGCACCTGCGTCCAGACCTCTGGAAACTTCATGTCTGGTCCCTGGACAGGACGCGGAGGTTCTAGGTGACCTACCCCGAGAGGTAGTTGACACCATCACTTCGGCGCGAGCACCGTGTACGAGACACACTTACGCTTTGAAGTGGAACCTGTTCGTCGAGTGGTGTTTTTCTCGCCGAGAGGACCCCCGGAGATGCCCGATCAGAGTTGTGCTTTCCTTTTTGCAGCAAGGGTTGGAGCGAAGGCTGTCTGCCTTCACCCTGAAGGTCTATATTGCTGCGATTGCTGCTAACCACGACCCAGTGGAAGGTAAGTCGGTAGGGAAGCATGACCTGGTCATCAGGTTCCTTAGGGGGGCGAGAAGGTTGAATCCTCCCCGGCCCCCCTCTATACCCTCTTGGGACCTGACTCTAGTGCTCAGAGCACTACAGCAGGGCCCATTTGAGCCTTTGCAGTCAGTCGAACTAAAGTTTCTTTCATTGAAAACTCTGCTCTTGCTTGCACTGGCCTCCATTAAGAGGGTAGGGGACCTGCACGCATTTTCGGTCGACGAATCGTGCCTAGAGTTGGGGCCCGGCCCAGGCAATCCTGAGGCCCCGGCCCGGCTATGTGCCCAAGGTTCCTACTACCCCCTTCAGGGATCAGGTAGTGAACCTGCAAGCGCTGCCCCTGGAGAAAGCAGACCCAGCCCTAGCTTTGCTTTGTCCTGTCCGTGCCTTGAGATGGTACGTGGACCGGACACAAAGATTCAGGACCTCAGACCAAAGCCCTCTCCAAGCAGAGGATGGCCCACTGGATAGTGGATGCCATCACCCTGGCTTATCAGGCACAGGGTGAGCCCTGCCCATTCAGGTTGCGAGCCCGCTCTACTAGGAGTGTTGCATCCTCCTGGGCGCTGGCTCATGGCGCCTCGCTGACAGATATCTGTAGAGCTGCGGGCTGGGCAACCCCCAACACTTTCGCTAGATTCTATGGTCTTCGTGTTGAGCCGGTATCCTCCTGTGTTCTCACCTCAAACGTGTAGAGGCACTGAGAGGCCCCGGTGTAGTGTCGGCTTGCTAAAACTGCTAAGACCGCTCCAGAGTGTCTGTACTGTAGACCCTGTCGAGCTCCTCCGTCCCCTCGGCAGCCATACGTGGCAGAGCGTGAGTGGATCCCATATGTGTAAAGTCCACGGTATAGCCTTAGAGCTCGTGTTTCCCCAGCAGATCTCTCTGCCATTTTTCAAGAGGGTTGTAATCACCTCTAATTCTTCCATATGCACCTAAACGGATCCATATGTGTAAGTGCTTCCGAAACCTCCTTCGGGAAGGATGGGGCTTCCGCAACATTCCTGTTCCAGGTGGAACGGGTACGTTTCCACAGTGTTATCCAATTTCACTGAGTGGGTAGTGTTACAACAACAGTCACTGGCCTTCTTGTCGCGAGCCCGGCCTACACCAAAAGGGGCACAGGTGGCTCGCACGGGACACTGGAAGGTGCAGCATCCATGGCGCTTTGGCAGGGATCCCATTTGTCGGTCACCGACGTGACTCGCAGTGACCGACTGAAAGGGAACGTCTCGGTTACGTATGTAACCCTCGTTCCCTGAAGGAGGAAACGGAGACATCACATCCCGTCGCCATGGCTGCTGTACCACCGCTGAGCGGCTGGGTTACCGGCTCGGCTCCTCAGCGAAAACCTGGTATGCGTTGCACCTGCTGCCTATTTATGCTTGCGCTGTCATCAGCGGCAGCTGGATGCAATCATCGCATGCCAATGTGCATTGGCTCGTTTAGTTTACACTCGAAATGGATTGGTCTCTCTAAGCAAGATCCCATTTGTCGGTCACCGATGTGAGGTCTCCGTTCCCTCCTTCAGGGAACGAGGGTTACATACGTAACCGAGACATTCTCTCATAAGACGTCCGTGTGTCTCCTCCTACTGGTGAAGGGCACTTACTGCAGCACACACTCAGGAATCTGCACATGCTCCATGGGAACGATCTGAGCTAGTTCCTCCAGACTCTGGACGTAACGGATCTTATCCATGAATTTCACACTGCAGAAAAATTACAATGTATTAAAACACATCCTACACACTGTTGAGGGTGTTTATGTGATGTTTGGTGTTTCCTGACCTGATGAAGGGTCGTGAGATGGCCAGAACTGTGCGAATGAACCAGGAGGGATGTGCGATGATTAGACATTTGAGATTCTTTCTTAACCTGGATGTTAATGGAATAAAGAAGCACTAAGAACAGAATTCATGTGAAATCTCACACCAAAACTTACTGTAACAAACATCAGTGTCCTGTCTTTCTTGTGTCACAAAGTATAAACACAAATGATTATTTTTTTGTAATATGGGTTCTCATCTATGTTGTACCGTCTTTCGATCATCTGGTAGCATCTCTTGAGCCAGCTGATGCCTGGCATCCTTCTGCGCGGCGTGGCTCCGTTTAGATAGATGATCATGTAGTCTTCAGCTACCAGCAGCTCCAAACTACTGATCACGTACCTGCAGAGACAACACAATAAAGCACTGAGAAAAAAGTTCAGAAATTAAATGAGTTATGAAGTAAACACAACCTGTAAAATAGCTGCATTTCGAAAATTCTGTTGTAAAATCTGTTCAAAAATCTCTTCTGCTCACCAAGGCTGCATTTATTTGATTAAAAATAGAGTAAAAACAGTAAAAGTGTGAAATATTATTACAATTTAAAATAACAGTTTTCTATGTGAATATATTTTAAAATGCAATTTATTCCTTTGATGCAAAGCTGAATTTTCAGCATCATTACTCCAGTCTTCAATGTCACACGATCCTTCAGAAATCCTTCTAATATGCTGATTTGCTGCACAAGAAACATTTTGGATTATTATCAATGCTGAAAACAGTTGTGCTGCCCAATATTTTTGTAGAAACTGTGATACATTTTATTTTTCAGGATTCTTTGATAAATATTTATTTCAAAAGAACAGTATTTATTTGTAAAAGAAATATTTTATGACATTATAAATGTTGTCACTGACACTTTTGACCAATTTAATGCATCCTTGCTGAATGAAAGTATTAATTTCTTTAAAAAAAAATTACTTGCTGTGTATGTAAAATAGGGTTATTATAGTTAACTAAAAAAATAGAAAATAAAATAAAAAACATTAAATTACTTGAAATAAAATAAACATTAGCTGAAATAAAATAAAATATAAAAAACTTTTTTTTTTTATTTCCACTAGTTGCCAAGCCAACATTTCTCACTTTAATTTTAATTTAACTTAATGTACTAGAACAACCAAAACTGAACTAAAATGAATAAAACACACACACACACACACACACACACACACACATATATATATATATATATATATATATATATAACAAAAATGTGACTAAAACTTTAACTAAAATGAAAATGGAAAATCTAAAACACTGATTCAAAATATTAATAAAAATCATAATAGTACATCAATGATACTAACTGATGTAGAATACATATATCTGTTTAAATGAATTAAAAATATTTGATGTTTCTGGAAAATATTCTATGTTGTGAAAAATAAAATGTTTTTCATGAAGTACACAATCTTTCTGTAAACCCAAACATTTATGTTTATCCGATTTCAGATGCACACAGGTCTACTTTTGTTGCTAAAAACATGAAGTGGAGTTTGACTCAAATGTGTTTGTGTCTTACAGGAAGAGATTCTCCATGATGTAATTGTAGTCTGCGCAGCCGCTCTCAGGCAGATAGCAGGCAGCAAACACGATGATGGCGTTCAGTCCTTCACCATAATAACCTGTGGATTAGAAACAGGAACATGAGAGTGTTTAGAGTCAAGGTTAACAGTTTCCATTTTCACTGATCCCACTGTTTGTGTAAAACGGCCTTGAAACATGATGTGCTGTATTTTCCCTTAAGTCTACATGCAATGTGCTGACAAACAACAAACATTTGTCTTTTAGGTTTCATATTTATTTTCCATCCTTTACAATTAAATAAGCTTGCTACTGTACCTTTAAGATATAAATGACCTTGTTGTGATAATATTATGTTTTTGTATATAAAGAAAGTGAGAGTTACACAACAAAGTTTAATTTAGTGTTAAGGGGTTTGTTCAAATCAGGGTTATAATTAGTTAAAATAAAAAAATAAAAAAGCTAAAACCATAAAAAAACATTTATAAAATAAATAAAATAAAATAAAATAAACATTAACTGAAATTAAAAAAATATAAAAAACTTTAAACTTATTATATTTCAGTAAGTTTCCAAGGCAGAAATTTTCATTTTCATTTAGTTTAGCTAAAACTAAAATAACTAAAACTGAAATAAAACTGAATAAACTATATAGACATTAAAAAAAAAAACTAATAAAAATGACTAAAACTTTAACTAAAATAAAATGACAACAGAAAATATAAAAACAAAAGCATTCAAAATATTAATAAAACTATAATAGCATCTTAATGATATGAAAATAACACAGGTTTAAATCCCTTTACCTAGTAAACAGCATCCATAATCAATAATATAATGATGAACAGAATTGTATGTTTGAAGAAATATATATAAATGAATTAAAAACAAAATTATATAGTGTCAAAAGTTATTTTATTTTATTTAGTTAGCATTTATTTTAATAAAATATATAATATTTTATAATTAAAATTATAATTAAAATATATAATTGTTTTTTAAAAACATTTTTAGTATTAGTTATTAATATTGTCGTGTTTTGTGTCTTTTTTTAGGGGAAATGATAAATGGTAGTGTATGTGGGTAAAAAAAATAATATATATATATATATATATATATATATATTAATATAAAATTTATTCAGACATCTTCAACATTTCTCACATTATCACAGTTTATTCTCTATAGTTTAGAAAATGGTAATAAAATATGACAAGAACTCAAGAGTTAAACTGTGTCAGAACAAATTCATCTTGATAATGTCAGATAACTTTGATAGAAAGGTATGGAACAAAACATTGTCAGGTCAAAGTGTCAAATCAAATTTTTGGTCCCAAATTTTTACTGTATTAAGAGGTTTTGGGTATAATATGTCACAGTTTACTTTATTTTGCTATCCTCACTTAGATAAATGAACTATAGTGTCCTGCACCCACTAGTAAAAAAAAAAAAAAAAAAATCAAAAATTATATCTGGTGTCTGAATAATTTTTGGTTTGACTGTATATAAGAAATACAAAGTTCTATCTGTGTCAGTTCAAATATGAATTAACATCATGGACTGACCTCCATGTGTGACGACGCGCAGGTACGGCCTGATGACCTGCATGTCTATCCTGTGCTCCTGATCGCCGATGATCACTGTCCTCCACAGACGGCCTGAACCGTCGCCCTCATCGCCGCCCGGACCCTTCGCACTGGCCACAGGAGTGTCGTCTGAAAAATAATCCATGCATTTAATCTGGCAAATCAGATTCAAAGCCAACAGAAGGCAAGCCTGCAACCTTTAGCCAAAAAAGAGTAATGGCTAAAGCTAACGCTTCCGGTTTGGGAAAAGAGACCAGAGGTCGTTTTCTTTGAATGGATGTCAATGGAGGAGAGGCTTCACTACGCTGAATAAACAGCTTTTTAGAGGAAACAGCTCATCATTTAATGGATCGACCGCCTATCGGTTAATCTTCAACATGTTTTGCACTAAAAAATACTTTTGTATTGAACTATTTTTAGAGTTTACACCGAAAAAAATGCCGTTTTATGAGAGAAGTCACTGACTTCACACACTCTTAAAAATTCAGGTGCTTCATGATGCCATAGAAAAACCTTTTTGTCTAAATGGTTCCATAAAGTACCTTTAACATCTAAAGAACCTTTCTGTTTCACAAAAGGGTCTCTGTGGCGAAAGAAGGTTCAGATTATAAAAAGGTGAGAAAGAGATGGTTCTTTAAAGAACCTTTGACTGAATGCTTCTTTGTGGAACCAAAAATGGTTCTTCTATGGCATCACTGTGAAGAAGCTTTTATGCACCTTTATTTTTAAGAGTGCAGGTAGGATTCAGCTTACGGCACTTCTCATTCACTCCTATGGTATCCGTAAACGGCGACTGAGTTTTGCACAACTCTGAATGAAATTCAATGACGTCAAGGCTGTAACGTGATTGGTTATCAAGGTTAGCCGTTACTCCAATAGTAAGTATTACAGACCCTCTTATCTCCCAATAGTCAGATTCTTTCTGTAATGCATCCTGTTTTCCAGCCAAAACCACACGACCTTTGACCTCTGATCTCTGACTGACCTTCCCACTCCAGCTCATTGCCGTTGTTGAGGGAGCCCAGAGAGTCGTCGTCCGGCGTGTCGATGTCGTCCACGTTTATGTCCAGGTCGTCTGGTGTTTCCAAGAAGTCATCAGAAAGCAGCGAGCCTTCGCTTTTATCCAGAGACAGGTTGATATCCGGAGCGATCAGCGTGCGGCGCTTCTGTCGGACCGATTCCACGTGATCCACCGTCAGAGCGGCATGATGAGCTGAGAGAAAAATCACACGCGTTTATAAAAGAAGCTGAGAAAATGAAACACATTTATAGAAGAAGCTGTCAGACATCTAAAAGAAACCCTCGCAACCCTCAACTTGACAAATTCCTTCAACCTTTTATTTATGAAACACAGTCTTAAGCAGAAGACAGCAGAAGACAGCGGTTTTTATTTTTGTTTACCATTTTGATTTTGTTGTTGTTGTTTTTTTATTAGTTTGTTTTCCTGTTTTAAATGTCTATTTAATTTTTATTATTTGTATTTCTTTTTTTTTTTTAGGTTTTTTTATTCAGTAATTTTAGTACTTCAACAAACAAAATGAAAATTATGTTATGAAATAATTTTTTCAATATAATTTCATGAATTATGAAATTATATTGAAAAAAAATGTTGCTCTGGCAACTAATTGAAATAAAACAAGTTTTTTAATATTTCATTTTATTTCAGTTAATGTTTATTTATTAACTAATAATTATTCTTAAAATATATAATAATAATTATTATTTTGACAAACATAAAATAATAATAATAATTTTTAAATATTTATAGTTTTAGTAGTTTTGTGATTTTGTCAGTTTTTTATTTGTTTTCCTTTTTTAAATTTTATTAATTTATTTCAGTTTTAGTTTTAGTAATGTTAGTACTTGAACTTAAATTAGACAAAAATTGTCATGATTGTATTTTGAAATGTTATGATTACAATGAAAAAATTTTGGAACTAATTTAAATAAAACACACACACATATACATATATATACATATATATATATATATATATATATATATATATATATATATATATATACAGTATAAATATATATATATATATATATATATATATATATATATATATATATATATATATTTGTTTCTACATTCAAAATTGAAAATACGTATAATAATTATTTAATAATTACATATAAAATTATTTGTAAATATTTTTAGTTTTAGTCAATGGTAACAACACTGCAGTGAAACTTTCAAATTGAACCGTTCCTTCTTAAAATAATAAAAGATGAACTTAGATGAACTTACCAGTGTTGTCAGTAAGTCCGTCTAAATCACCGTCTTCAGGAAGAGGCCTGGAAATCAAGCCAGAGAAAATTATACAGATGACCACAACACACCAAAATACACACAACTACTCTCCCTCTGTCATTATAGATCCTCATCTTCAATTCACAATAATGACACAACATACCACACTTTCATTTAGTGAACCACAGTAATAATTGGCTTTAACTGGGTGTTGAGTTATTTAATGTACTGTTTTACTGCTTGTGTTGCTAGGTTATTAATGGTGGTTGTTAGGGTGTTTGAGGTGGTTTTTAAGTGGTTGCTTACTAGTCAAGTGAAAAGAGAAAGCAAAAACATTGCACATCTGTGTCGAGACGTGAACAATAGCGGCTTCTAAACAACATGTTTCAGCAGGAGCGAATGAGATAATTTACCCGTCATTCTCTGGCATTATGATCAGCAGTGTTTGTGTATCTCATGCTGACTACAGTCAGTAATTACCCAGAAGTCTGTGTACTGTCAGGGGACGTGCTTGTTAATAAGAGAGCGCAGTGAAATAATGAGGGTTACTGAACTCAGTTCAGACAGTTCAGTGATAGGATGCTTATCAAGATACTGTTATCTGTGTAAACCGTTACCATGAAGAAAGTTTTAATGTTTGACACTAATATAAAAGGTACCATTTTTGCACTTTCACCACTGTAGTGAGATATTGTTTCAAAAACCTTTTATATATGGTATATTAATATGGTAATCTATCAGTACACTGAAAGCTAAAATAAAGGCATGCAGTTGTTACTTTAAGGATCTATTTTAACTTATCTGAGCCTTAAAAATGACTTTTTTTTTTATAATGTAATACATATAGTCAGACTTATTAAAATTAAATTGTTATAATATTATATTGCACAAAACAGTTACCACATTAAGCATTTATTTAAATATTATTATTATTAATATTATAAATAAATAAAAATATTTTAAAATTATATTGCATTAAAAGTTACCACACAAAGCACTTATTTAAATGATTATTGATATATACACACATACTATATACTATATATTCACACATTATATATATTATTATATATAATTATTATATACATTTTATAATACATTATTATTTATAACTGCATAAAACTTTACCACATGAAGCATTATTTTAATATTATTTATTAATACTATAAATAAAAATATATGAAAATATATATATATAACTGCATAAATACAGTTAAAATGTGAAGCATTACTTTAATATTATTTATTAAAATGATAAACAAATATGTTAATAAAACCAGATACTACATGAAGCATTTATTTAAATATTATTATGGATTAATATTATTTAAAATATATTAAATTCCTTAAAAACAGTTACCACATGAAGCATTTATTTAAATAATATTAATAAAAATAATAATTATTAAATAATAATAATTGAATAATAATTAATACAATATTAATAAAAATCTATTAAAATGCATAAATAAAAAACAATAAATAGTCACCACATGAAGCATTTATAGGTTACTTGACAATTTTTTTTTTTTTTTTTTTTTTTTTAACAGTGTGTGTGTGTGTATATATAATAAATAATATTAAAGTAATGCTTCACATTGTAACTGTATTTATGCAGTTATATATATATATATATTATGATAGTACCATAAGATATATTTGCTGTGCCATGGTGATTTAGGATTATTTCATTGTGAGTAAAACTTTTAATGCAAAATTATCAAAAGCAAAAACATAATCAGGTTCATCAGAGAGAAAGTTCCAAACAGTACATGATAATGATAATTAAACACCTTCTTCCACAAGATTTTGTTCAGCGTGGTTTTTATGTGATAATGTGCACTAGTGCAGAATGAATTATTCAGCACTCTGTGTCTCTTACTACCCTCATTGTCATGGCAACACTGATGACCTCATATTTGCCCATAAATGGCAATGCATTATGATGTAAGGCTGTGCTCTTTATGTCTTCATGTATGTTGACCCACATGCTGCTTCTGGACTGTTTATGCCATGATTCACCTTCACTTCTCCTTCATGTGCAGCTAGATAATATCCTCAGCTCCACACGCTCTGAGCTCTAATACTGATCTGACATTATCAATCAGAAATCAAAAACGTCTGTGCTGTGGAGGAAATTAACTCTACAATAACAAACCCTATGTGTGCCGTACATGGGCATATGTTTATATGTCTGGTGTCATATAGCAGAGGTGTAAATCTGCTTATTATCAATTAAAAATCATTATAACTACATAGTATACAGATCAATAGCAGTACTGATTGTTTACACTACCAGTCAAAATTTTGGAGTAATTAAATTGCTTTTTGAAAAAAGCCTCTTTTGCTAACCAAGGATGCACTTATTTGATTAAAAATACAGTAAAAACAGTAAAAATGTGAAATATTATTACAATTTAAAATAACTGTTTTCTATGTGAATATCTGTTAAACTGTAATTGATTTCTGTGATCAAAGCTGAATTTTCAGCATCATTACTCCAGTCTTCAGTGTCACATGATCCTTCAGAAATCATTCTAATATGCTGATTTGCTTCTCAAGAAACATTTCTGATTATTATCAATGTTGAAAACAGTTGTGCTGCCCAATATTTTTGTGCAAACTGATAAATTTTATTTTTCAGGATTCACAGATGAATAGAAAGTTCAAAAGAACAGCATTTATATGAAAGAGAAATCTTTTGTAACATTATAAATGTCTTTACTGACACTTTTGAGCAATTTAATGTGGCCTTACTGAATAAAAGTATTTATTTCTCTAAAAAAATCTTACTAACCCCAAGTAGTTTATCACAGTCTCCTCAAAAATATGAAGCAGCACAACCGTTTTCAACATGGATAACAATAATAAATGTTTCAGTTTTACATAAATAAAGACTCAAAAGTCAGACCTCAATATGAACTCAAACATTTATCATGAATTCTTCAAAAACCAATTGATCCGAGCTTCTATCCACATTCACTTTAGCTCTTATTTAAGTCAAAAACTACGCAAACTGCTGCAATTTCAACCTCTCTATGTTGCATTTTAAATCAAGCACAATGCATTGTGGGATAATGTTGTAGGTCATTTTCTGTGCATACAGAAGGTTCTTATACCATGCACAGGTGTGCATACTGCAGAAACAATATGGTAGTATGTTATTCTGAACACTGAATCAGCGTTTATTTCTCAAGGTCAGTCAGACAGCGGCTGAACGTCTTACCGCGGGAAATCGTCGTCTTGCCACTCATCTTTCACCTCCATGTTCTCCATGCGTAAAGTGGCTTCAGTGGTTCCCATCCTCTGCTCCCAATAACACTGATCAACACAATGAACAATCAGCACATTTAGAAGTGGCTATACAGACAAAAGCTACACATTATTCTCGAAATTATTTCTCTTGAATGAGCTAACGGTGAAGTCAATCTTCTCAACAAGTCACATGATTTGAATGAATGTGGGTTGAGTTACATGCCAAAGCTTAATATTTAGATTGAAGGATTGAGAGCTTTGAGTAATAGTGATGTGTTTATTGTTGCAACACTCTTCCTAAACATCAAATCACTCCCCATCATGTCAACATGACATCAAAACTGACTATCTACTTCTTTAATACATGTTCCTAGTCTTATTTTCATTTATTTTAAATACTAAAAAATACTAAAATAACTCAAACTAAAACAAAAATAAAATGTAATTACTGAAAGAAAAAAGAAAATTACTGTATACTGTATGTAATAAAAATACTGCAGACATATAAAAAACAATAAATAATTAAAATAGCAAAAACACAACAAAACTACTAAAACCTTAAAAATAAAATGAAAATGGAAAGTAAAAAAAAATAAAATAATAAAAAAATAAAATAAAAAACTGAAATCTAAATAAAATACAATATAAAAACTTATTTTATTTGAGCTAGTTGGCAAAGAAACATTTCCCATTTTTATTTAGTTTCAATTGATGTGCTAAAACAACTAAAACTTAAATAAAAATTAATAAAAACTATACAGACATACTAAAAAAAAATAATAAAATGACAAAACACAGAACAAAATTACTAAATCTTTAATTAAAATTAAAATGAAAATTGAAAATGCAAAAATAAAAATGAATTCAAAATATTAAAAAAGTGAAATATAAAAAATTAAACTAATTTTATTTCAAGCAGTTGCCAAAGCAACATTTCCTATTTTCATTTAGTTTAAATTGATTTACTATAATAAACTAAAATTAATAAAAAAAAAATATAGACATATTAAAAAAATATAATAAAATGACAAAACATGGAACAAAATTACTAAATCTTTAACTAAAATGAAAATGAAAATTGAAAATGCAAAAATAAACATTAATTCAAAATATTTAAAAAAATAAAGTATAACAAATTAACTAATTTAAATAAACTAACAAAAATTACTTCAACTTTAACTAAATTTAAAATGAAAATGGAAAATGCAAAAAAAAAAAATATATAAAAATATATATTTTTAAAATATTAAAATATTTAATATATACAGTACTGTGCAAAAGTCTTAGGCCACTAGTATTTTCACCAACCAAAAAAAATGGTTTTAAGTTGGTTATTTCTATCTTTTGCTGTAGCATGTCAGTTGGAAATATCAGTTTACATTTCCAAACATTATTTTTGCCATTAATTTAATAATCCAGTGAGACTTTTGTTTCCACAAGGAGTCTGACAACAGCCAGTGCTCCACACAGAGATCTGATCTCATCATCATCAGTCCGTCTGGAATGACATGAAGAAACAGAACAAACTGAGACAGACTAAATCCAGAAGAACTGTCTCCAAGATGCTTCAAGAAACCTACCTGCAAAGCTACAGTACTGTTAAAAGTTTTAGGCACTTGTGTAAAAATACTGTAAAATGAGGATGCTTTCAGAAATAATGCCATAAATAGATTTTATTTATCAATTAACTTCTATTAACTAAATCAAATCAACATTTGGTATGACCACACTTTGAGTTTAAAACAGCTTTTGTCTGAGGTACACTTGCACATAGTTTTTCAGGGAGCTTTGCAGGAAGGTTTTTTCTTCAAGCATCTTGGAGACGTTGCCACAGTTCTTCTGGATTGAGTCTGTCTCAGTTTGTTCTGTTTCTTCATGTCATTCCAGACAGACTGATGATGATCAGATCAGATCTCTGTGTGGAGCAAACAAAAACCTCACTGGATTACTACAATTAATGGCAAAAATAATGTTTGGAAATGTAAACTGATATTTCCTACTGACACACTACAGCAAAAGATAGAAATAACTGACTTAAAACCATTTTTTTGTTGGTGAAAATACTAGCAGCCTAAGACTTTTGCACAGTACTGTAAATTATACATTTTCATTACACACACACACATACATACATATATATATATACATACATACATACATACATACATACATATATATATATATATATATATATATATATATATATATATATATATATATAATAAATTAAACTTATTTCAGCTGGTTGCAACATTTCCCATTTTCATTTAGTAGAAACGGATGTAATAAAATAACTAAAACTTAAAAATGAATAACAACTCTATATACCTATTAAAAAAACTAACAAATAAATAATATATAAATAAATAAAAGTTACAAAGACACACAACAAAACTTAACTAAAACTTGAACTAAAATTAAAATTAAAATGGGAAATACAAAAAAAAAAATTCTAAATACAGTATAAATAAGAAACCTAATAGTATATCAATAATACTAAAGTAACACTGGTGCATGTTATATCAAAAGACATACATAAACATACATATACACAGACTCATATATTAGTAATCTTTTATCAAATTTCATTAACCTGCTGCAGATCTGAAACACTTTCATTTTTGTCTGTCATCACCTATTTAACCCTCCATCCAGCCACCTGGCAAATACAAACTCCTTTCAGCACCCAATCAATTCCACACGGAAAAATCAACATTTATCTCATTGAATGTCCTGTTTAACCACAAATACGTCACTCTGTGGAATTAAAACGGGTTGCAAACAGTGAAACACTCACAACAGAAGGGAGTTTCTCTCAGCAGGCGTTGGCTTCTCTGTGTTTGTGTTTCACCTTCAGGCCTGTTGATTTCTCAGCTCTCCATTAAATCCATCAGATCTGACTCTCAGTTCGTCTGTCTGTCTGTCGGGTGAAGCCGGTCCCGTCTGTGGTTTCTCAGACAAAGAGGGGCGTCTGGCAGTGCCACAGTGGGGCGGGTGGATGATTTCCAGCGTCTCAGGATCTGTGCATGGCCATTATCATCCGGAAACGACAACATACAGATTCCTTTTGAGCAGCTATCAGATGTGTTTGATAATTCATCCCAGAGCAGCACATAATCCCGCTCCAGATTACGTCATATCACCTGGCATCTCCTCCCATTCGTTCTCTCTTGGTGCATTTATTTCCCTCCTTTACCAAAGACAAACCTTTTTCCCAACCTTGCTGTATCTGGAACAAGCTGCAAAAGATGATCGTCTCCTCGCTGTTCCCTAGCAACAGCATCCCTGTCTCTCTATCCCAGCACAATCTCTCCTCTGTATGTTCCTCCCTCTTTTTTTCTCTCTCTCTCTCTCTCTCTCTTTCTCTCTCTCTCTCACAGCTGCTCAGTGCATCTGTAAACACAAGCTCCTCCCTCTGTCTCCTGTGATTGGCGGAGCCGTGTTTCCTGCCAAGCTCTGACTGGCTGAGGCTGTGTGTGATTATGTCATCTGTTTAGTACTCTGGAGGCTTGAGCATCACTCTTGTGCTCATAGGGTTTGGTGCATGAACGTGCTCAGTACATGAAATATGACATTTGCAGTCTGCATAGGCCAGGAAATTAGTCACATAATGTTTCTTTACATAACAGTTGATGAATTATTTTTTATCTTATTGGTAAATTTAATGTCAGTTATTCATAAATTGAAATCAGGGAAATGCAACTATTTGTTACCTGCAAAACACATTTTTTATGTAATAATAATAATAATTATAATAATAATATGCTGGTGGCTGTTGCTGTTTATAATATTATAAATAAAACTATAATTTTATTTATAAATGTACAAAATATTGTTGTTGCTATTAGTAATCTAATAATAAATATTATATTATAATAAAATTATGAAAAATAATTATCATTATATATCACTATAAATTAATATTATTATTATTATATTATATAATATTATAAATACAATGCAATATTATAATTGCAATCACAAGTATAAAAAATTAATAAAATTGTTTTGTTAGTATTATTATAAGTACAACAATAATAATTAAAAAACAATTCCTGTTATGATTATTATAAGTACAATAATAATTATTAAAAACAATTATTATGATTATTAAACACAGCTATATTTTAATTACATAATAATAATAATTACTATTATTTTCATTATAATGTAATTATTCCATAATGTAAATAATAACATCAACAACATCAAAACAACAACAACAGCAGCAATAATTATAATAATAATAATCGTTATTATTATTATTGCTGAATAATGCAGCGGTCTGGGATTTGGCTTTGCAAGGCAATTTGGAAAAAATAAATAAATAAAATAAAAATCATCCACCCAGTATTTAAAGCACTCAAGGAGTTTGATGTGCTCTTCTTTACTGACTCAGACTCAGTCTGTTGAACATATTCAGCCATAAACATCATAAACTCCTTTTAAATTTGTCCTCAAATGGTTTTGTCAGTCACAAAGACGACTTTATAATGGACAAGAGTGAATCTAGAGAGATGCTGTGTGTTGGAGACGGAGCCTGGGGTTTTTCTGTCGGAACAAACACTGACCTGAAACATCAGCGCGTCCATTAAAACCCACTCAATCATTCAGGACGGCCAGCCATGTGGAATCCAGCACTGAGTGCTTGCCTTCTGTATTTCATCCTCTCATAGTTCACAAAATACATGTAGCATTCTAAAATATCAAAAAGATTTATTTCAATATTAGATAGATGATTTGATTGCACACCACCAGAAGAACAGCTGTGAAAATTAATGCCAATATGGTTCAGAAAGTTATAAAATACTCTAAACTAATTTAAAAACAAATTCCTTATGCTACATACCTGCTGTTTTTTTTTCCCCAGAATGATAAATATGATGTCAAACTGTTGAAATTTCAAGTTCAGAGCTATACTTCACTATATTCACCACAAGATGGCGATGAAGCTTGAATAAACCTCCATGAGGCTCCTGTCAACAGGCAGCAGAGCAGAACAACTTCATCTGATTAAAGAGAAAATAAAAGCATTCAGTGTTTCAACTTTATATTTACAGGCACACTTCACATATATAGAGAACAGCGGGGAAAGATGTGCCAAAGTTTACTTTCCTCTGATCAAAGTAAAACACCTAATTACATTTCAGAATGTGATTTAAAAATAAATAAATAAATAAATACAAATAATTACTATAACACTATTACCAGATAAATAAAAAGTTAATTTAAAAACAATAAAAATTATCTAAAAAATTATCTGCATTATCTACTTCATTTTCTGTGGTATTTTTAAAATATTAATATTATACATGTAAATATAAACAGGGATATTTTAGCATCTTTGAGAAACTGTTATAGTTTATATTAATATTTTGAATAATATATTATTTTTAGTTTTCATAAGAACCTTTTTTTATTTTCATCTAATAATTGTATTTGATTTTTATTATTTCTTATTTCAATTAACAAAACACAGTAATAGTTAATTTGTTAATAGTTTAATTTTTAGTTAACAGCTATTTTATATTTGTAAAAATAATTAACTAGGCCTAAATAATAATTCTTTTTACCTAATATTTTATTTCATCTTAATTAAAATTAACAAAAAAATTAATAGTGTTTAGTTAAAATTGTATAATAGCAAAAATAATTTACTAAATAATAATCACTTTCATATAACATTTATTCATTTTAATTTTTGTTAACAATAACAGCTTCATGTGCAGGTTTCAACTTTTCAACAATATTTGTAATTAGAAACATGTAATATAGTAGAAAAGCACGCAAAAAGCATTTTTCACTAGTTGTCTCAGACTTGTGGACAACATTGTACATCTTTTCTGTTAATAAATGAATAAACACTAGTTGATATGTATTTCAGCATGAAGACAATAGCCGATTGTCCTTGGCCCAAGGTGAGGCATTTATAATGAGCTAAGCTCTTGAGCCGTTTCATCACCATCATCTTCATCACAGGTGCCAAATCTGTAACTCGCACACCTCTATTGTCGAATATTGTTATCGTTGCTCCAACTTCTGAACCGGAAAACTTACTTCTGGAAAGCCGTGGGTCAAATACATGAACTAGTGGATATTGGATAGTTAATCTCTTCTTCAGGCCTAAAATCAGAGGAGATGGCGTTCCTCCTGCAGCAGATGATGGGGGACAAACTGAAGAACATGACTGGAGGAAACAATGATGAAGAGGAGAACGCGGATGGAAAAGAGACGGCGGCATCTAAAGGAATGAGCAGAGAAGAGTTCGAGGAGTATCAGAAACAACTCATCGAGGAGAAGTGAGTCAAAATGACGAATCATACATAACAAAATGTGAAAATGTCGATTGCAGAATTACATTTACAGTAGATCTACAGTAGAGCGTTTTAACCAATCACACACGTTTCTGTTGAGTTTATGAAGGCAGTGGCCAATCAGAGGCGTTTTGATTCGTCAGCACGTCAACACTGTTTTGTTTTTCATGCTTCTTAAATTAACCAATGCAAAGTCTTGATTTTCTAATCCTTAAAAAGCAAGAAATAAGTTCATAAACAGTTGTTAGCAAAAAACAAACAAACAAAACTTTCCAACTTTCCATTAATCTATTAATAATCATTTGTACAATATCAAGAGCAATAATTAATCATTTTGTCATGATATTGCAGCTTTGCCCTCTAAAGAGTTTCTGTTTTTTTTAATTCATAGGCTATTTACATTATGCTATTTTGTGTAAGTACATGAGCAGCATTAAACAGTCTGTAAATAAACATAGCCTAAATACACTGTAAAGATGGCTTTTGTTGATGCGGAAAAAAAGACGTAGCAGTTTATAATATTGTGACCGATTAAACTAGTTAAATTTAAGTAAAAAAAAAAACATCAACAACAAAGACACATTTAATAAAATAATTATAAAAACTGCCCTTATAAAGGTTAAATCAGCTAATATAGACAACATAAATCACAAAATATCCAGATCAATATAAGCAGCAAGCGAAGAGATTTTATTTTGGTCGCTTTCAGTGAATCTCATTGGATGTTACACATAATTGAATATTAAGCTGATTTTGTTTTTGAGTTTTTGCTTTCAAAAAGCATTAATACTGATGTCAATTTAAGTAGCGATAAACCATTATTCTATTTCATTGCACGCTAAAATTGAATAAATGCATGCAAGTTTATGCAAATGAGTTTGATGGAAAGATGACCAATGGGAGGGCAGAAAGTCATGTGACCACCTGACACATTTGTGTAGTGACAAACAACACAGTGACTCAATGTTTGTCAGACATTAATGAGTGACTTTCTTATATATACGTGTATATATAAATATATATATATATATATATATATATATATATATAACTGTAAAAATAATTAAATAATATTTTTTTTATCTAATATTTGTTTTTATTTTATTTCAGCTTCATTTCAATTAACAAAAATGATTTTAGAATGGTTAAATATGAAAATAATAAATAAAAATGAACAAATATTAAAATAATTATTATTTTAAATATAATGACTCATAGGCTAATAACTTTGGTACTATATGATACAGTAGACATCCAAAGTAAAAAAAAAAAACAAGCCTGACTGTTATTGTTATGTAATACTATTACAGCTTAATGTTACTGCACAACTGCACCATTTAATGACAGTTATATTGGCTTTTATTTGCCTTTATATGTAATAATATTAATAGGTTTAAATACCACACACTCACAGTGATGTTTATAAACATTATGAAATCGTCTTAGTCTGTAATTATTGTCTTATCCTAATTCTCATTTCCTGTGACCTCAGTTGTAATCAGTCCATTACAGCGGTCACTGCTGATCTGAGGTCAGCTGATGTCAGAGATGCCTGACAGTATATTACAACGACTGTTTGTAATATACATTGTGATTAAAACATAAACAAACAGTCTAGTGTGCATTCATTTAATGATGAGTAATAAAGACACTAAACTTTTCAGCCAGATATCTGAAGATCAGGAGTGAAATGCGAAAGCGCTCAGTGTGAAAGCTCGTTGCTGTGACGTCTCGGAAAAAAGCCTACACACATTTCTGTACTGTTGCTTTGCATTACACCTCATCTCTTCATATAATGCCTGATAGCATTAAGTTCAGAACTGGGTCACGAGAGTCCTTACCGGGTCAAAGGCCGCGGCCTTTAACGTGATCCAGCCACAACAACTAGTTACTTTCCAACAACCAGTAACATCAGAAAATCAACACAGATTTACACACAGGTGCTTCTGTCTGTGGCAGTGTTAATTTTAGTATTATTTATATTTCTAAAATAATGTTTTAATGACTATTTTGAATATTTTGAAGCCTGTGTTTTTAGACTTTCTGTTTTCATTTACATTTTTAATTAATTTGTTTTTACAATTATAATTATTTAATATTTTCATTATTCAATACTCATTATTTTTATAACTAATTATTTATTTATATAAAAATGAATAATACAGTTGTGTCTGTCGTATAATACAAATAACAGTGCCAAAGTTACTGCAGTTATTTTTTTATAATTTTTTTTACAATTATACTTAATTAATTGTTTAGTTGTGTTCTAAAAAATATAAATAAATAATTAATTAATTCTGAAAACAATAAAATAGATATAATAAAATAATAAAAATAACTGGTAAAATTGTTATTTTAGTATTATTTATGTACTATAGTCATTTTTATGAATATTTTGAATTAGTTTTGTTTTAATTTTAGTAATGTTGCTATGTGCTTTTGTCATTTGAATTAGTTTTTTATTATTTTTCTACAGCAATTTTTTAAATTAATAAATAATTAACTAAATTAATTTTTTATTTTAATTTTAATGTAATTTATTTCAATTAATAAATAATAATAATAATAATAATAATAATAATAATAATAATAATAGAGATTTATAAACAGTAATATAATATAGTAGTTTCAGGGATTGCAAACGTTGCATTTGTACGTTGTTTAGTAGCTGGACTGGGTTTGGTTAGTAAGTATTACAGCGGCGTCCCTGTTTGACTCTAGATATAAAACCACCTGCTCCATATTTTAGCCCTAAACCCTTCTAACCTTCTTAGGCTCCATCCTGCTGCAGGTCAGCTATAGTGCGGTGAACTGGGCTGTTGCTTATTTCTGTGAGCATCAGTCTGTAGATATGTATGAACGATGGCTAATCTCAGTGGGGCAGAGTAATAAGATTGTGAGGACTAGTTAGGAAGATGCTCAGATTGATTGGTTTCAGGTAAAACCACTAAACAACATGTAAATAATCACTTAATTTCTGCTCATGTAAATTAGACTAATCATGTCACTTCAGCTAGGGTCAATCTCACAACAACAAAAAAACTACATATATGTGACCCTGGAGCACAAAACCAGTCTTAAGTAGCACAGGTATATTTGTAGAAATAACCAAAAATATGGTATGGGTCAAAATTATCGATTTTTCTTTTACACCAAAAATCATTAGGATATTAAGTAAGGATCATGTTCCATAATGAAGATATTTTGTAAATTTCTTACCATAAATATATCAAAGCTTAATTTCTGATTAGTAATACGCATTGCTAAGAACTTCATTTGGACAACTTTAAAGGCGAATATTTAGATTTTTTTGCACCCTCAGATTCCAGATTTTCAAATAGTTATATCTCATCCAAATATTGTCCTATCCTAACAAACCATACATAAATGGAAAGATTATTTATTCAGCTTTCAGATGATGTATAAATATCAATTTAAAAAATGTACCCTTATGACTGGTTTTGTGATCCAGGGTCACATATATTAAAAATAAAATATAATATTTTTATTATTTTGCACTTATGATTTCACCTCGAATTTTCATTAATATAATGTACACAAATGTTTTATATTGAATTTTTCAATATAAATTTTTATTAATACAATACATGCAGATGTTTTACTTTTGAAGGTTTTTATTAAATGATTGACTTTAGACGATCATAATTGCAAAATATAATATAATATAAATATAATATAAATATAAATAATAATATAATATAAATGTGTATAACAAATACTACTCTGATTTAGCCTATAAATACAATTTAAATTTAAATTTTTATTTTATTTTTTACATTTTTAATGTTTAAATTAACATTTTTTAAATCTTGCTTCAACAAAATAGAATTTCTTATTTCTTATTTCTTCTGGTGCGATTTATGCAGCTGTTTTCTCAACATATTCCAGCACCATTTATATAAAAAATAGAGCAGAGCACAACTGAAACTGATCACTGAGAAAATTCATTGGACGTTCAAAGTAAAGAACAGCAAAGTATCAATGCGCACGTGACGCTCAGAAAATCCTAACCGTGTTAAGAACTTTATCTCACATTGTTAACAGATCCAGTTAGCTGTTGAACTGTTGAGCTGTTGAAGATGAACTAATGTTGTAAAAATGTTAAAGAAACATTGCATTAACATATTGCACGCTTTATTGACAGGATCACCAGAGACAAGGAGTTTGCTACAAAAAAAGCAGAGCGAGCAAACTTACGAGTGCATCTGCGGGACAAATACAGAATACGACAGGTAACAGATCAACCAACTGGAGCATCAAATATGATCATCAGGTTTTTGTGGAACGTTTATTTGTTCATCATCATTGTATTTCATTGCATTGATCATTGAAATCTCATCTTACTAAGACAAATTATTCTCAGATATAAAGTGACGACTGATATTTATATCATTTTATGTAAGCACCTTCTATACTGTTAAAAAAAGATCTCATTGATTTACATTACAATCAGAATTTCATACTTTTTGTCCATATAAATATCAGCATCTGCACCAAATTGCATATTTGTAACCATGGACCACAAAACCAGTCATAAGGGTAAATTTTTTTAAAGTGATGTATGGTTTGTTAGGATAGGACGATATTTGGCCAAGATACAGCTATTTGAAAATCTGGAATCTGAGGGTGCAAAAAAAATCACCTTTAAACTTGTCCAAATGAAGTTCTTAGCAATGCATATTACTAAGCAAAAATTAAGTTTTGATATATTTACTGGAGGAAATTTACAAAATATCTTCATGGAACATGATCTTTACTTAATATTCTAATGATTTTTGTCATAAAAGAAAAATTTTGATCCATACAATGTATTTTTGGCTATTGCTACAAATATACCCGTGCTACTTAAACTTTTTGTTTTTGTGTGTTGTCTAAACTGTTGCATTTCAAAAAACAGACTATTATTTCCTATGTCAAGCTTTACAGGGTTTATTATGCCTGTTTTTCACTGTGCATTGTTTGTAAACAGAGCGCTCAAGACGAGGCCACTGTCCAGATGGCCGGAGACGACCTGGATGTTCCTGAGGAGCTGGCAAAGATGGTGGAGGAAGACGAGGAACAGGAAGAGATGAACGACTCTTTCCTGGGAAAACTCCAGAACATGGATGTGGACTTCGATTCCATCAAAGCCAAAGCTCAGACCACCATGACGGAGGTGAAACAGGCAGCGGAAGAAAAATGTGTCATGATGTGATTATTCAGTTAAATATACCAGAATTTTTACTCAGTTTCTTCCTTTTCATGATAAATGATTATTTTACTCAAATGAAAATTCTGTCCTCATTTAATCACCCTCAACCTGTATGAATTTTGTGTCATACAGTTTTGCAATGACACAAAGGTGGCTGAATAATGAATGAATTTTCGAGTGAACTGTCTCTTTAAGAGGGTAATAGTGCAACAGGCTATCAAGGCTCAGTACATGCTTCAGCCAAGTAGGACATTCTGGATGAACATCCTCTGCTTTTCATTACAATCAAACATAGTCCAAACTGAACTCTAAAATCTAATTGAACGAGAATTATGTCCTACCTGGATGAACCATGTAAAGCAATGCAAAGCTGTGGAGCTGTGGTGCTGTTTTTATAAAAAGCAATGAAAAATGAGCATCATTAGGCATCTTAAAATAATGTTACATCATCTGAAGTAGCTTGCACTAACGAAACATCAAAATTAGGAGTTGTGTGAACATGCTATATTTTTATCATTTAATTACTATATATAATTCTTTTTTTCGACATTACAGTAATGATAAGTTACATAACAATGTGCATAATTTTCAAAAAATAATGTAAAAAATGCAAAATGTTTTAAATTTTGTTTCTTGAAAATTTTGTTTCTTGTATTTACCTGGCTCTTTTCTCTTAATAACTTACTGATCGTTTGAAGTCCACAATTTGTTTGGGAATTGTTTTACATATTTTTTAATATGTCTTTATTGTTTCTTTCTTTATGTTTCTAGTCAGCATTATTTCCAAATTAATTTAATATGCTTTACTGTGTTATGCTAATGTCAGTATCAATTCAAAATGTATTTTAAAGTATACAATCTTTACATAAAAAATGAGTCAAAGTATGTGTTGTCTGATTGTATTTAAGATTAACAACACTATAAAGTATTATAATGATTCTTTTTCTTTTGTATTTGAGTTGCGTTTGAGCACACTATTTTTTTCAAGGTTGTAAATAAAACAAAGATTAACTGAATATGTTTTACAAAAAAAAAACTATTTCAGTCTTTCTTTAAAATTTCACATTTAATTCAATGTTACTTGCTATTTCTTTGTAATTATTTGTGAAATGTACTATATTACTACAATTTCAAGTGAAAATTGTATTAAAGTAAATCCTACACATTTTTTCAGTGTATGCAGTTGATCAATCGTTGTTATATGTATACAGATGCACATGTAACCCTTGTCTAGAATAACTTTTCAGTATTTTTTTTCCATTTAACATCTAAACCTTGATTGAGTGGAGACCAAAATGTCATTCCTTAAACTTTGTTATTGTACGTTTAACCATTGTTTCAAGCCTTAACCTTTACCTAATTCCAAGCCTGACCCCAAACATCAACCCTGTAATGAAGTAACAATTAGAGCCTGATGATAATCTCAAAGTGAAAAACATAAAAAGTAGATAACTGGGGCAACACCATCAGCTAATTAACCTTCATTATGAAGCAACACTAATTAAACTGCCTTTGTGAGAAACCATCACTTACAGTCAATCAAACAACATGCAGTAAGAATGAAAAAATAATGAAAATTTGTATCTTATTTTGTTTAAAGATCTCATTTTTTTATTTAATACTGACCTTCAGAAGCTACAGAAGATATTTACGTGTTTCATTTTCTAACTTGAATGTCCCATTTATTTTAAGATCAATTCAGTACTAGTTTAAAATGGACTACAGGAGCACTGCATGGTTTACTTTAGGCATACCTTTACTTTTTCTTCCGTAAATGTTAGCGTGATGAACAAGAGTCTCTTCTTCACAATGGACAGCAGATTATCTCTTCTATCCCGTCTCTGCACCTGCAAAAAAAAAAAAAAAACATAAATAAATAAAAAGATTAGGATGAGTTTGCTTCTTCATCAGATTTGGAGAAATGTAGCATTCCATCACTGTCTCAGCAATGGATGCTCTGCAGTGAATGGGTGCCATCAGAATGAGAGTCCAAACAGCTGATAAAAACATCACAATAATCCACAAGTAATCCACACCACTCCAGTCCATCAATTAACATTTTAAGAAGACAAAAGCTGCATCTTTGTAAGAAACAAATCCATCATTAAGGTGCTTTAACATCAAACCGTCATTTCTGGCCAAAAAAACAAAAAAAAAGAGTCCATAATCCATAATAACGGTTCCTCCAGTGAAAAAGTTCATCTCCTGTTATCTCACACATCAAAATCCAGCCACGTATTTGTTTAGAGCTGTTTTGGATTGCAAGAGGTGCTTAATCTATGCAGATTTCTCTCCTGATTCAGACCAGACCACATTTCACTGGAAGAAGCATTATTATGGATTATGCATTCATATTTTAGTTAAATATGTATTAATGATGGATTTGTTTCTTATAAACATGCAGCTTTTGTCTTCTTAAGATGTTAATTGATGGACTAGAGTGGTGCGGATTACTTGTGTATTATTATGATGTTTTTATCAGCTGTTTGAACTCTCATTCTGACGGCACCCATTCACTGCAGAGCATCCATTGGTGAGATAGTGATGGAATACTACATTTCTCCAAATCTGATGAAGAAACAAACTCATCTACATCTTGGATGGCCTGAGAGTACATATTCAGCTAATTTAAATTTTTTGGTGAACTATTCTATTAAATACATTGGAGCACCATGCAAATGATATGGTAGTCAACATAAAACATTCACAACCATTTACTTCCATAATGAGACACATTTGTGAACGTAAATGCAAAATCTACCATAGACTCACTTTCATTCATGAAATGAACAAGCGTAATCTCTGTCAGCAGTGGGTGTATGGAAGGATGGTGTAGGTGGAGTTAATTAGCGCATAAAGACTAAGCGCTAGATTAATCCTACTGTAAAACCAAAGCATGTCAGTGTCTCAGCGGGATTTGACGTCATCAACAACCTAAAATTACACACACAAAATCCATTTGTCCGGCATTAACAGAGCTGCTTGAGAGGAAACATCCATAAAAAAATCAACAAAACCATGTGTGTCATTTAATTACATGGAAGGCTGAAGGCATGAGTTTAATGCTCTTGGTTTAATTTGATTTTCAGCCATAACAGGATTAGTTACCTGCTTTCATTCCTGTCCTTGTGTCAGATCAACAAAAGCAAACAACTTGATACAGTTCTGCAGGTGTTACAGTTCTTGGAATGAGTGACGAGGAGAGGGCTTTCCAGTCTGATGTCCTTCTCTGGCCCGGTTATGTAAAACTGACACATTGCCAATGTTTGGAATGAAACACTTACTGCATACTGCACAGTATGTACTGTGTACTGCATACAGTTACTTTAAAATAATATGTAAAACAGTTTACATTATGCAATGCTGTTTCAAAAGTAATATGTTACATTATTGTCACAAGACCTCTTTATGTTGCATGTTTAATTCAGCAAGATTGCTATCTATCTATCTATCTATCTATCTATCTGAAAAATATCTATCTATCTATCTATCTGAAAAATATCTATCCATCCATCAATCAATCTATCTATCTATCTGAAAAATATCTATCTATCTATCTATCTATCTATCTATCTATCTATCTATCTATCTATCTATCGTTCTATTATTTTATCACTATATCAATTTATCTGAAAAATATCTATCTGAAAATCAATCTATCTATCGTTCTATTGTTCTGTCTATCGTTCTCTCTCTCTGTCCTAGCGTGGTAAGCTGACACAGCTCCTTCAAGCGTTATCTGCTTTGTCACTAATAGGATCTGCGAGGCTTAAATTGTCTTCTGCTAAAACTAAGGAGCTTGATAGCTACCCTGCACCTCTTAGCTAATTTGCTCTCAATTAGGATAATGAGGAAACAAGCAAAGAAGGGCAGCCTTAATATTTTAACGTGATAAAATAATTATTAGCCTCTTCACTCAGTTAGCGAAGCCAACTATCAATCGTGTTTGTCACAGTGATTTTTGATATTAATATCAACGAATAATTAAATATTAGAGAAGAGAGCATATAGTGTACCATTCATAAGGTTATACTTGAAGTTATAAAATAAAATAAATGTACTATACAAAATATATTTAAAAAAATAGGTTAAAACGCATATGAGATGCATTCACTTTCACTCTTTCTCAGTGACGTGTAACTTCATTGCATTAAAAAATTATAAATTAAAAATTATTTTTTATATTATTTTGAAGAGTCATATGCACAGATATCAACTATGCTCCAATCAAAGAAAGTTATAATACTAGAGTTTATATACTATATTTCAATAATGTCCTTCGTATTTAATTAACAGCAACAGATTTGAGTGCAAATGTGCACCAATAAAATTAACAGAATCCTGACTGAAAATAGACTGTGATTGAATTCCACCCTTTAACAAAAATGCAATACAAAATGCAAAAAATTATTCACTCTCCTGCAGTCTTCCTTGATCCCCACTATTTAGCATCTCTGTATTTAATACAGCACATACAACACAATTTTGTTTGTTTTTTGTGTAAAAAAAAAAAAAAAAAATTCTAGTCACTTTACAGAAAATCTGTCCAAATACAGGTCGATTTTATATTAAACAGGAGAGCTTGCAACCCTATTTATGATCTTTCATGCTAACTACAGTGATCAGTATAAATACTAGTTTTATCATGTACAATATTTTAATTTTAAATAATGAAATAAACATATTTATCTTGTGTAGTTAGTGCAGGTAGTGAAATAAAGTAAAAACATGACGCTTAGAACAGGTCACGTGATCAATTCCCAGGGAATGCATGCACAGATAACATGTAATCCTTCAATGCAATGTAAGATGCTCTGGATAAAAGCGTATAATAAATGCATAAATGTAAATGAGTTAAAATACATCAAAACATCCAACCTACAGCTACATAAGTAACATGCATGTAAAAAGCACAAAAATTGTACTAATATCATTTCAAAATTTTTCCCATGGATACATCCAGGTCATTCACAAAAGAAACCACTGTTTAATTTAGGGCTTGTGGATGTGATTGGATAATCTACAGTGTAAATTCAACAGGCCAGTCTTGTGTGTCACATCCACACGCCTGTATATGTGGCGGTTCCTCATTAACACAGTTCGGTTAATTGATTTAGTGTGTGAGAAGCCTAGATATACTGAAGATATACATTTAGTTACAAATGTAGTGCAATTAGTGTAAATCAACATGCAAGACCTAAACTAATATTAAAAAAATAAAAATAAAAATACATAACAGAAATTCAGAATGGCCTTTATCGACTAGATTTGCATTTCCTGAAAAAAAAAAAAAAAATCTGTTTTGTAAGGAAGCAAAATAAGTGAATAAGAAAAGGCCAATCATGCAAGTACACCGTAAAAATGATTTGTGAAATTTGTAAATAAAGCAAGGATTACTGATGCAAGTTTTACAAAAATATATTTCTACTTCAAAATTTCATATTTAAATTCAGTGCCGATTCTTTGTAATTAGTTGTGAAATTAACAAGCAATTTATGAAAACTGTTTCTACATATTGTTTTGTGTAAATACATGAATGCAAAAGAAATAATAAACGCAAATCAGTTTATTATTTCTGTATTGCAATATTAATATTACAGTAATTATATTTACAATTTAAAAATCCAATTATGTATCCCATTCACTGAAACAGAACAAAAATTATTTATATACGTTTTACAAGAAAATAGTAAAAAGTAGTCTTTCTTAAAAATTTCATGTTTAATTGCAATTTACTTGCAATTTCTGAGTGAAAATAGTTTCTACACCCCATTTTTGCAATGTAATTTTCTCAAATTCAACTAGTAAATTAACATATTTAATATATATAACACAGCACAATAACGAATAAATGAATTAGTTATTAGCAAAACTGCGCTGATTCCTGTTCTAGTTTGAAATTAAAGGCCTTTCACTGATGCCCAGATGGCCTAAAAGCCTCTTTTATCAGAAAAATCCTACTCCAAGAGACTCCTTGGGGTTTGTTAGGGAATCCCAGAGTTTATCAGTGTAAAGTCTGTAATTGGCTCGTCTAGAAAATGATTTGGCCCTCGAATCACATTTGTCCATTTGTACTGACACTCACAGGGGCAATCACCAGAAGTCAGACTGTCTTGTGTTTAGACTCGAGCACTGGAATGGAAATAAATGGCTCTTGTCTTTTGTCTCCTGTGTTTTAAGCTGAGGTTAAACTGACAGCAGGCTGAGGCTCAGTAAACATGGCTGCTGTCAGTGCATGTTATCATGTCCTGAACGCATGCAAAAAACCTGCATAACTGCAATCTGAATGTACTTCAATGCACATAAAAAAACTTCTACTGGGTTTCATTTTCTTTTCATTTTCAACTTCAATTTCTGTACAGATACACACATTAAAGTCTTGTCTACAAAAAAGCTTGTGGATATACCGAATAAACTGTTATTGCAGAATAATGGGGCAATTTGTCACAATAGTACCTGCCATTAAACAGTCTAATAATTTCAGCATAATGTAAACAGTAAAAAGTCAAATCAAATCATGAAACAGAAAAATGTAAAAGGTAATAAAAATATCAATCCATTCACAGCAGGGTTATTATAGCTACCTAAAACTAAAACCATTAAAAATAAATCTGTTACATGAAATAAAATAAACATTAACTAAAATGAAATATAAAAAAACATTTCATTTCATAAATCTCATTTTAGTTTAGTTTAACTTGATGTATTAAAATAACTAAAACCTAAATAAAATTGAATAAAAACTATAAAATGACCAAAAAAAAAAAAAAAAAAAACTAAAAATGACAACAAAATTACTATACATAAAAAACGAAATTAAAACAGAAAATATAAAAATGTATTTAAAATATTAATAAAAACTGATATTAGATGACACTAAAATAACACTGATTCACTGTAAAAAAAAGTATTGGAGTATATTTTGCAAGAAAATACCATTTTAATCTTTTTCTACTTCAAAATTTCATGTTTAATTCAATGTTACTTGCCATTTCTCTGTAATTTATTGTGAAATGTACTTGCAATTTCATTAGTCAACAAAAACAAATCATATGAAATGGCAGAAAATAAAAGCATGGGATGACTTGCCCCCACCAGAAAATGATTAATAATATTTTTTGTCCTGAGAACACAATTCAACATACTGTATCCGATCAAATCTGCCTGCATTATACAGTCACTCTTACCTTAAAGTGCATCAGTGTGGTTTGATTTTCTTCACGTCTCTGACACTGCCAACAACATCTGTAATAAAATCATATACATAAAACACACAAAATCATATAAAAATTACAATAAGTCAATATAAATACAGTATAATACAATATAAATACAGTCAACAGCTTCTTTGGACCATGAAGAGTCTCAACTTCACGCTTAAAAATAAAGGTGCTTCAAAAGGTTCTTCAAGCGATGCAATAGAAGAACCATTTTTGGTTCCACAAAGAAGCATTCAGTCAAAGGTTCTTTAAAGAACCATCTCTTTCTTAACTTTTTATAATCTGAAGAACCTTCTTTCACCACAAAGAACCTTTTGTGAAACAGAAAGGTTCTTTAGATGTTAAAGCTTCTTTATGGAACTATTTAGACAAAAAGGTTCTTCTGTGGCATCGTGAAGCACCTTTATTTTTAAGAGTGGTGCTGAAAATATCAAAATTATTAAAGACAGAAAGATGTTAATACATCAAGGGAAAATACACATCCGTTCCTTCATTCTAGAGATCCTAATTGGTCATTCAAGGCTTCTTAAACTTGGCTTTAGATTTCATTAAGGCCGGGGAAAATCTCTGGAAGATTCTGTAGTCTCATTAAGACGAGGGTTGATCTCTGTGTCAGTCAGTCTCAGGAGTATTAACCTGGCCAACTGGCTTTCAAGAAACCATCACAGGCCGAGACTTTCCCTTACCGAAGCCACGCGAGCCGCCCATGACATGAGAAAGACGCATTTAAAACAATTAATAAAGAGTCTGAGCAGTTTGTTGCCAGTTTGAGGTCAAGTGTGGCATCGTTTGATGAGGTCAGTTCAGAGTCTAATGAGTTACATGGGGTCAATTTAGAGTAATTATGAGCAGGTAAAGCCAATCTATTATACAGTCAGTTAATAAACACCAACAGTGAATTTATCAGTGAAGAATCTTTTCATATTTAGAACTTTGGAAATTAATAGCAAGTCAACAGAAAATGGAAATACTGAATGGAGTGTGTAAGTAATGCCAAGTTTATACATGGCCTCATAATTCAATGTCTTTTTTAAATATTTAAATAATAATAACAATAATATTAATAATAATAATAAATGACCTCATAATTCAATGTCTTTTTTAAATGTCTTTAAAAAAAGAATAATAATAATAAAGTAAATAAATAAAATAAAAAACTAACATTTTAATTTAAAATTTTAAAATTAAAATGAAAATATAAAAATAAATGCTGATTAAAAATATTAATAAAAACTATAATAGTTTAATAGTTTCCACAAAAATATGAAACAGAAATAAATTAGATTAAAAAATATTAATATAATATAAAATATAGTATAATATAGTTAACATAATATAGATAATATTCTAGAATTAAATATATTATATATATAAAAATATTCAAATAGAAAATAGCTATTTTAAATAGTTGTTTTAATACTTCACAATATTACAGTTTTTACTGTATTTTGATCAAAATATGAGCTTAAATACAATCCCAAACTTTTAAACAGTTGCTACATATACAGTATAAACACACACACACACTACTACTACTACTACTACTACTACTACTACTACTAAAAATGACAAAAACAGAACAGAATTACTAAAATTTTAAATTTACATTTTTAAAATTAAAATGTAAAAATAAAAGCTGATTCAAAATATTAATAAAAACTGTAAAGGTTTCTACAAAAATATGAAAAAGGAATGAATTACATTTTAAAAATATTTAAAAAATTTTAAATATTAAAAAAGACACTTGATTGGTTGCTACACTGAATTTGCTGATATTTGTCAGAGATGTAGCAGGTCATTAATTAATGCACATGGCAAACAATAATAAAACTCCTTTAAAACTACAATGCCTTTCACTGTTTTAATAACCTGTTTGTGTTATCAGCAATACAACACTTTATCTCTCTGTACGCCTGTTTATGCTGATCATCTTTGTGAAGCACTGAAGGCATTTGGCTGCAGAAGAAAAACACATCTTAACACATGGTCTGTTATCTTTGTGAAGTTGCGGATTAAAGGACACTTTCAGTAGGTCGCCATTATCATTTGGACAAAAGAGTGTTGAAAGGACATTCTGTCGGTGCTTCATTAGCGCAGGCCTCCCTCTGTGGCCAAACCATGGCCAGCGTTTAGTGCAATTACCCCAGCAGAGAACAACTGTCAATCATCCTTAAAGGGGAAGGATTCCAATTATTAAACCTCTTAAGTCTTTTCCTCTTGCCACCGGCTCTCTGCGCGTCAGGGCAGTTTTCATGGCTTCATCCTAAAGATCAAGACCTCCATATGCTGCAGTAATGGGACATATCTGAGCGCATCGGAATTTACGCTCACTTTTGGGATGCGAGAAAGAGTCGTTAACGGTCCTTTTACAATCTGAACCAGGTGCACTGTGGGTAAAAAGTTGCTGTGTGTCATTTGCGGCGATGCTTGGAAGCGACGACAACCCTGTGTGATTCTGATGAGCCGGAAAGTTGAAGAAAAAGGTGCGTGAAGTTTAGTTTTTCTGATTTAAAGCTTCCTAGATTCACTTAGATTTCATTTGCATTTAAATGACTTTTTAAAAAGGTGAAACTAGGTGAATAAGACTAGTGAATAAGTATTTACTTCTATTTGTGTATTTAAAGTATACATTTTAACATGCAACAAGTTGATTGCACTGATCTATCTGAGTTAATTATCTGTTGGTTGAAAAGTCTATTTGCACATACAGCAGGTAAGAAAGTAAAATAAAATATTACGTATTAAATAGCATAACTGCCTAAAAACTTTCAAAAAAATAAAACTTCTAAAATTCTACAAAATTCTAAAACTTCATAAATGTGCAAATGCAGGTCTATACGTTTACGACCAGGCCTGTATACGATTTTGATAAACCAAGACGCAGATGGAAAAAAGTGTACAAAGTTTTGTCTTCTATTTGATTAAATGACTTTTAATTTGTAAACTAAAACTAGATTTAGATCTGAGCATCTTGAGACATTGTGGAGATCTCATTTCTGAATCTAGAAGAGACACGTGAGATTAGAGTGTTTTTTGTTCAGGAGAAACATCTATGAAATAGGATAATTATAAGCAAAGTTCACCATGCAAGACTTTGAAAACCTGAAATACAGATATTGATCGATTTGATTCCCATGGGTTTATTATATGTTACATTATAAATATAATATTATATTTTAAAATTTTAAAACACAGTTGATGGAAAAAAGTGTGTGAAGTTTAGTCTTCTATTCAAGCCTAATTAAATTACTTTTAATGTGTAAACTCAGAATATAAATTAGATTTATTGAGAAAATAAAAGTAACATCACTACTTCACAGAAACTAAACAAATAAGACTTTAATCTGTATTTGTATTTATGAAGCATATACATTTTAACATGATACATGCTTTTGGTTGATTGCAAAGAATGAACTTTATTAACTTGTTTAACTGGTGACTGAACATTTACATTGAAATAAAAGTAAAATTAAACAACCTGTAGTTTCAAGTGTGATTTCCACTGAATCAAAACATACATTCAATTTGTAAAACTTAAAAGAAAAAATGTGCCAGATGAATGTGCCAACAAAGGCCTGAAATAAGGATTCACTGTCAGTAAAGTTGCTGTGTTAAAATGCTTTAGACAGACAAAAGGGGTGAAAATGACATGAACAATGAGTTTCTGTCATATTTCATGTATCTATCGTACAGTAACAATCAATACAGGAGAATAAAGCATCCAAACTCTGTCTCTTAGTTGTCTTTTAGTAAAACTAATGAAGCATGTAAACCATAAAGGGTCAGAGCCGCTGCTTTATCAAGTTGAACTTGACAAATGTAATGTTTTTTGGAGAAAACAATCATCATTCTAAGGGTTATAGGAATATGTAACTGGTTTGAGCAGAATATCAATACTTGGATAAGTAAATGCATTATTTTTGTAATTTGTAGAAAATACAAAAAAAAAAAAAAAAAATTGTGATTTTCTTTCCTATGGGTTTAATATATCATTATTTTTTCATTATTATTAAAAATGAAATTATTATTTTAAAACATTTTTTAATTATTTTTTTAATAATTGTTTTTTTTTAAATTTTCAAATAATAAAAAAATACATTAAAAGGAACAGATACCGTCAGCACTGCTCTTAATGGAGGAGACTTCATGGAAACACAAATAGCTGTCATCCAGTAAAAACATAGCAATAAAATGAATGCGGAGAGCAGCACAAAACATTTGATGAGATATGAAAGAGATCTCATTTTTTTATGTTATATGGGCTTATTATATTATATTATATTATATTATGATTTTTTTCTTTTTGTATTGCATTTCCAAAACACTGAAACCATAACATGTTAAACCATAACAAACATACAAACAATGAACAAATACTGTCAGCATGGCTTATAAATATTGCAAAAATCCAATTGTTTGTACCCTATGAAACACAGAACCATTCTTTATATATCAATTTAACAGCTGAAGTAAAGTATATGACCAGTATCACATACCTGGAAAAGCAAACTTTTGACTGTAAATAAGAAATATTTACCCTTTTTGATATACTTACAATCTTATTAACCTCTGCTCTTCTTAAACAGGCCTTTGAAAAGGAATCTCTACCACTAACTGGAACTAGATTCTCTATTGGACATAATCTGCACACGTTTCCTTGAGGAGACTTACCGTGAGGGCAGATTGGATGCATTTATCACCGGATACGATGAACATGGTGGATGATGGCTGCCTCTCAACAGACAACTACCCTGACCTGGGCAAAGGTGGCTCGTCGGGGATGGGAGGTCGCGTGCACAGCATCGACGTGATTCTGGGCTTCAGTAAAGACCAGGATCCTCTGCTCAACCCGGTCGGGCCTGTCGGCACACACAAAGTGGACGAAGCCGACCTGGGAGAAGAGGAGAAACAGGTGACCTCTGACCCCTACGGTCACCTGCAAAGTCTTCCGGATAATTCACAGCAGACGGTGTATCACGGTGAGAATTGATTGGTTTATTAAATCACATCTCATTTTATGGAAATTGAAAATAATGTCACACATACAGTACTTGCACAAAAATATCTGAGTGGCTCGATGCAAAATGTGTTTTACAATGCAAAATACACTGTATACAATACTTACTGATGCATTTGCACATTGAAAACTCAAAACTGCCACAGCGTTATAGAGGTTTCTACTGTCTTGCATGATCTTCCGGTCTCTATTTGGCCCCTGAATCTCTTTCAGTGTAAGTCTGTGTGTTTTTCCACCTGTTTAATTCTGATGACTTAACAGCACACCTTTCCCCCAAACAAGACACATGATTCCAAGAATCATTCATACTAAGAAATGAAACATACACCCAATTTTAATGTTTAAGTTTACAGGTAAATTCAGATTTCTAATCCTAAGAATAGGCTGAAGCAATATAATAATGCATGATTTGGAAACACACTAGTTAAATCACAAAAGTCAGTGATTTTTGAAGGTATAAAATACTATTTTCTGGCCATTTGTTGATTAAAAATGGGTTGTAAAAATCAATAATATTTTTCCCAAATAAATTTGCATAGATAAATAGTAATCACTTTAAATATACTGCAAAAATGACTTTCTTACTCAGTATTTTTGCAATGAAAATATCTAAACAATCTTAAATCAAGATACTTGAGAAGCAAAATGACTATTAGGGTTGTTAGATTTGAAGTCTTGTTTTCTTGACTATCTACCAAAATTAAGTGAGTTTATGCTTAAAACAAGAAAAAAAAAACAGTGGGCTAAGAAAAAAAAACTTAATTCAAAGAAAAAACAAGTTTATTTTTCATACCCCACTGATGGATATTTTTTCTTATTTGAAGCATGAACTCACTTAATTTTAATACATTTCTCAGAAAACAAAAGACTAAATATCCTGAGTCATTTTCTTTCTCAGGTATGATATTTGTAAAGATATTTGTAATGGAAAACAAGTCAAAAATACTCAAGTCAAAAAAAAAAAAAAAATTAAAAATTATTGATTACAGTGTAGTCTAAATAATAGTCTTGCAATTTCATTGTCTGATTTAATAAAAATATCCCATGAATTATTCCACATCCCTCTATCCTGGTTTATTTATTAGGGAAAAACTATCCATCAATAATATATATATATATATATATATAAAATTTATATTTGTATTTACTTTGGCTGTTTACATTTACAAAGATGCTAAGTCTGATAAATAAATCACTGTAATGACAATTTATTAGTGGTTTCTATAGGATAGGCATTTTGTTTTTCTATAGGCATTTTGTGAATTTTGTCAAACTTGTGCACCCGTATTGGTTCAATGCCTTGCCAAGAAGAGAGGTGTGTTTTATTTTCCAGTGTATATTTTACGCTGATATTGTGTTTAAATTTCACAGGCTTTATAACAAATAATGAAACAAGCTTACAAACGACAACTCTTTATTAAACCTGTAGACATCAGTGTCACTGCAGCTGGTGAGTCTAGTTTATGAAAGTTGTGTACAGCACTACGTTTAACACTTGCTAACATTGAATTAGTGATCTGATTCTAATCCTGCCTAACTTAATTAGATTCAACCTGGATCTGCCCCACGTCAACATGTGGCATGGTTTGCTCTTAGCTGTTTCTGCGAAATGAAAATCTCTTGCTGTTGTCAGGCTGGTCAGCCACTCTTGGTGGAAATGCTGTGGTATTGAGTGAACCTCTTATCGGATGGATTAGCACTCTTGGCCACATGAGGTCTACAGGTTTAACCGGTGACATCTGCGTGCTTGGATTACTGGGAGGACTTACTTACCATGGCAGAAGTGATAGAACTCCCAAATCTTTAGTTTTCAAGGAATTCATAAAATCGAAAGGTTAACATCTGACTCCATCACTGTACCATTTGGTAAAGGCACACAAACATGCAAGTAGTTCTATTAATGGTACTTTTAAAGGGATAGTTCATCCAAAAATGAAAATTCTGTCATCATTTACTCAACCTTTAAGTTGTTCCAAACCTGTATGAGTTTCATTCTTCTGTTGAACACAAAAAAGATATTTTGAAGAATGTTGGTAACCAAACAATTGACGGTAGCCATTGACTACCATAGTGTTTTTTCCATACTATGGTAATCAATGGGTACCATCAACTGTTTGTTTCTCAACATTCTTCAAAGCATCTTTATTTGTGATCAATAGAGCAGAATTTTCATTTTTGGGTGATCTATCCCTTTAAGGGTAAACATTTTAACTTTAAAATGTACCTTGTATCCCGTGTTGTTTGTGCTTCAGACATGAATGATTCCTCAAATCATGTGTCTTGTTGAGGAGAAGTGTGCTGTTACTTTATAAGTGATCAGATGCACCATTTTTGTTTACCTGTTGAATGATAAAACAGGTGAAAAAAAAACACAGACTTGTATATAGCACTGTACTACTTTCAATTTACATGCACCTAAGAGTGATAAAGAAACATGCAAGAATGAGAAATTAAAGAGTGGGATGTGCATGACGTTAAACAGAATTATTAAACAGAGCTCGCGCTGACTGACACATATAAGCGCGCACAGAAAACCGTCTCTCTCAGACAGCATGCGATAGCAAATTCAGATCTCTTTTGCATCTTATTGCGCTTCAATTGTCAAATACACACACAATTATTTCAAAATGCCCGGCGTGTGGAGTATTCACGTAAATGCAGTCAATTATGTGTTAAATAAACGTAAACAGTTAGGTGAAAACCGGATGTGTTGCAGCATATTGGGTCCGTGCAGTCTAGGCTTGCCAGGTTTTCACAACAAAACCCTCCCGATTGCTACTCAAAACTAGCCCAATCACGTTTTCTGGGTAGTAAAATACACTTTTTCTTGGCGGGATTCCCCTGGTAAATTTCACATTCTAGGGGCTAAATATCATGCTATTGGGGTCGCTTAAACCCATGGACCTGAAAAACAACCCATGGTGTTAAAGTAGCCCAATTCCGTGAGAAAACCGTGGACTTGGCAACACTGGTACAGTCGGTCTTAAAGCGCCAGCTGTCTCATTTACCTGCTGCTGTTTGTCATTAATGTTAATCAAACAACAAAAGACAAAGAGAAAAACATTCACTGCTCTAGATTTAATTACTTTTGGATCTTTAATAAGAATCAATTCATATGTGACTCATACAGTGAGTGAAGACTATGCAGTATTATAGTTACACTAAATACAATTTATGTTGTATTTCTTAATGCAGTACATGTTAAATAAACCTACTGTAGCTGAAAAACTTAAGTTATTTAATTTATATTTTTGTTCTGTTGTGTTTGTAATTTGCTTTTAGTTCTTATTTTTAAAAACAAAAATAAAAAAAATAAAAAAATAAAAATAGCTTCAAGATCAGAGCTGGGTAGATTACTTTAATTGTAAATTGTAATCTGTTACTGATTTGAAATTACATGACAAAAATTGTAGTTAGTAACGCAATCCATTACATTGCACATTTTAGGTAATATAATCAGAACACTTTTAGATTACTTTTGACCTAAATTGTTTATCACATTGATTTAAATAGGATAATCTTGAACCATATTGAAAAATACAAAGATTAAGAAAATATATTCCATTCATTATTATTAACAACATGAAGTGCATTATACATTACATTACATCAAGGTTTCCCAACCTGACGTTTGTGAAAGAACTGCAGGGGGTTTATGAGTTTAATGAAAAGCAAATAATTAATTAAATCATAAAAATGTTAAATTAAAATAAGTCATTATAAAATCAATTCAAATAAAACACTTACTAAAAAAATAATATTTTATTTGTTTACCCGTATGTCATGTGACCATAAACAATGTCAGAGAGCCATGAACATGCAAATGTGATACTTAATTATTAAAATATTTATTTAAAAATCTCAGGGAGAATTCAAGTAAATATAGTAGGTGAAAAAAGTTTTATAAAGTCATAGAAATACATGGTTAAATAACCTACAGAGTGATAATTCAAATAAAAATTAATGTGTTCATCAGTAGTTGATGCAATATTGAAACACTTCTTAAACCTGAAATGATTTTTGTAAATCCAGTGGTCAAATGCTGTGTTGCCACCTGACTAGTGACTGATCTCTGTGTGAATGTCCTCAAAACTGCAAGACTTTCTAAATGTACATAAGCAGTAGTGTCACGCCCAGTTGCCTGCACCACTGCGAGGCATTAGAGGGCGTTCCTGTTTTGTGTTCCTGCCTGTTGTTCTGGTCATGGAGTCCATTTCCCATAATGCTGTGTTTTCATTAGTGTCTACCTGGTTCAGCTGTGTTCCATTTCCTGTTTGGTTCTATGTTTGTGTATATTAAGCCCCAGTCTGCTATTGTCAGGGTGAGTTGTTGATAAGTATTACCTCCTGTGTTTCTTGTGACCTTTTCTTGGTTCTGTCATGTATTTTGGATATATATCTCTGTGGATTATCATTAAAGGCTCTTGAAACGGCATTTGGACCCCCTACCTGTTGCCAACTTGTGCTCATTCGTAACAAGTAGGCTGTTTTAGAAAGGAACATTTAAAAGATGAAAAAGAAGAATTAGGTCGAATCAGTAAATTATGAATAATTTATTGCTATTGTGTAAATAATATGAAGTCATGCAATCCATGAAAAAGTAACTGTAGTCTGATTACAAGTATTTTAAAATGTAATTTAATCTAATGACAACTACTTCATTTTTGGAATCTGATTACGTAATCCAGATTACAAGTAATCACTTTAGTAAAAAGGTAATATATTTAAAATGCATTTATTTCATGCTAAGCATTGTTCAAATCTACTAACATATTTACTGACATATCACTCAAGACTTACTGACATAAAAATTATAATTAAACTTTATTTGGAGTACTACTTGTGCACAATGCATATTTCTTATGTGTTTTGACGTCACTATTGATGAGGATTGTATGATCTTTGAATAATATCAGTCTTTCAATGTAAGATATTTAAAGTGTACCTGAAGTGTACTTGCAATAGTTCCACTTCAGCACAATCAAATATACTTCAGTGTATCTTTAGTTGGACTTCAGCATTACTTCCGTACAAATAAAGTGCATTAAGTACAAAATTAGTTGTTCCAATTTAGCTTTAAGACTTTAAGTATACTAGTTTTAATATACCAAAAATACAATTGCAGGATATTTTTATTAAGTACATAAATATGTAAATGTATTTGTAGTATATTTAGCATAAAATAAATTTATTTTAAATACATTCTAGTATATTTATTTTTCACTAGGGCAGTTACTACCCAGCTCTGATCGAGATTTATTGTTATCGTGAAATAAAAGTTCTCATATTGTGAGATTTTGATCATACTGCCCACTCCTAATAGTAACTACCCAAAATACTCAAGCAATTTCTTAGCAACATCCAAGCAAATATCCCAGCAACCACCCAAGCAACTACATAAGAACAGGTTAAAACCCATCAGCAACCCATTAATTCTTTAATGAACTTTACAAGAGTACCTGGCAAATAAAGAGCACTCTCTTTATCCTGTACTGTAGATACTGGACTTTTCTCCACTGAGAAGTGCGACACAGATTTGGGAGATCCACGGAGCAGTGTGGAGAGCGACAGCCGCTCCCCAGACGCCCCCGATGAGGATCAACCTAAAAAGAAACACAGACGCAACAGAACCACCTTCACCACCTATCAGTTACACGAGCTGGAGCGTGCCTTTGAAAAGTCCCACTACCCAGATGTGTACAGTCGAGAAGAGCTGGCTATGAAAGTCAACCTCCCAGAAGTTCGCGTTCAGGTAAGCTTTGGGTGATACAATGGGTCACTTAATGGTATTAGGTAGACATAGTGATCAATGTAATTGTATTTCATTACAACCTTGACATTGGGTTATTCGTAATGGACTTAAATTGATAGGGCATTACAAGGTGATGCTTTTTAAGAAGGGGGTATTGATCCAGTGAAGAGAATCTGGTTTAATACAAGAGACAGAGCTTTGTTAAACTGATAAAGATTCGTCTGTTAAACCTGTAAAGAAAGGAATGATGGGTGGATTTCAATCCAACATTACTGAAATTGAGGGTTAAAGATTACAAAGAGGGTTACTAATATTAGGGTAATATTATCTGAATATTTTCACACACACCCACACACACACACACACTTGAATTTGTGGTTTACGGGGACTCTCCATAGGCGTAATGGTTTTTATACTGTACAAACTGTATTTTCTATCGCCCTACACCAACCCTACACCTAAACCTACCCCTTACGGGAAACTAATGGCAATTTTTGAATTTCATAAAACACCATTTTGTATGTTTTTTAAGCCTTTTGTTTTACGGGGACACAGGAAGTGTCCTCATAAACCATGTTTACATTGTAGTACCCATGTCATTATACACATTTGTGTCCTCGTAAACCATATATACCAGTACACACACACACAATTTATTTCCAAATTGCATTGACTGCTCTTGCATTGACACCTATGTTTAGAACACAAAATAGGACACATGCTTATTCAGTAACTGTTTTATTTCCTATTGGGGTTTATGTACATACTTTATTTTTTAAGTTTTTTAACTGTTTTTTTTTCAAGGCATTATTAGATGCCAGTGTTTCCTGTCTTAGCTATGCAAAGATTTGAGTTTAAATACAGTATCATAACAATTAAACAATTTCTTGTTATAATTTTAAATCTGTATTTAACTTCAGAATGACTTTAAAGTAAAAAGAGTGCTAAAGTGCTGAAGTCTGATTTTGTGGTGGCTGTGCTTTAAAATGAGTGATGAAGGATTTTGAAAGTCTGACAGTAATCAGTGTTGCATACTACTGTAAGAAAGTAGAAAAGTAATCAAAAATACTCAAATGTAATCAGTTACATTACTTTTATAAAGTAACTCAAATAGTTACACTACTAAATTTTTAATAGGGTAACTTGTAATCTGTAACCTGTTACATTTCCAAAGTAACCTTCCCAACACTGGTTGAGGGTTAGGAACAGTCTAATATGGAATGCCAACTTTTTCAGAAAAACAAATCAATAAAAAAAGTCAAACCTACAATTTTCCTTGTTTGATGTCATGTTTGCTCAGAAATATGCCACGTTACAGGTTGTGAATGCCTTTTCATGACTAGAAAATGTGCTACAATTCATTATCCATCATTTTGACAGGCTGGGTTAGACATTTTCCATCGTTTTCGTTCATTAAAATATTGTAACACTTGATATTTTTAATGTGGCAAGAGCTTCTTACTCTTATTTTGTTGTCAGATCATTCTTTTTTATTTTGCTCTCACCCAATTTAATGAACAATATCCCATGAATTTTTGCTCTCTCCTGGTTCTTGCTTTCTCCTGGTTCATCTGCCGGTTTCTTCACTTCAAATCCCTATTAGCATCTTGTACTGTGGGAAGCAAGGAAACACACATATTTTCATTACAATGGTCTAAGAGACAAAGTCTAAGAGGCAAATGTACAGGACTGTGAAAACAAAACATGCATAAATGGGCAAATAACACATTGTTTTAAAAGTACAATAACATTTTAATATATGTTAGCATGAGACTAGTAGAATCACTTACCAATGTTGTTTGTGCAAAGTTACATCCAGCCATTCAACTTACAGTACGTCAAAACCATGCAATCCTGTAACTTTTGGATAATGTCCAAGCAAGGATACCAGGAAGGCATCTGATGTAACTAATGGCAAGCTCCATTTATAAGTAGTATGTTGGTACAGGAAGCTCACTGACCTAGAAAAGTAGCTCAAACAGCAAACATTTTCACTATAGAGTTCATTCAATTGTGTTTTCAAACTCTCCAGCACACTCACCTCATAGACTTCTATGGACAGGCGAGTCGAAAGGAGTTTCTGTTCCAGTCGACATTATGAAGTTGAGTCTAAATGGTTCTCAATTTTGTCTCATTATGCAGGTTTGGTTCCAGAATCGGCGTGCAAAATGGCGGCGACAAGAAAAAATGGACACAGGGACCATGAAGCTCCATGACTCGCCCATGCTGTCCTTTAACCGACCGGCCATGGCGCCCAACGTAGGGCCCATGACTAACTCTCTCCCTCTGGACCCCTGGTTGTCCTCGCCGCTCTCCAGTGCCACTCCCATGCACAGCATCCCAGGCTTCATGGGACCGGGCCAAAGCCTCCAGCCCACTTATACGGGTCACCCTGGCTTTCTGAACTCTTCTCCAGGCATGGTGCAGGGAATGCAACCCATGCCACCTCCTCCTTACCAGTGTCCTCCTGCATTTAATGAAAAATACCCACTGGAAGATGTGGACCGCAGCTCTAGTATCGCAGCTTTGAGGATGAAGGCCAAGGAGCACATTCAATCCATGGACAAAACCTGGCAACCCATGTAACGGGAAAATGGGAAACATTATAATATTTTATTTGGATCTCATAGACATTTGGATGCATTTTTAGAAATGACCAGTACTGGATCATTAGGATTAGGGTTCACCTGAATGCCATAGGCGAGACCTGGAAACATGAAGAATTGAAAGATTGTACTCGTTTTATAGCTTCTGGCCAGTAAGAAAAAACACAGTTTGATTTGAAGGACATTTGAGGATCTTTTCATTACACAACATGCTTGGATTTACACCGATGGTCAAACCTGCCTGCAGCATTGGTTTCGTTTTCAACAATCAGGGTTGCCAAGTCTGCAGTTTTTTCCGCGGAATTGGGCTACTTCTGCACAATTGTTGTGGGTTGTTTATTTGCCCGCCGTTTTAAGTGAAAGGTGCTTTCGACAGAGTGGACCACCGACGGAGGGGAAAACTGTGGAAAAAATGCAATTAGGCTAGTTTTGAATAGAAACTGGCCTGGAATTTTTGCGCAGACCTGGCAACCATGGCAAAAAAAGCACAAACAGTTTGGGATCGTGGCATCTACAGTAAGGTGTTTCTTACTTCTTATGCAAATGTCGAGCTCCTTAGGATTTTGGGTTTCAGTCGGCGCCAGGCTTCTCTTCTCCAGGTTGAAGACTCGCAATAGAAAGTTTGGCACATTGGCAATTTAACAGGACAGCGCAGCTCAGGACAACCGATACCTCAATGCCTGTTCAGAGGTTAAATTCATGTTCTACCATCTAGACATGAGGAACGATTCGAATAAATCACGTGACTTTGATTTAAAAGGAATGACTTTGGTCAAATAAACTTAAACCTAGATACAGAATGTCTTTTATTGAATTGTAACTTTATATGAGTATTATTAAACCGTGCCACAATCCTGTTTGCTATTCGACGTGATCATATAATCATATAAAACGTGTCTGAGGTTTAATGTTTCAGTGTCTGTGGGGTCTGTTTCAAGCACTGATGGTCAGATGTCTCAAAAGGTGAATTTTTTGAAGTAAGTTTGTTATATTTCACCCAAAAACAAAAGAACAGTATAAGAAATTATATTTTGCACAAAGAAATTTAAGCCTATTTTATTATGTATTTTGACCATAAATTCTCATTACTGTAATGCTGTAACATCCCATTATTAATATTCATAAACACACACACACACACACACACACACACAGTGTGTATACTGTATATACTGTGTGTATGTTTATAATGTATATTAATATAATATATATTTTGTATATATAAAATGATACAATTTTAATTAATATTAAATGCTATTATATATGAAGAGTATTATTAATACTAAATAAAATATATTGAAATAATACATAATTTATTTCACATTACCTTAAAAAAACAGGCTTCAATTCGCATTAAATAAACATACATTAAATTCAATATAAGTACTACAATTTTAATTAATATTAAATGGTATTAAAAATTAAAAGCAATATTAAATAACTATTTATATTAAATATTATATTATATTATATTATATTATATTATATTATATTATATTATATTTAAACATGACCTTAATTTGTTTGTTTATAATTTCTTGTAATTTTCTTTTGATTTTGGGTTGAAATATGACCTGGGTACTTCACATTTTTCAGACTCACCCCAAAAATGGAAGTTAATTTTCACTTTGCATAATTTGATGTCTCAATTAAAGATGAAGTATTAGCATTATGAAATTGAAAATATCTCCATTTTTTAAGTCACAGTTACCCCAAATCACACATCCACAGCCAACAAACATACTGAATTGTAATTTGGTTAAGGAGTCAGAGCCTTTGTTGTTATCGGCATTGTCCACTTTAAGCAGTGTTAAGAGATTACATCCTGAAACGAAGGTAAGAACAGAAAGTAAAAAGAATGACAGGGAATGTATGACATCCACAACTGCTTAGTGGAAGCATGTCCAGTGCATTTGGATATTGTTTTGGACAGAAGTCACACGAAAAATTAATGTCATTGCATTAGATTACAAAATATCAACATAACTGACATTTATGTTAAATAAAGATAGACAAGCACACCTTTCCAGCAAAACATTTGACAAAAACAAGTGATAAAACAAGAGATCTAGCAAAAATGATGACTAAAAATCACCAAAACACCAGCTTATTAGAAGTAATTGAGCAAAAAAGACAATTAATCTATTGAATGACATTTACAAATACTGTCTAAGCAGTGATTTCTCAGTACTGCTTTTTCGGACTTGTCATCAGCACAGTAACTTTGTGAGGTCATTAGCAGATTGTGTCGCGGTTATAGCGACGCGGAATGAGCGGCTCCCAGCCGGGACTCTTCATTGTTTAAGATTATCGATCGCCCCTCTGCTCTGAACTAATGGGCGTCCCAGCCAGGTGTCAGAACTGCTGCATGTCATTTAAATGTGCAAACGCTATCCTTCGAATCGATTTGAGAAACAAACTGTCTTATCATATTCCTTTTCAATTCTAACCGATGGTATCATGATATCTGAATACTTTGTGGACTCTGTAACTATGCAAAGAGGGGAAAAAAATACATATCACAATCTATTATACACATTTTTTATGCACTGTAATGGTACAAAACAAAATCTTGAACTTGGATGCAAAAACATAATTGATTCTACAGTATGTTTGACATTTTGTTTGTTTTGTAGGTGTGTATTCAAGAGTATTATTAATAAAATAGAGTTCTTATTAAAGCAAGGTTTATGGATTTCTGTGAACTGCGATGAAGCCAAAGAAGTATTTTCTTTAAAGATGTGTACACTTAGACATCATAGGAGTGGATTCTGTCACAATCGTTGCAGCTTTATCATTGTATGACGTGCATATAAACTGTCATTATGTTTGTTATGGTGTTTTTGGGGGTGGGACATTTGAATGTTACTGAATATGTCTTTAGATTTTTTGAGATACATTTGTTGAATTTTTTTGCACTAACAATTGGAATAAAGATGAATTATAAAAATGTATGACTGGTTAACTTTTATAATTAATAGAAAGTTATGACACTAACGGAAAGCTTATTCAAAAATTTAATTAAATTTAAAAATGCAATTAAATGTAAGTTTAAATCTGAAATAAAAATGTTTTGTTCTAAAATATAATTTAATATTACTAACAAAATTCAAATGATAAATCAAATATATTCTCTCATTGCTCACATAATATTGTAAATCACATGCTCAAATGCATCAATTTTCAGATAAACTATAACTAAAAGAAAAGGAAATAGCAATCATGTATGAGATTTTTTAAATCAATCCATTGCAACACTGTCAAAATTAGAAAAAAATAATGCAATGCCCAAATGATAAATCATATTCCTGACACCATTTCAGCAGGATATCCGATTTATTATTTTTTAATCAAGAATTTTTCAATCTATAAAGGAACAGGCCATCCAAGATGAGTTTGTTTCTTCATCTGATTTGGAGAAATGTAGCATTGCATCACTTGCTCACCAGTGGATCCTCTGCAGTGAATGGGTGCCGTCAGAATGAGAGTCCAAACAGCTGATAAAAACATCACAATAATCCACAAGTAGTACACAAATAAATAATAATAAAGACTTTTTTAACTTCAAGCTGTTGCTTTGGCTAAAATACGAGTATGCTATGCGTAATATTTCTTTCTCCTGTAAAAGTCATTTAGTCTGAATCAGGAGAGAAATCTGCACAGATCAAGCATCATTTACAAGCCAAAACAGTCCAAAACAGCTCTAAACAAATGTGTGGGTGGATTTTGATGTTAGAGGCAACAGGAGATGGACTTTATCACTGGATTACTGACACGTTTTGGCCAGAAGTGATGGTTTAAAGTTAAGTTGATGATGGATTTGTTTCTTACAAACTTGTGGATTGTTGTGATGTTTTTATCAGCTGTTTGGACTCTCATTCTGACGGCACCCATTCACTGCAGAGAATCCATTGCTGAGCAAGTGATGCAATGCTACATTTCTCCAAATCTGATGAACAAACAAACTCATCTTGGATGGCCTGAAAGTGAATACATTTTCACCAAATTGAGATTTTTGGATGAACTGTTCTTTTAAATATCACACATAAAACAAAAGCACTGAGCTCAGCTAGTGACTGAAAGAGTTTTCCCCCTCATTAGTGAGCGTGTTCAGTGGCCCTGACTAGGTTGTGGGTGTAGTGACCTGTCCTCGCCTGCCCTTGCAGGTTAACGGCACCAAGCCAGCCTGTTAAGAAGATGAGCCGGCCGTCCATCAGCCCTCCGCAGGGGACAGAGCGAGGGGGGGCGGCTCTTCGCCCCTAAGATCTGGCCTAATTGCCCCATGTTCTGCTGCTGGTTTCCATGCTTCAGTGACACAAAACACACACACAAACATACGGTCCTCTTAAATCAAATTACATAACATTAATACATTAATGCCATGTAGAACAAATACATTCACATAATCTATTTCCTCTCAAGCATCATATATGCAAGACAGAATAATAGTAAAATGGAAGTATGGGAATTATGTAGTCACCACATGCAAATGTTAGTTTTTTTTTTTTGAGTTGTAATGTAAAATGAATCTTGTTCAGATGTTGTGATGTAGTTAAACTGGCTGTCAAGGCGTCCTGTTACACGACCTGTGACGAGTGTCGACTGACGAATGTGAACTAAAGGCCAGAGAAGAGGTCAGAGGTCAAGAGGCTGACTGGTGCTCATTTTGACAGATGACGTCAGTTCAGGGATTTCTACATGAATGCTGACTGGTTTAATGAAAGAAATTTAGCTTTAGTTAACAATAAGTGACAGGTGACTAAAATGAAACTCACATTATTTATCTGACAAGCATCTCCAGAATGAATAAAAATGCTAAAATAAACAGAACTACAGTTATGTTTTTACAAAAAAATCTGTGGTGCTCATGCATGAAAAAGTTGTAGTTGTCAAAATAGTTTTTTTTTTCCCACCCATTTATTATCTATGTAGCAGAAATCAAAAGTCTAGTGTCTTAGAATGTTATCAGTACACTGTTACACAAAAACTGTTTTTATTACTTAGTATTTTTGTCTTGTTTTCCATTACAAATATCAAAAAAGGTCCCAATTCAATATGCATTTAATTGATAAGAAAATTTACTTGATGACATTTACTCTTGTTTTCAAAAAATAAAATAAATTAATAAAAATAAAAATTTATAAATTCTAAATTAAGTGAGTTTATGCTTAAAACAAGAAAAAAACAGATGTCAATAGCGTATTTTTTCCCTTTGAATTATACAGATTGACAAATACGTTTTCTTAACTTTTTCAAAATTAAGTGAATTTATGCTTAAATCAAGAAAAATATCTGTCAAAGTGTAAGAAAAATCATCTTGTTTTCCCTTTGAACTATACAGATTGACAGATATTTTGTCTTGTTTTAAGCATTAACTCACTTAATTTAGATTTTTTTCCTTTCAGAAAACAAGACAATCTTGAAAAATTTTGCTTCTCAAGTAAATGTATCTTGATTTAACAGTGTTTTGATATCTGTACTGGAAAACAAGACAAAAATAATAAATAAGAAAATTATTTTTTGCAGTGTATATTGGCCACCCTATTCTAAATGTCGGCATTGGCTAATGTGAAAAACATATCCATCTTCTTTAGGTAGAGCTGAAAACTCTTAAGATCTCTTTCACCACAGACCACAAAAACTGCAACACTGACTGTGATTCACTGCTAAATTTGCACTTTATTTTCCTGGCTCGGGTGAGGGTCTGATAATAATGAACTGATTGTGTGTGTTTTTCGGTCCTCACGCTGTGCAGGGATCTGGAACTTGGGATGTAGTTAACTCTCTGATTAGTGGAACATGCTCTACGGTGCAAATAATAAGGGAAGCAAGCGGAATTAATCGGGTTTGATTTCTACAGCTTTTCTATGTCCTCTTCGCATGCCATAATGAGACGGTTTGGCATAACGACAGGAGGGGGAGCGAGAACGTGCTTGACCGTTGTTTTCCCTTTTTTGTGGCTTATAAGTATGTTTGAAATCACATGTTGCCATATTACTCTCACGATTTTTGCAGTATGCAATCTCTACGCATGCAGTGGATAGTATGCAAACTTTGTACATGCATGGAAAACCCAGACCTACTGTACTACATCAACCAAAGCATTTAGTATATTCACAACAAACACAGAGTGAAATAATGCACTGCACTCAACTTGAGCTCCTATTTCCAATGTGAACTGCAAGCTAAAATAAATGCAATTTCCTTCTGACATCAGACGTCAAATTGGATTTAAAATGCAAAACAATTGTATTCAATATGAATTGCAGTAAACATGCAACTCTCAAGAAAAATAGCATTAATATCCATTTTTAATTTAGCCTTAATTTAGCTCTGGCAAAAAATGCAAATTAACCTGTCTAGAAAAATACTGGACTGGATAACTACTGGTTGGTTTACACATAATCACTAAATTATGAATATACAAGCATGTACAAGGAACTTCAAATACCTGATCACAGAGTCACAGCGCCATCTACAACTGCTTAATTGAACTGCACTAACAAACTCAATTGTCCAAGATCCATGAATCCCCAGTAAATCAACTCTAACAGCATTTGCAAACCATTTTTCTTCTGTAATGTGACAATACTTTAGAGTGAAACAGGATATTCAGTGTAAGAAAATGTAGTAGGAACTTGATTTTATTCATTGGAAATTTATTGCCAAATTGCATTGTTACTTAGTATTATTTTGATATTTTTTGCAATGTGCATCTGTGCATGCTTTGTGGGCTAATAGTGCATGCTTAATGGGCTAATAATTGCTATCCAAGACGATTTTGTGACCGTTTGCATACATTTTTTTCAGATGAATGTGAGACTGAAGTTGCCACAATGTATGATTCAAAAAGTAATAATTATTTTAAAGGGTTAGTTCAAAAATGAAAATCATTTACTTACTCTCATCGTGCTCAAATCATGTATGATTTTCTTTTTCTGTGGAACACAAAAGGAGGTGATTAGCAGAATGTCCACTTTGCGCTTTTGCATACAATGAAAATGAATAACCTAGGGCTGTTAAGCTACAAAATGCAACAAACTACCTGTAAATATTACCTTTTTTATTGTTATGTTCCTGAAAGGGTGTAAATGTAAAAGAATCAGCTTATTCATTGCCACTTAAATAGACTTCCTCATATTTCTTATCACATATCACAAGTCCATTCATGAAGTTTGTTTCCTAGCCATAGCTGCTCTGAAAACAATCAAATGCTTGACAGTCCTGCAACAACTTTTATTGCAGGAATGACTGGAAACTGATAAGATCCAGATATGAATTTGCAAACCTGGTCAAACTGACTTTTAGACTTAGATTTAGATTTAGATTTCTAGCTTTGTGATCCACAAGATCCTGATCCCTGGATTAAGGCCTTGAAACTTTAACTAGCTCAGAGACTACTGGCAATTAAACCATAACAAAATATGTGACCCTGGAGCACAAAACCAAAAGTCATAAGTGGCACGGACATATTTGTAGCAATAGCCAAAAATACATTGTGTGGGTCAAAATGATTGATTTTTCTTTTATGCCAAAAATCATTAGAATATTAAGTAAATATCATGTTCCATGAAGATATTTTGTAAATTTCATACCGTAAATATATCAAAACCTAATTTTTGATTAGTAATATGCATTGCTAAGATCTTCATTTGGACAGCTTTAAAGGCGATTTTCTCAGTATTTAGATTTTTTTGCACCCTCAGATTCCAGATTTTCAAATAGTTTTATCTCAGACAAATATTGTCCTATCCTAACAAACCATACATCAATGGAAAGCCTATTTATTCAGCTTTCATGTGATGTATAAATCTCAATTTAAAAAAACTGACCCTTATGACTGGTTTTGTGGTCCAGAGTCACATATATGGCGTATATAATAACAAGCCCATGAAGTTATTAGAATTAGTTTACTGAAAAGTCTCGGATTTACCTAAAATTGGCATATCGAAAAAAAAATGAAATCACTCTCATTTGATTAATCTCAGGACTATTTTAGATTCAACACGTTGTTTAGTGTAAATAATAGCTTGGGTTTGTTATTGTCGTTTCTGAAGCGTTCTCCACAAGTTGTCTTCAAACACACTACGCAGTTTATTGTATTTAACAGTTTACCGTATCAAAGTTAACAGATAAAGCAAAGCAGGCTGTATTTAGAGGAAAACAAAACCCCGTATTTGTATAAAAGCACCGTTTTCCGCGTACACGTCTCGCCTGTGTGAAAATCTCTCACTTAATTTCTGCTGTTCTCCTGAAAACTGATCCTGAGTCAGCTCTGTCCAGTCATGTGACGCGACTGCGGGTTATCGCGTACAGTGACGGCTGATCTGAGAACAGCAAAAGAGGCGGATACAATATCCGGTGTAGAGGCGAGCCAGGCGCTTCGTGGTCTCTTGTGATTGGTCGAGAGCATCAGCTGTGGACCAATCAGCGGCAGACATCTGTGCAGCCACGCGCTTCTCTGGAGCCACGGGTAAACCGCAGCAGCAGAGCGCGATCGAGAGAGGCAGAGTGCGGGGTAATTCCTCAAATTAACAAAAAATGCAAATTATTACATTATTCCAGCTTGTTTCTGCCTCATTATTGGCACTGACTGCCAATGCAGAAGTGTACTTTAAAGAGCAGTTTCTGGATGGAGGTGAGTGGATCATTTGAACTTGCATGTCATGGTTGATTTGTAGGTCACAACATTAAAAGTGACATTAAAATCGGTTATCGAATGAATAATTAATAGGCTGTGATGCTTAATTATACTTTTGTTGTATTTGGAAAGTGAATTTTATAACTTAGCAGTAATGGTTTATGCGTATTAGTTTTCCAGAGCAAAAATGAAACCATCAAACATTTTTTTTTCTTTCTTTCTTTCTTTCTTTCTTTCTTTCTTTCTTTCTTTCTTTCTTTCTTTCTTTCTTTCCATTGCACAATGTATTACAGTACTGAAGAAGTGCATTTTGGCACATGGGTTGTTGACATATTCATTGATTTTTAACTAAAACATAAAATCAAAATTTTTGGTTAAATTTTAGGTTCTGTATGCTTGCTTACTCCTAAAAGTTGACAAAACAAGCGGTTTACAAGTTAAAATTTCTATTCTGGGACAATTAACCAAGGTTCTGATGACTCGTCTTGCACTCTGGGGCGTGTCCAAATGTTTGTCCAATAAAATCCTCTGTTGAATGAGAAAACCACGCCCTCTGAGACCCACGCAGCTGGACAGCAATAGAAAGTATCAAATCATGTTTCATGGCTGTGATGTAAACTAAATTATATTGGCTATTTAAATTGTTTTATGGCATGTCACTCCACACCACAGTATACTGCTTAAATTTCATGTGCCCACTGCATCTTAAGTCATCATTCAAGGCCTTGTCTAATTGATTTGTTTATTGCACAAGATGTGTATGTATTTAAACTAAATTTGTGTTCAGACGTACCAGGGAATACGTTTTGATAATGCAAATGAAAGCAAAACTTAAATTAGCACATGCAAACTGCATATGTCAAATGGGTTTGCAAGAACAGGAAGTTTCTTAAATTATTCCAAATTAACTTCCTTACATAACAATCATTAAACGTGTGGAATGTGATTGAACCTGCAACCCTCAATTCATCTTGTTTCCTCTTGAAGTTCGTAGATAAAGAGCTAGATAAATGCTTTCTTGTACAATTTGGGTTAGTAAGTTAGTAGACGGTGACATACATACATACACACACTTCCTGATTTTTTATTTTTTTGCATGTTTGTCATACTTTAATGTTTCAGATCATCAAACAAATTTAAATATTAATCAGATATAACACAAGTAAACACAACATGCAGTTTTTAAATGAAGGTTTTTTAATGAAGGGAAAACAAAATCCAAACCCACATGGCCCTGTGTGAAAAAGTTTATATATATATATATATATATATATATATATATATATATATATATATACCCACACACACACACGTGCGTGTTTTTTTTAATATTGTCTTTTTAATTAAAATGTTTTTTTCAATAGAAATGTAATTAATTTTTAATATTAAATTTAACTAATTATTTAGCATCTCATTTTAATATAATTTTATTGTCATTTGTTGTTTATTATTATTATTATTATTATTATTATTATTATTGTTTATATATATTTTTTGCCATTTCTTGTTTTGTTATAAAGCTTTGGCAATACTTTACATAAACAATCATGCCAAAAATATTTTTCAAATGTTATTTGCATGAAGTTTCCTTTTTATGAAGGAAATCACATTTTATTTCATTTCAGTTAATATTAATTTTATTTCAAGCAATGAAAGTGTTTTTTTTTTTAAATGGTTTTAATTTTAGTTTTAGTTAACTGTAGTAACCCTGGTTTGTTTGATAACTGATTTACTTTGCAACACTGACACTGTTATTGAACTGATTTGAATCTAAATTGATCTGAATAAAGACACTATTGTCCTCTGTATGGCTGCTTTACAGCTAAAATTGAATTTGTTTCATAATGGTTGAATTTTACAACATAAACACTCTTATTTTCCTGTTTTTAAACGTGAAGCTGCTTTTCAACAACTTGTGTATTTGCGTGAAATTTCCCTTTTTAGGATACTAATCCTGTTTTCGTCTCATCCTTTTTCGCAGTTAAATCCCCTGATGTTGTTTTAGCCTTATTTCTTCGCTTGTAACTTTATTATCTGAATTCGCAGATGCCTGGAAGAGTCGATGGGTGAGCTCAGAACACAAATCTGAATACGGCCAGTTTAAACTGACCGCCGGAAACTTCTACGGAGACGCTGAGAAAGACAAGGGTAGGTGTTTGCATCCCTAAAATCTTGACTTTTTGTTTAGCAAAGAAGCAGATGATGAGTTTGCTTCACTTTTCTTGACCAACAGGTCTGCAGACCAGTCAGGATGCCCGTTTCTACGCCACCTCTGCCCGCTTCGAGCCCTTCAGCAATGAGGGCAAGCCTCTGGTGGTCCAGTTCACCGTCAAACATGAGCAGAAGATCGACTGCGGAGGCGGATACGTTAAAGTCTTCCCGGCTGACCTCAACCAGGCTGACATGCATGGAGACTCCCAGTATTACATCATGTTCGGTACGTCAACCAAGACTCTTTAGTTAACGCCTGGATTTATGATAGGAATTGAGTCATTTATTTATATTTTCTTGTCTGAATCATCTCAACAGGGCCTGATATCTGCGGCTACAGCACCAAGAAGGTTCACGTCATCTTTAACTACAAAGGCAAGAACCACCTCATCAAGAAAGAGATCAAATGCAAGGTGAATTCCTGTTAAAAAGTCTAATTAAATCCAGGGGTTTAAAAGACAATTAATATTCACTGACACTGTCAGACGAGAACAAAATTTGTATAATGACTGGAAAATGAGATTATTTTGCAATTGCTATTAAACTGAATTTAATCAGCATTGAAATAAATTGATCTGAATAATGAAACAATTGTCTTCTGTAGAGCTGCTTTACAGCTGAAATTGAAGCATTTAAAAATATATTTTGCCCTCCATATATTTCAAATCCATTCACATATGTCACATTTGAAGAAAAACATTTTGTTGTCTATATGTGAACATATATTTGAATAAAATTAAACAATGAATAAAGCCTAAATGTAGGCTACTGTAAGATTAGAAATGTAATTTCTTGCCTCTGAAATACATTTTAAAATATATTTTGATATATGAATGTAAATCCATTTTAAATTTCAAAAATATATTTAATTGACTTTCCCCGTTTACAGCATATATTTAGCATATATTTAAAATATATTTCGGCCAGAAAAAAAATATAAAAAATTGCCATATGGGTTGAGAGCGTCTGTAATGCAAATGTCACAGAATGAAATGTATATTTTAAAACAAACTCTCTGAATGAAATCTCTCTTTTTCTGTCCAGGATGATGAATTGACTCACTTGTACACATTGATCCTGAATCCAGATCAGACATATGAGGTGAAGATTGACAACGAAAAGGTGGAGTCTGGCTCTCTGGAGGAGGACTGGGACTTCTTGCCCCCAAAAAAGATCAAGGACCCCGAAGCCAAGAAACCTGAGGATTGGGACGACCGTGCCAAGATCGATGACGAGATGGACGCCAAACCCGAGGTCTGAGTTTGTTTCATAAAGCCTGTGAGACAGAGCTGGCTCAGTTTCAACTTTTAACATTGACTGTATAATGTTGCCAGGACTGGGATAAGCCTGAGAACATTCCCGATCCTGATGCCAAGAAGCCAGACGACTGGGATGAGGATATGGATGGAGAGTGGGAACCTGCCATGATCCCAAACCCAGAGTACAAGGTACAGATTTACATGCTTGAAGATGCTTCAGCAAGATGCTTCCACAGCGTTTCAAGCCTCTGATCTTCATTTATTGTTGTTCTGGTGCAGGGTGAGTGGAAACCCAAACAGATTGACAACCCCAACTACAAGGGCGTCTGGGTGCATCCTGAAATCGACAACCCTGAATACGCTCCTGATGCCCAGATCTATAAATTTGACAGCATTGGAGTCATTGGGCTGGATCTCTGGCAGGTAAGATGCCTTTGTGTTGCCATAAAATGGCCTTTTATTTCTTAATTATGAAAATCCTACTAAGAATATAATTGCACCTGAGAAAGCATTAGTATAGGCTAACATATATTTTCAAAATATATAGTTTATATTATATGTTTAATATATTTATTTGTATTTATTTGTTCTACATAATTATTTTTTTCAATTATTATTATTATTATTATTATTGTATTATCAATGTTTATTATTGTTATTAATATTAACATGAAATAGCCTTCTATTTCTTTTATTAGGCCAGTTCAGTTTTCTGAAAACTGTGGCACCAGTTGCCAGTTCACTAGATTTTTATTGAATTTTAATTCTTGCTTTAAACATTTTCAGTCTATTTTGCAGCACTGACTATTTGTTTAAAATGATGGTTCCTCTCAGTTTCAGTCTCTCCGTTTCAGAGGAGTTAGCTAAAACCAGTAAAGATTTTTACTTAAAATAAAATAAATGTTAACTGAAATGAAATAAAATATTTAAAGAAAAGGGTCAACTCATTTCAGCCAGTTGCCAAGAAAATATTTCTCATTTTAATTTAGTTTAACTTGATGTACTAAAATTATTAAAACTAAAACTGAAATATAAACATACAGATATAAAAATATTTAAATATAGGAAATACATTCAAAAAATTATTTTTATTCAAATTTATATAATATTTATTTTATTATTATTTTTATTATCGATATTTATTTTATTTTTATTAATCAATATAACCCAGCCCTAATTATATTTGTATGCAGCAGTGTTATTTAGTTGTAGTTTTTTTATCCAAGTAGTTTTTGTTCATATTTTGAATTAGTTTTTATTTCCATATTTTCTGTTTTCTTTTTAAGTTAGTTAAAGTTTTAGTAATTTTGTTGTGTTTTTAGCATTTTTATTTATTTATTTATTTTTTTGTACGTCTAAATAGATTTTATTAATTTATTTTAGTTTTAGTTATTTTAGTACATCAACTTAAACTAAATGATAATGAGAAACTAAATAAAATAAAATAAATTTAATATAATTTAATATTTTATTTAATTTCACCCATTCTTTATTTTATTTCAAGTAATGCATTTTTTTATGGTTTTAGTTTAGTTTTAGTTACCTAAAAAACCTTACCTTAGCCCTGGTTTGTGGTTGCAAACATAATAGTGAGCTCGGAAAGAGGAAATCTATTGCAGAACTGGTAATATGACTGTTTGTCAGTACATGGCAATGTGTCAAAGTTTATGACGTTTCTCATCACACTTAATGCAGTGTTTGCACATTAAACCACTAAGAGGTGCTTTTCCCCCTCTATCAAATTCAGTTCACTATGAGTAACAGCAGTTTCCGTTTTGTCACTCCAGGTAAAATCCGGCACTATTTTTGACAACTTCCTCATCACAGATGACGTGAAAGAAGCTGAGGATTTTGGAAATGAAACATGGGGTGCTACAAAGGTATGAGACACAAAATTACTGCAAAAGAGTTTGATTTTAGCATGTTGGATATTTTAATTAATAATAAAATTACATTGTAAATTGTCTGTCTTGCCTCAGGGTCCCGAGAAGAAAATGAAGGAGGAACAGGATGAGAAGAAACGCAAAGAGGAGGAGGAGAAGAACAAGGAGCAGAGCACAGAAGCTGAAGATGATGATGAGGAGGAGGAAGAAGGTGAGGAGGAAGAGGAGGACGAGACAGATGAGCCTCCAGAGGAGGAAGGAGACGATGATGCGCTTCCTAAAGACGAACTGTAACGCAGAAAGTAGATTACCGTCCACATTCCGTGGTTGCCAGGGAAACAACTGCAGTGCATTCATTCTGAACGCCACGCCCTCTTAGACGGCGATGATGTCGTGATGATGTCATTCAGGAGCAACAGGAAGTTCTCAACCCATATGTTTAATTTGCAACCATTGACCTTTAACGAGCCAGTTTTTTTTTTGTTATTGAAGAGTTTTCTGTACAGTACCAGGAGTCTGATATGTTTGACATCTTTTAATGCTGATCTATGATCAGTTTATTGTGCCTTTCTTGTTTGTAAAATCAATGCCCATATTAGTTCATGTTATTGGTGTCAGTTATGTTCAGTTAGTTTGAAGGAACTAGACGAAATTCATGAAGTTTACTTGAATTAAGTTAGAATTATGGAAGCCCGGTTTCACCACTGAATACAAAAATAAAAAACGTAATTGCGACTTTTTATCTCAATTCAGACGATTTCAATTCTTGAAATTCTGTGTCTCTTCACAATTTGGACTTTTTGTCTCACAATTCTGAGAAAAAAGGAAGAATTATGAGTTATAAACTCAAAACTGCGAGATATAAACTCATAATACTGAAAAAAAAGTCGGAATTGTGAGATATAAACTCAAAATTGCGAGATGTAAGAATTTTGAGATATAAACTCAAAACTGCAAGCTATAAACTCATGATACTGAGAAAAAGTCAGAATTGTGAGATTTGAACTCAAAATTTTGAGACAAAGTAAACATTGTGAAATATAAAGTCAGAATTGCGAGATATAAACTCATAATTATGAGAAAAAAATTGTGATTAAAAAGTCACATTTAATTTTTTTTAATTTTTTTATTCTGTAGCAGAAACAAAAAACCTAAGAATTGCAAGGGAAAAAGTCTGAATACCGGGTTTATATCTCTCAATTCTGATGTATTTCCTCAGAATTGCGAGAAACAAAGTCTGAACTGTGACATAAAAAGTCACAATTACATTTTTATTAGTTTTTTTTTTTTTCCCATAGTGGAAACGGACTTCCATACATAGTATGGAATGGGATGTTACACAGTTCACAGCTTGCATAGTTGTTTCTCCACATTGCAGAAATGTGATGAAGTGCAATGTAAGTGCAATGAAACGGAATAGTAGAGGATGGTGATTTTTGCCCTATTGTTAGTAATGAGAGAATAATCAGATCGCAGGCTGGGTTTCAAACTATAGTCCTCGTTTCTGAAACATGAGCAGAACAAAATCATTTTTGCCTAAATTGTTGCAGGAAAACACATACAACGATTTACACAAATTCATTCTGCTTGTATTTCATCAACGAAGACAGCTGAATGTTTGTACTGTAGTGCAAAAGAAATTTACAATGACACAATGTTCCTTTGGCACTGATGATTTAGTTTTGTTCTGTTACCGCAGTATATGTGCTGTGGCTGTTACCAATCTCCTAAACAAGATATTCAGTAAAATTCATTTTATTTTCCAGCTCTATTTATTACAAATGTCTTGCAGTGTGAGTTTGTTTTACCTTTCAGATTATCAGTGGCAGTAACATTTGTGATGTTCAGTTTGTAGCTGATGTAATTTTTTTTTAATAAAATCTTTTGTTACTTGAAAATAAATGAGCTACAATAAGGGATGTGGGAATATTTGCAAAGGATTTTAAGGCCACATTAAAATAAACTGGTTGTCTACACACTGTGAACTAAGTCCCAAATGATCATATTGGATTGGTACTGAAAATCCTGTTTAGTGACATTAAATCACCTTTTTACATGTTGAGAGTTGTAATTAATGCCAAAGTTTTAATAAATCACTTTATTGTATAAGCAGTTGTAATGTGTCGTGATTCTAAACTCATCATGGTTTCATACTCAGGACTTTAAACTATTATTTATTTATACTGATATAATTCAAGTTGGTTATTTGCACTAAAAGAATAGATGATGATATCTGAACATTTGTCCATGTTTACACATTACACGTTTCCTACGTTTTCATGAATTAATCATTTCTCTAGAATGTTTGTTGATCATCTTTATCTGCAGCTTTAGTCACATGCATCTGAGTAAATATTTTGAGTAATACTCACTTTTGTGTGGTTTAGCGAGTAAGTTTGTATGCAACATGAAAGTTAGTCCACAAATATTAATTGCACTTGAAAAACTGAAACTAGATCCCTGTCAAGAAAGTTTTCCAGTGCAGGTGGTTGATATCTGTATATGGACTGTATGATTTCTGTAAATCTCACTAAAGATATTCCACAGACATTATTCAATCATTTTCATCATTTGAAATGCACAAAAGCTGGTAAATAAGCAGTTAGAGACTAATGCATGTTTAGGTTGTTTCTGGTAGTTGCTTGGATTATTTTCACCACATGTTTTCTATAATGAAAAAGCTTGCTACCAAAAAGTCCTTTGACTCCCGTTCTTAATTTATATTACATCATTTTTTTCTAGATGTCATGCATTTACAAATCTGGTACACGAGATGGAGACATTTTACAGCACAATACTGACTATTTCCTAAGTATTTATCAACACCTTCTCTCTTAAGGAATCAAAGGAGCTTCAGATACATGTACTGATTTTTACTTCTTTGTTTTCCCTTTCTTTACTTTACTGCATTAAACTTATCACATATTCTCCAATAACCATAACATTGTGTTACATATGCTGCTTAATTTAAAACTAATTATTTTCTAGATATTTTCTGTTTTGCATTATGTTTTACATGCTTTTTACTTGATTATTTAGCATTTCAGATTAATATTATAAATAATTATGAACTATGGTTAAATATTTGTCCACATTAGTACGTTTGTTTCATAATAACTTAATTTAGGCCTCAGACAAGAATAACGTTAATGATTTAATAACTGAAAAATAACTTAAAGTAATATTAATTTAGTGAAATGAACAATCTCTGTCATCCCAAAGATACGATCTTTAATGAATTAGTAGCTCATTATTTCACGTTTGACGTTGGCTGTACGCGTTCACGAGACGGAGTCCTGTGCGCGTACTCGTGAATCAAGAAATATGGCGGCGCTCACGCCACTCAGTCAGGTAATGACTTTAAAAGTTTGATTACAGCTAAACTGTGAAATACATTTTCAGAGGATTTATCTAAATCATGGTCTTTGGTTGTAGAAAATGCTGTTACGTCTTGTTTAAGTGTAAAAGCACAGAGGTTGGGCTCTCCTTTGTGAAACGGGCTCAGTTGTCGATTGTCGTTAGCGAATAATTCTTAGTTATTTTTTCAGTTTTGCCTCGTTATGTATTTTAATAATGTCCAATAATTGATTACTGACTGATTTGCGCTTTCATCGTCGCTGTTTTGCAACTTTTGGACTCTCTTTATGTCGTGACAGCTGTTTGTGCTGCACCATTACGAAACTGATGAGTGTTATTTATATGTTTCCTGTCAGTGAATTGTTCAGAATTTTGTTCAGAAACATATTCTGTTTTTGTCCGATGTATTATGTCAGCAGTCCGTTTGTGTACGTTGTCTTTAACGAGAAAAACCTATGTTTCCATCCTGTGACGTCATCGATGCCCACAGCAGCCCCTGCCCTTCCCATTACTGTAATATCAACAATAATCATACATACTGTAATATCAACAATAATCATACATACTTTATACATTATCTCCTGAGACCCAGCTATGGAGTTTTTGCCTCTGTAGTGGATATTCTATTTTAGTGAATTTCTCTGAGACCTCACATGTCACAGTTTTAAGCCTGGATGTCCTGTACAGAGCACATTCAGGGCTTTTTAGAGATACCAAATGTTTGGAAGTTTGACCATGACCACACCCTCTCCTAGGCCTTTAAAGATGGCTATATTTAATTTAGTGAAAAATTTTACATCCTCATGGAAATATGATTATATTTTGTAATTGTCATTTAAAACTGAATAATTTTCAAATTGTTTGTCATAAAGCAACATCTCAGGAAACTGTTCTGAGTTTTCAAATTCAAATATGACTTCCTGTTATGAAACAGGACATAATTTCATACATGTCCACTGTAGAGGACACCAAGACTAAAAGCATTATGCATTTTGGGAGACATAACAATTGAATAGGACAATAAATTATATATAAATTTTCTTATGAAATATTAGATATTATTATGAAAATCTGGGCAATTATTACTCCCATTATGACAATTCTTTTTTCAACATGCCGTCCCAACAGCAACACATTAATATGCAAATTAGATAGTGTATAGATACACTGTGTTTAATGGGAAAACCAGATTATGGAAATTTTTACACACATATTGCATAAAACAAAATGGTATATCAAATCATTTTGTTATATATTTTATAACATAGTTGAGAATCAGCCTTAAACAAAGTTTAGTATAAAAAAATCCTGAAACCTAAAAATTGATTGGTGATTTAAAAAAAAAATCCCATTGTTTTTGCCTTTTTGATGTCTATTCATGCCATTTTATTTTTAGAAAAACTTAATCCTAGTGTCCTCTACAGAGGACATAGAATAAAATATGAATAAAATATAATTTTTAAAAAATTTAATTTTTCCATTTTTTTTCTTATGCTCTAAACAATGTAATGACATGAAAAAATACTAAATTCGGATATGGATATGGTGCTATTTATTGTAAAATCATATGACTGTGATCTATTGAGAATCACCAGAGTGAATAATAAAAAATTGCAAACAAAATCAGTATTAACATTAGTATGGAAATGAATGGAAATGTACTTAATTTGTGTAAAAATGTCACAATGGAAAAGTATTTATTTTTGTTTTAATTTTTTGATATTTATATTTTATTATATTGGTAACACATTAGAGCAAAGTCCTATTAGTTAACGTAAGTTAATCCATTAACTAACAATCAGCAATTTAGTAGTACAGTAATATGTACATTCTTAATATTTTGTAATGTTAGTTATTAAGATACAGTTGTTCATTGTTACTTCACGTTAGCTAAGAGCCAATAAATATTGTTAACAGATACAACTTTTGATTTTAATAGTGTATTAGTAAATGTTGAAATTGACTAAGATGAATATGCTTTAGAAATATTTATAATTTTACTGTCCTTTAATTAATTTTCATTCCTATTTATGCAGTTATCAAGTGGAAACCCTGCATATGAGAGCTTTTACAGACAGGTAAATTCATTCAACTTTTACTTGAGGGATGAACCTGTATTGAAATGTCAGCAAATTACCAATGCTATTTAAAATGGAATAAATAAAGCCCTCATATCATGTGCTCCTAATGTAATGAAGTATAATATCAATGTATTGGCTGATACTGATGATGTGTTGTTCATCTTTGGTTCCTGCCACTATAAGTGACACTGATGGCCTTTCGTGTTTGTTGCAGGTGGATCCGGGAAACACTGGGAAAGTGGGCGCCGCAGAAGCCGCTCAGTTCTTAAAGAAATCCGGGCTTTCGGACAGCACATTGGGTCAGGTGAGAGAAAACAATCACATCACTGAACATCTGAAAGCCTTGAGATGCAGCTCTGGAACCGTTGGTGGAAAATGACAGTTTATTTTCCTTTCTTTACAGATCTGGGATCTGTCAGACCTAGAGAGAAAAGGTTATTTGGATAAAAAGGTAAATACCATTGTTTAATGTATTGTATAATAGGCCTTTATACAATTAGATGACTTTCCATTATGATCTTTGGCATCATATTGATGTAATTTATATCATCTCTTGATTTCTTTAGAGTCTTAAATCCTGTTTGTACAGTTTCACCATTGTGTTTGATGGAAAGTTAAAATTTCCACATGTATTAATCTCACTAATCCAGATTTTGGTCTTAAAAAAAAGATACAACGTGCCAAAATAAACGTTCGGTTTTACATGAAGTAATTATCACAGAAATATATTAATATTGTACAGCAGAATGTAATTCTCAAGGTAATAATAATAATCCATGTGTTTATTTAAATCTCGATTATGCAGTGCTTTGTTTGTTGTTGATTTGTTGTAATTTTAGTGTAATAGTTTTTAATTAGTTTTTTTTTTATTTAATTTTAATTTCAGTTAGAGTTTTAATCGTTTTCTTATGTTTTTGTCATTTTATTAGTTTTTTTATTTTTATTTAATTTAAAGTTTTAAAATTAAATAAAAATCAAATTAAACTAAGAAATGTGGCCTTGGCAACTAGTTTAAATAAAATATATGTTAAATTAAAATTAAATTGAATTTATTTCAAGTAACAATTTTTTTTTTTAAAGCTTTAGTTAACTTTAAATAACCCTGATTTACAATCTCTTTTAAGGGTTTCTTCACTGCTCTGAGGCTGGTGGCTTCTGCTCAAGGAGGAAGTGACGTCAGTCTAAACAGTCTAAGCCAGAACATCTCTGCACCCATCCCTAAATTTGTGAGTATTGGCACTTTGGATATCTGAACTGAACTGAAAATTCAGAAATTCAGAAATGGTAAAGTGATCCACATGTGTTTATCTGTTGGTTTTATCTGAATAGCATATGCAGAATAAAAGATTTGGTAAAATTATGCTTTGTAAATAACACTTGTATGTGTCACATGCTTAAAATATCTCACTGTCATCCAGCTGAATATGGTAGCTGATGTTGACAGTTAATCGCTTGTGTTTGCATGCTGATTTGTAAGTTGTTTGGGTTAAAAGCATCTGTTAAATCAAATATATGTAAATGTCTGCAGTGCTGTGTGTGTTTTCCAGAGAGACGCCGGCAGCCCGTCCCTGAACATCACAACCTCTGCTGCTGATTCCAGCTGGACAATAAAGGTACAGAATTACTGGGATAAAATCAGATTTGTGATGAAAAACTTATTTAAATAGTCTCAGATTTTCTCATCACACATTGTCTCTTTTCCATTGTGTTTGGCTTTGCCAGCCGGAAGATAAAGCAAAGTATGATGGGATATTTGAGAGTCTGTCTCCGATTGGTGGGCTGCTGTCAGGTGATAAAGTGAAACCAGTTCTAATGAACTCAAACCTGCCTCTTGATGTACTTGGAAAGGTGAATGTCTGCTTTACTCTATAGTAAACTTATAGTTGGACTGATATACTTTATAGTAGGACTGGTATAGACACTTGAGACAAATTGTCACTTAGTTTTGCTGATATTGAAAGAAATTGTTGCTTTTATTTAGCAAGGGTGCATTACATTTAGCAAAAATGAAAAAGACTAATAATTTTAGTAAATATTTATTTTTCAAACAAACACTGTTCTATTTTGATCTTTCTATTCATCAAAAAATCCTGAAAAATAAAATGTATCACAGTTTCCACAAAAATATAAAGCAGCACAAATGTTTCGATGTTGATAATAATCAGAAATGTTTCTTGAGAAGCAAATCAGCATATTAGAATGATTTCTGAAGGATCATGTGACACCGAAGACTGGAGAAATGATGCTGAAAATTCACCATTGCATCACAGGAATAAATTACATTTTAACAGATATTCACATAGAAAATAGCTATTTTAAATTACAATAATATTTTACAAAATTTTTGTTTTTACTGTATTTTTGATCAAATGAATGCAGTCTTGATGAGCAAAAGATACTTTTTTCAAAAACTTACTGACCACAAATTTTTGAATGCTAGTGTATATCAAATCAACATTTATTTCCATAGCACGTTTAAAAACAAACACGTTGACCAAAGTGCTTTACACTCTCAACATTACCACAAAAACGAACACACCCAAAACAAGTCACTACTCAGACTCCACCCCTAAGGGCAGTTGTAAGCAATAGAGTAGAGATGCATAGAGTATATATACATAATTAAAAAGTAAAGTATTACCTCTGATATTACCAATTCAGATGCAGAACTTGATGCAGAAAATGTTAATATTGCTAATATTTGACATACTTTATAGTATAGTTTCGGCCTTTAGTATATTCATAAATGAACTTCATAATTATATACAGTAAATGTTTTTTTGACTTCTCTCTCTGTTTTGTAGATTTGGTATCTCAGTGACATTGACAAAGATGGTCACTTGGATAAAGATGAGTTTTCAGTGGTGAGTCAATTAATGCATCAAACAAAATACCATGTGTTTGTTAGTTGTTTTATTAGTAGTAGTTTATGGTTGATGTGATAAAACCTCTAACACTAAGTTTGTGCTCCATGAGAGCTTTTACTTTTAATTTTTTATATTATTCACACTGTCCAATGTGTAATATATATGTCAAAATAGATTAAAGAGTTAAGTATTTGTGGATGTTATTATCAGTGACAGGAGAAAACAGACCAGTTGTTAAAAAAATCAGAAGGAGAAATCTCAACACTCATTTTGTCGACTGCAGGAAAGAAAGTCACATCTTTTGTTTTTGCAGGCGATGCACCTGGTTTATGCAGCCAGAGAGAAGGAGCCTGTGCCATCTACCCTCCCCTCCACTCTCATCCCTCCATCCAAGCGGAAGAAGATCGCAGGCGCTCTTCCGGGATCCGTTCCTGTTCTTCCCTCAAGTCCGTTCCTCCTGAAGGAGAACCTGCGGCCCACACCGGTGCTTTCTAAGAGTCCTCTGGGTAGCAGCACAAATCTGTCTCCATCGAACTCATTCAAGCGCTCCACCCCAACACCACCGCAGCCTCAAACACACACACAGGTGAACACCAAAGCAGTTGTGCTGCATGTAAACCTGTCAATCTTGATCTAACGCTCATAATACCGGACCAGCCACATTCTTATCAACTGCTGGAGCTGTATTCGTCATGTTTACAGAGTTTACTACAAAATAATACACAGATTTTGAAAGGGAAGTTTGTTTGTGCAAAATTGTCTACATTGTTTGGAAAACATAAACAACCTACAATTCGTTGACCAAGTAATATAGCTCATTATTAGTTACTCAATGACTAAACCTGTACAGAACCCAAGATATTCTCATTCAAATGACTTTCAGTGTAGACTTCATGAGCAGCCAGATAGCAAAAGAGATTGAACCATTGTAGGTTTATGGACTGTGAAGTTTTTGCCATTTGTGCACAAGTGTGCATGTATTCTGAAAGGAATATTAGTGTACTGCGTAGACTATTAAATTAATGGTATGTGAAACAGCATGCAAACTTCATTGATGTCACATTGTGCAGCTATTTTGCATATTTACTGTAACAAGTGATGTTGTGTATTACAAGAGACGGTCCACACATATAAAAAGCAGCCAGAGGAATCATAATACTCTATCAGAGTTATTATCAAAAAACTAAAAATAAAGCTATAAAAAAAATAAATATTAGATGAAAAACTTTTTAGTTTTAGTTGAGTTTAACATCAAGCACCAAAATTACTAACTGGAAATAAAGTAAATAAAAACAAAAGCTGAAATGAATCTAAAATAAAAATGAATTAAACCTATATAGTAATTAAAAAAAAAAAAAAAATGGCAAAAGCACATAACAAAATTACTAAAAATTTAAATAAAAAAAATGAAAACTGAAAAGCAAAATTAATTTAAAATATTAATAAAAAATATAATAGTATATAAATAATACTAAAATTACTTTGCTCAATATGATTTCTGCATGTACCATTTTTGCATAAAATTCAAAAAGATTTTTAAACTCTACATCTACAAATTAATAAATAATGTGTATCTGTTTTTTAATGTTCTTATTTAGTTTATGAAGGGGCTGTAAATTGAATTATATATTCTATTGAAATTGTACAGTACTACACTATTTCATACATACTACTTAGATTTCGTTTTATTGTAAATAAAAAACAAAACAATTTCATTAAAGCTGCGGTCTGTAAGTTTTGCCTCTTTGTTGCCATGTTTGAAAACCTGGAATTGCAGTTCCTTGCGGAATTATTTTTATTGCGTGGGTTGTACTCTGGCACGGCTCCAGCGCGGGTGAATCTAATGTTTTGAGGAGTATGTGTGGCTGTCAGTCACCTCACTGGTGTGAATCCTGTACTTAATAATCACAGATTCTAGCCTACGTCTTGGAATATATGACCCAAATAAGAATTTTCACCGTATATTGTCATCTGAACAAGTAACAATTCTGCCACGCTTATTCTGACTAACTGAGGAAAAAAGCATTAGGCTACAATAAATCGCGCTACCAATGGTGATTTAATCTAACGATCGATTAGCTCATATTACACCAACCCGTGCAAATTATTATTATTGTTATACTTTATTCTCAAATTATTAATGTTAACAACATCAGCATTGCGTGACTATGAGTATAGTGTGTATAGATTAGCGTTTAGATTTCAATTTATGTACCGTCTAATTTCTAATTGTCACACCATTCGAATTTCATATTAAGAAATTCTTTTAACCCAAAAAGCAAACTGTGCTGCCTTCCAACTGGTTGTCTTTAAAATACAAATCTTGTGTAATCCCAGGCTATCTGTAATCAGAAGCACATTTAAAACTGTTATATAATTTAATTTCATTAACATGTGTTTCATATAATCCTTTCTGGATTACAATCCGCCATCAAAATGATTTTTTGACATTTAATTATTCTAGCTGCTGTGAGAAAAGGCTGTAAACGATGCGCCACCTGCAGGATCCTCACATGCGATAGCCTAGTAGCCGGGACAACAACTTTATGTTTACAGATGTGACGTAATGACGCAGTGCCATGCTCGAATTTCTCACGAAAACCTACCCGTACCACTCAAATTAGAAAACATTATTATAAGATAACCGTTGTGAATCAGGCTAAAGTAAGGCGATAGTTTGAACACTGGCTGGTTATGCACTTTCCTCAAATATTGATTTTGGATCATTTTTAACCAAAAACAGTTACGGACTGCAGCTTTAATTTGAACAAATTGACTATTAATACAGATGATGCATCCATTGTATTCAACATGTTTTCTCACTGACACGCCCCCAACTTATTGGCTTACGAGTATTCATGTGCATAAATATGATATTTCCAACATGACCTGAACGCAGCCTAGAGACATCATTGTGGGATACAGTATTTCAGACAGTGTCCTCTGGTTGTATACTGCAAATTTGGCTGATGCATATAGAAAATTCACATAATGCATGTAGTATACACATTGCAAAAATGAAATGAGTCCTATGCTATTCCAAACGTCCCCATATATTTGTCTTTGCAGCCATCCTCTGATCACTGGTGGTGCCAGCAGAAGACAGAGAGCAGTACGAGGAGATCTTTGATCTGGCAGACTCTGATTTTGATGGGATGGTTGGAGGAGGTGAAGTGAAAGATATCTTCATGAACTCGCGGCTGCCTCAGAGTGTTCTGGCGCACATATGGTGAGATGATCAAGTTGGATTAAATAGTAAAATGCAGTCTTATTCCACAGCCTTTTTAAAACTATCTTTCAGTTTGCAAAATGATCTTTTTGTGCAACAGGATTTATGATTGTTACACATTATTGTGTTCATAGAAGCATTGTTTTCTGTTGTTTTGGTCTGCAGGTCGCTGGCGGACACTCAGCGTACCGGCAAACTCACCAAAGAGCAGTTCTGTCTGGCGATGCACCTGATTCAGGAGAAAGTGAAAGGAGTTGATCCTCCTCAGAGTCTGACACCTGACATGATACCACCATCAGAGAGAGGAGCCGCCAGCACACCGGTGAGTGGACAAAACGCACACATACATGACATGCATCCTGTCATGATCAAAATTACAATTGCTTTAGCCCTAAGGGCTCCTAATTTATCATAATATTTTGGTAACACTGTACAATAAGAATAATTGTACAACATATTTTGATAATCCAGTTGATTAAATGCTTTATAAATGGAAGGTACTTTATCTCATTGAATTTTCTTTTTATTTGCAACTTGGGAGATTTAAACCAAAAATCACATTATAAGAAATTATTGGTCTGACATCAGTGCAAAATCAGCTTCACATTATAAAACACATTTTAAGTGTCATGAAACCCCCCTGTTTCAGCACTGGTCGTTCACACCTTAGATCTGAAAAAGACTCCAGAAATGGGCGTGTAAAACTGTGGAAAAGTGGGAGTGTAGGGGGTGGGAAGAGGGGAGAAAACAACCAATAAAACATAGCCCTACAACACACTCATTATGCAGACAAATGAATATTAAAATATCTTTAAAACAGAAAGAATAAAGGCAGTCATTTATTGTTTACTCTTCTTTGAATTTTCGGTCTATATCATTGTTTGCTGTTTATCACAATAATCCGTTGTGTCATCATGTTCATGATCAGATGTACCGCTGTATCAGCGCCCTTATTCGCACAGATTTCATGAAGAGGACATGATATGTGCACGTATACGGTGCTGGTTCATGTTTGGAGCACAAGAGAATATAAAATATGAATGAAACATGTTTCCTCCGGTCCGGATATGAACTATGATCCACGCAGCGAGTGTTGTTAAACTCATCGCGGCGTTCCGCGCAGAAACCACTCTCTCATGGACGCTCCACGTGTTGTTACATAGGCTATTAAATATTGTTACGGTTATGTTTACAGAGATTAACTGACAGCACGGAAGCTCGTTTAACAGATTTAAATTCTCCGCTGTAAGATAACCTCATGCATAATACAGCTCAGTGATTGGATCATAAGAGTTAATTCTGATGAATAATACTGAGAAAAGTAGTGGATGCATGAATTGGTGCAGCTTCTAGGCGATCGGCAAACCCGGATTCCACCAGTTCCCAATTCACAAAGCTCTCCGGTAAAAAATGTTTGCTACAGACATATTTTCCATGTGTGTTGGTAGAACACGGAAAACCTACTGCCTGCACCCAAACTTCAGCTCTGGTCGCGACGTAGGGAAATGCAAACAATACTTTTTTGTTGTCGCACCGAGGATACGAGCTCTTACGTCGAGGAATGTCTCTGAATGACACTTATGCATAATACAGCAGATATTTTTTTTATGCATACTACAGCGCAGTGATTGGGTTGAACAAGCTCTTTCTCATGAATAAATGCAGAAAAGCGCTCAGAAATGAGTGACGTAGAAGCGGCTCTCTCCCACCCCCGCAGCCTATCTAGAACACACTCTGAGGGCCGGCTCTACGTCACATAGCGTGACATAACCTCGACTTTGCTTTTCAACCCGGAAGAACGAAACTGCTCAGAAAATAAAAAATAACCAGTTTCCACTTATTGACAACATTTATGAGTGCTATTAGTGTTTTCACTGAAATGCAGTCTGCACATATCTATTCACATCTCAAAAAATGTGTTCTGGGGTTTCATGACCCTTTAGCTGAGAGTGTCTTGAGGGCCATTGCGCTACAGTCTGATGTTTGTGATCTATCACTCTCCTGCTCTCGTTTTTTCTTCTCCAGATTCTCTCTGGATTCACACCGTCAGTCTTGTCTGAATTGACCCCATTGACCAGTCTGAGCAGGGTAAGTGAGTCTTGACACATCTGAGACGTGTTTCCCGTGTGCAGAAGTTGCATTGATCGAGGTCCTGTGTGAACTGCTGTGAGAATAAACTGTTTGAAAATATTCTCTAAATAAATGTAATCTGTAACAGTCTCATTTTAAAACTTGTAATATGAATTTAAAATATTTAAAATGTGTGCAGTCAGTGAAAGTGTGAAAGCATATCAAACGTAATCCTGTATTTTAGCATGAAATGCTGCACACTGAACTTGTCATGGGTTTGGTGTTATTTGATATGTATGAGCTACAATACCTAGCTAGAATATTCCAGCAATTTTTTGTTAACATATTAACATACGTAGTCACAATGTAGCATACATGTTAACTGTTGAAGTCTGAAAATTTGAGTCTAGAAAAGTATCCGCTAGCAAGTTAAAGAAAGGTAGCACAACCAACTGAGGAGGTGCAACCAAAAATCAAAGGTTTGTCTTGCTTGAGGAAAATGTACAACACTCACTCATGTTGGGGGGGGGGGGGGGGGGGGGGGGGTCCTGTCCTGTCCTGTCCTGTCCTGTCCTGTCCTGTCCTGTCCTGTCCTGTCCTGTCCAGTCTGGGCTGTTGCTTTGTAATTGGAGACGCGCAGTTCTCTGGAGTATCGTTGTGTGCTTGGACATTGGGATTTGTGCTCGTGGAGGTTGCTGGAGTGGTCGGGCCTGTTCGTTGGAAGGGGGTGACCCAATACTTTTGGCAATATATATATATATATATATATATATATATATATATATATATATATATATATATATATATACATATATATATATATATATATATTGCACAACCAACAATATTGGTTGTGCAATATATATATTGCACAATATATATATATATATATATATATATATATATATATATATATATATATATATATATATATATATATATATATATATATATATATTAGTGCTGTCAATCGATTAAAAAAATTAATCGTGTTAATCACAGTCATGGACTGTGATTAATCATGATTAATCGCAAATTTAAAATACTAGGATTTACCTGTAAGTGTGTTGAAATGCATGACAAACTAGTTTAAGGAAACAGAACCTTTCACACCTCCGCCAGGTATGAGACATAATCCTTATTATTCTTTTATCATTATTCTTTTGTTTTTATTCAGCCATTATCAGTCTTTATACTGGTAATAAAAGTTTACCAAGCCACATCGCTTCAATCCCAGTTTACATTTACCCAACTATTATCAAAAGTATTTCTAAATAAATACAACAAAACATTTTCTTGCGACCTTACGTGAAGTATTATGACAAAATGCATTATGAAGAAGAATTGGACCTGTTCTGCAGCTGCATTAGAGCTAATATTAGCATCATACTTCATAAGACGATTTATGAGATTAATAGTACACTTTTACTCATAACTCACATCAAACCACCATCGAGTGTTTGTAATAACTTCCTTTTGTGATCACATGTGGAATTTGGTCGTTTACTGTTGTTAAAATATGCTATTTATAGCCTTTTATATCGCTGCACAAATTAGCATTTCAGATGTACACATTCATCTCAAGAAAATCACATACAAACCATATCCTATCGTAATCGTGTGTTTATTATCTTATATAATCTATAGTGGCTGTTGTCATGTTTATTTCTGCTGTGTAAAAGCCTTAACGTGTGCTCTGCTGAAACTCATGTTGTTTGTGATGTTTACAACCGCCTCTCCTTTCTTAAATTGCCAGGTATACATTCCAACTATAATACACATTAGTAAAAGTATTTTAGTATACCCATTAGTATTTTAATTTTCATTTGTCTATATACACTTTGGGCGGCCGTGGTACATTATAAAAATAGCCCAAAAAACCGCAACCCGCGGCTCTGTAATTTTTCCCGCGACTGTATTTTCAAAATAGCCCACTTGTGCCGTTACCCTGGCAACCCTGGTTCACTGTAACCTCATCACACACTGATAGATAACCTTCTGCGCTGCGATGACGGGAAGAAGTTGGGGTCAAACCTTATCAAATGATTAATTTGCGTTAAAAAAATATTAACGCGTTAAAAATTTTAGATTAATCGCATGCGTTAACGCGTTAACGTTGACACCCCTAATATATATATATATATATATATATATATATATATATATATATATATATATATATATATATATATATATATATATACATACATACATATACAACAGAAATATATTAAATGAATTCAACTATAAATTCAAATTATAATAAACAAACAAATATATTATAAAAATAGACCGAGAAACAATAAATACATTAAACAATTACATTACAATTATAGCAAATGAATAAATCATATAAATGAAAAACTTCAAATAATGAATAAAACACAAATATAACAAATACATTAAATTATAAAGTAAAATGCCCCTTTGGGACAAGACCACAGGGATCAGATAAGCCCTTTACACAATCTGACATGGCTGTGGTTGAAATTGAACTGCGGGTTTCGTCTGGCCAGAGGAGAACTGGCCCCCCGACTGAGGCTGGTTTCTCCCAAGGTTTTTTTTTTTTTTCTCCATTCTGTCACAGAGGGCGTTTTGGTTCCTTGCCGCTGTCGCCTCTGGCTTGCTCAGTTGGGAACACTTAATTTCTAGCGATTATCGTCGATTTGATTGCACAGATACTATTTAAACTGAACTGAGCTAGACAATGACATCTCTGAATTCAATAATGAAATGCCTTTAACTGAAAATTGAGTGTTTAATCTTATTATACATTACTGACACTCTGTCCTCCAATTTGATACTGTTAAGTGCTTTGACACAATCTGTATTGTTAAAAGTGCTATATAAATAAAGGTGACTTGACTTGTCTTGACTCACATCTAGAAAAATAAAGTTTTTAAACAACAAAGTTTAAAGACAAGTAAAAGGTTTTGAAACATTTAGCCAATAAAGCTTATTTTTTGTGTAAGTGTTGTACCTTTTCTTCAGGCACTCTCGAAATGTATGGAAGTTTGAAATGGAAAATGTGTAGAAACCCTGAAAGTAAAATGGATACAAGGACAAAATTAATACATTTTAATTAAAAATTAAAGCAAATATTTATTTTCTTTAAAAAAAATAAAAAATGTACAAGAATGCCAGAATGCAACTAGTCTTTTTGATTTTATGTTGCCTGTCTTTATGTGATGAGAAACTAGATATTAGATGAAAAACCTTTTAGTTTTGTTCAAGCAACTGGAAATATAATGAAACCTAAATCTAAAATTCAAGTAAAAATGAATTACATCTAAATAGTAATATTTAGTAAAAAAAAAAAAAAATAGAAAAAAAAAGACAAAAGCACATAACAAAATTACTAAAAATGTAGTTAAAATTAAAATGAAAACTGAAAGTATTAAAATAAAATCAAATTCAGAATATTAATTAAATCTGTAATAATATATATATAAAAAATACTAAAATAACACTGCTCAAAACGATTTCTGCATGTGCAATTTCTGCATAAAATTGAACAAGATTTTTAAACTCTGCATCTGTGAAGTGATAAATAAAGAATGTGTATCAAGTCTGTTTTTGCTTTGTTTTTATTCCGTTTATGTTGTCGAATAAATATTTATTTTAAGTTAATTTACAATAAAAACTTAATGTAAATAGTCCGTTTTGCTTTTATGTTGCCTGTGTCTTTATGTTCAGGTGATGAGAACGCCACCTAGTGCTCATGTCTGTGCACTGCCAAATTATGCACATGTATTGTAGATGACAGAGTATGACTGTCTCTTACATAACATGATTTTTCCAGGACAGCAGCAGTTCTGTTGGGTTGGTTGAGCTGACGGGAATCAAAGATCTCGATGACATCAACCAGGAAATCTCCCAGCTGCAGAGGTCAGAGAGTTCATGCATGGAGAATTATACGCTAGCTACACATAACCATACATCTGGCATTTCTCTAGTTACTTATTTTGCTCTCTTTGCTTTTTGCTTATTTGAATTTTTTTCTGATTTTCTGTGCATAGTGAGAAACGCATATTAGAGACAGAAATCAGGCAAAAAGAAGAAACCCTGCGACAGAGGAACAGTGAAGTACAGGTGAGGCTGGTCTGTGCTTTGTCCCACTTGTTACAGAGCCAAACAAATACATGGAAATGAAACTCTGATTGAGTTTATAATATTATGTGTGAAGAAAGAGAGCATGAAACATGACATGCACAACATGAAAAGTTCACACTGTTCTTTTCCATGCATTTAAAGTAAAAAGAAGGCTGAAGACTCTGTAAAAGTGTCTTAAAAGTCCAAATTTACTTAAATGAAATACTGATTGTGTGCAGGAGGTGCAGAGAGACCTGGAGCGTGAAAACGTGGGCCTTCAGGAGTTGGAGCACCAGAAACGGGACGCTCAGGAGCGACTCAGTGAGATGGAGCAGCAGAGAGTCAAACTGGAGAGCACGCTGGACGTGACCAAGAACAAGTGGCAGGAGGAGAACGCTAAAGTGAGACTTTGAGTTTGCATAGAAGACAGAAAAGATTTTAGCTCTATAATTGTTTATTTGTAGCAATGATCAATAAATGCGTGTTTTAACTTTTTTTTTTATGTGAATTTTATTCAAATTTGGACAATTTGGCACATTTTAATAAATTTTTCAGTGTTATTTATAGACTACTGTAGTATTTATTCATATTTTTAGCTTTTATAATTTTATGTTCAATTTTGTTTTAGTAATTGTATGTGCTATTGCCATTTTTATTAGTTTTCGTTTTTTATGTGTTTAGTTTATTATGTAGTTTGTTTTAGTTTTAGTAATTTTAGTACTTCAACTTAAACTTCTTTTAGTTCAATTAGTTGCCAAGGCAACATTTTTCATTTTCACCTGAGTTTGAGTTTTTCATCTAATTTTTTTTTTTATTATTTATTCCTGCTCTTATTTTTATTTCAGTTTTAGTAATTTTGATATTTTAACTTGTTTTGTTTTAGTTAGTTGCCAGTGCAAAATTTCTCATTTTTGCTTAGGTTTTTCATCTTATATTTATATTTGAGTTTTTCTGGTCTTTGGGCATTTTATATTAGTTTTTATATTTGGCTTTAATAATTTTGGTATTTCAACTTTTATTTCTTTTAGTTGCCAAGGCAAAATTTTTTTAAGTTTTTAAAGTTTTTCATTTAATATATGTGTATTATTTTATTTCAGCTCCTGCTAGAATGATGGGCCAAAATGTATTTTAAATTGTACATTTTAAAAAAATGAACTAAATTTAATTTTAACTAAATTTTTTATTTAGTTTGATTAACTACATTTTTCAAAAGACAAAAACAGTGACTAAAGAAAAATTACAATTAACACTGTTTCCATTATGCAGGCTTCCCAATGTTGCAAACCTGGAGCTTTTACATTGTGATTTCCAGGCCTCGAAAAAACTATAAAATATTTAATTGGCTAAAAATCTGTCTTTGTAAATGTGCTCTGTGAAATGATTTTTCCTTATACCAATAATGACCAGAAAAGTTGTGTTAGTAAAAAGGTTTTGAAACCCTGGTTATCAGTATATTTACTGTAAACATGTTTCCCGTGTGTTTTTACACATGCATTTGAAGTCATTTATTAGCTGCCTTAGTAAAAACAAAGGGTATCTGTATCTTTTAGATTACCATACTGTAAATCTCCAATGCAAGTTGTATTGGAATAATCCTTAAACTATATGGAATTTTGGTTTGAATGACTTTATGCTGAAAATCAAATGCCTGTCAATCTAAAACAAGCACGTTGATTCTTGTATGTTAGTGATGGAATCATTCACAGCGTTTGATTGTGTGTGTAGATCACGTCGCTGCAGACGCAGATCCTGTCACAGGAGTCAGACGTACAGATGCAGGAGAAGGAGATGAGCAGAACGAAGACGGACCTGTACTGTCTGGAACAAGAGGAGCAGCGTTTGGAGGAGAGTCTGCGTGCTGAGAAAGCCAAGCTGGACAGCATCCTCAAACTGCTGAAAACATCGCAGGACGAGATGGACCAGGTCACACACACCAACACATATCCCACTCACATTTATCATGCTTTCACTAGGTGCCATTTAGGTCATTCAAGATTTACACATGATTATTTATTGAAAGGCGATGAACCATCATTGACTGTTAAACATATTTTACGGACTGTCCCAGGGTTATTTTATATACACACACACACACACACACACACACATATACATATATAATTTATAGTTTATAACTAAATTAAAACTATAAAAAGCAGTTTAGTTATAAAATAAACATTAGCTGAAGTAAAATAATATATAATTTATAATTTACACATACATACGCACACACATGAACACAGCCATTTTTTTTCAGCTAGCTGCCAAGGCAATATTTGTCATGTTTTATTCAGTTTAACTTAATGTGCTAAAATAACCTAAACTAATACTGAAATAAAAATTAATAAAAAAAACTATATAGACATATTTTTAAAAAGAATTAATAAAAGTGACAAAACAATACAAAATTACTAAAACTTTTACTAAAATTAAAATGGAAAATATAGAAATATTTATAGAAACTATAATAGTATCTCAGTGATACTAAAATAACATTGGACTGCACATTTTTTATGTAAATAGACATTTTTTTTATTCATGTTTAAATGATAAATGATGTATTCAAAAAAAGTATAGCATGAATATGGTTTAAAATTTTTGTCTTGTATTAATATGAAATGTTTAATATAGTTTTTTGTTAACTTTATGACTTTTGTTGTTCACTTTGTTCTCACCATGACAACAGGCTTGCAAAAAATAAGAAACAAATATAAATTCACCACACATTTAATGTCAATAATACATTTTAATTGGCCTTTCGGAGAGCAATAAATATGCTTGAATATTAAAATATCAAATGAAAATCTACAAAAAGAAAAACCGTAAAAAAACTAACAAAAATAAAGAAATGACAATATCCCACTTCAGCGTATCAAATTACATAGTGTGAAAAGTCAAAATCCGAACAACATAATTTTTGCAACCCCAGTGTCCAAATAGCTTTGATTTTTTAATTATTTGTAATATTCTACACTTCTTTCTTGAAAGTAAAGTCGTGTAAAGTGATGTTTGGGTTGTGAATGTGTTCCCTCAGACACGCAGTGAGCTCAGTGAGATACAGGACGCCCAGCGGGAGCTCAATAAGACCATCGAGCGCTACAGCAAAGCTCTGAATGACAGCACGACCAGCCTGGCCGAACTGGACCAGCTCGTCGCTGAGGAGAGCTCCACTGCTGACGTCAAGGTCAGGAATCACAGCACGCTTCACAAATGTCCTCATCATGTGCTCATGTGGGCTGAAGTATACCTGATTTTGAGAGACACAGGTGTACTTTAAGGAGGATTTCCAGGTTGTTTCAACTTAAGTTTGGGGAGACAGATTGTCTCTTCCTGGTGACCTGAGTGAAACCAAGCAAATAGTAACCAGGTTTACTTCTTTAGCTGGTTGTGAAATGAGTTTAAAGAATTATAGGGTTCCCCATGATCATAGAAATATCAGAAGTTTTTTAAACTATGATGGCTAAGCTTTTAGTAGTATATTATAGTAGTTTGTGGAGCAATGTACATTTTTTTTTTAATTAATAAATGTATTTAATTTTAAATTTAAAAGTTACATTTTACATTTTTAAACTTTTAGTCTGTTACACATTTTCGTCATTTTGCTTATTTTAGTCATTTCTGTTGACAGCTATTATTTTAGTATTATTTATACTATTATTAATATTTTCAGTTTTCATTTTAGTATTTGTGTGCTTTCATCAGTTTTATTAGTTTTAGGTAGTTTTATTTAGATTTCAATATTTCTCATTTTTATTTTTATTTATTTATTTATTTTTTTTAGTTTTTCATGTAATATTTACATTTTATTTTATTTTATTTCAGCTCTCTTTCAGTTATTGAAAATGAGTTTTAATAGTTTTAGTTAACAATAAAAGCCCTGCTAAAATTATATGCCTTTTTTGGCATAAATTGAATAATTATGATGAAAGCTTGAATAAATTTAAAGAAAAAAAAAACAGTCAGAAGACAAAATGCTTTTGAAATTGTGACGACTAAGCTTTTAGTTGTATATTGTAGATGTTTATTTGTACACATACACATTTTTGTTTAAATTAAAGTTTTAATTTTTTAAAAAAAAAAGTTTAAATTTGATTAACATTTGGTTTGTTATATTTTGACACATTTAGTTCTAATACTTCTTTAGTGCTTGTTTTAGTAATTTCCATTGACCGGCATTATTTTATTACTATTTACATACTATTAGAGTATTTATTAATATTTATATATTTAAATATTTATATTTTTACTTTTCATTTTAATTTTAGTTTTATTTAACTTAAAAGTATTTAACTTAAGTTTTATTTCAGTTTTAGTAATTTTTTGCCATGGCAACATTTATAATTTTCTAAAAAAAAGTTTTATTTATCCCCCCCCCATATATTTTAGCTATATCTTTATTTTAGCTCCATTTCAATTACTGAACACCTTTTTTTAATAGATTTAGTTAACAATAACAGTGCTAAAATTGACTAAAATTATATGCCTTTTTGGACAAAATTATTCAAAATGGTGAAATAATGACTAAATTAAAAGAAACATTTGTCAAAAGTAATAAACTGCGACTAAAGTAAAATTACAATTAACACTTTACACAAGCCAAAGGTCATGGAAAACTTGGAATTTTTACATTGTGATTTCCAGTCCTCGAAAGAAGCATAGAAATGTAATCATGGAAACTATAAAATACTTAATTGGCTAAAAATCTCTGTGAAATGGTTTTATCCAGTTATCCAGCAGTAATGAATGATGGAAAAGTCGTAGCGAAAAGGTTTGGAAACTCCTTATCATTTACTGTAAACACGTTTCCTGTTTGTTTTTACTAATTAAGGAGTAATTTACTAAGTGCCTTAGTAAAAACAAAGGGTAAATACAAACGATATTTTAACTTTAGAAATCACCTCTACAGTAACACACCTGCTTGAACTTTGAATAATCCTTAAATTGTGAAGGAAATATGGTTTGAATGTTTGGTTCTATTATGTTTCAGTCCACATGTTTGTTCTCATTTAAATTAACTTCAGCTTGGCCTTCTATCAAAAGGTTAAAGAGAAACCACACAACACCACACACACACACACACATCCGTCAGAGTGCCTTTACTCTTGTTATTGTTAATGTAATTACGCCACACACTGGCCTACTGTCAAACGGCTCACTCTTTCCTCGTCTGTGACGTCTGACGTCAGAAGATCCAGCGCAGGAAATGAAGACGCGGCCCAGCGGCCTGTAGAGCTGAACGATGCCCTCTTCATACTCATTACAATGATAATATTTTCCCCGCAGTCAGAGGAGCAGAGCAAACACGAGCTGAATGCTGTGTATGTTTCAGGAGGATTCATTGGTTAAGTCCAGGATGGCCATGTTTAACAGTAGCAGCTCTCAAGGCCTGAACGCAGACCCCTTCCAGAGCGAAGACCCCTTCAAAAGTAACCCCTTCAATAAAGGTGGGCTTTCGTTTGCCTTCATACATCCAAACACATTTAGTTCACACTCAATAACTGTTTCCAGTCTCCTGTTTTCATTCAAATTTTGGGATATTGCATAAAAAATGCTGGATGGAATCACCAAGATACAAACATCAGGCATCCAAATGCAAGATAACATCACAGTGTTTGTTTTTGTGTTTCATCTGCACGCTATGAGGCACAAGTCACTTATGTAGGAAAAAAGACCCACAGACTTCATTTTTGTTATTGATATTTTGCGCCAGTTTCCCAGGAAGCGATGACTATGTTGTCTTTAAAGCTTGGGATGGAAATGTTTTATTCGCAAATATTTTATGCAGTATTCAAATATTCTGCACACGTTAAATGTACAAGTTTGGATGGAAACATAGCTATTGTGTGGTATATTCAGTGTTCAGTAGGACTATATGGAAGCTTGTTTCTGCCACGGGATTAAAACATTTATTTTGTTATTTTTTATTTTTTTTTTTATCTCACAGTTCAGAGTTTATATCTCACAATTATCAGAAAAAAAGTCAAAATTGTAAGATATGAAGTCAGGATTGCAATTCTGAGAAAAAAAATCTAAATTACAAGATGATTTAATTCATTAGACATGCTTTTGATTATTAATTAAATTAAACCATTAAAATGAAATCCAGGAAAATTGAAATGGAAAACACAGAATTTGGTAAAAAATAAAATGGACTTTTAAAAAATACATATATATTTCATAGGGACCTTCATTGAACTTTTAATAAATTGTTGCTAAATTATGTCAATTTCATGATTTTAATTAATTAGACATACTTTTTGATTACAAAGATTTAATTATTAAAACAGTCCAATTCTGAGAAAAAAAAGTCAAAGTTACGTGATATGAATTCAGAATTGCGAGATATAAACTCACAATTGCAAGAAAAAATAATTGAGAGAAAATGTTGCACATACCCTTTTTATATATTTTATTAGTGGAAATAAAAACTGAATTGTCTGATGTAAACTCAGAATGCGAGATGTAAACTTGGAGCTGTGAGATAAAAGTCTGAATTTATATTTATATTTTTATGTTTATGTTTTCCAATTCTGACTTTTTCTTACAATTCTGAGTTTATATTTTGCAATTCTGCCTTTATTTCTAAGAAATTCTGAGAAAAAAAAAAATCAGAATCGCAAAATAAATTCTCAGAAATGCTGGATTTAAACTCAGAATTGCAAGAAAAAATAATTGTTAAATAAAAAGTTGCATACTGTGCAATACTTTTTATTATTATTTTTATTTCAGTGGCTTAAACAAAAATAGAATTGCAAGACATGAACTTGTAATTATGAGAAACAAAACCCAGTATTCTGAGGGGAAAAAAAGTCAGAATTGCTAAATATAAACTAAGAATTGCGTGAGAAAAAGTCCAAATTTTTAGAGAAAAACTTGCAATTACTTTTTTAATCCTATGGTGGATATAAGCTTCCACGGAATTGAAATGTGCTTTCGCTGGCACATTTTTTCCTCTGTTTCAGATCCAATTTATTATAACAAATAATTCATAGTTTCATGAGTCATTGCTCATTTATGTTCCCAGAATTTTCTGTGTAGCATTTTTCAGATTTATTTTCAAAAACAATGTGTGTGTTTAGTTAAATCCAGCTGTTTAAAAATGTTAAGTTGTTGATTTTTAGTATTTTATTTTGTTTTGATTAGTAGTATTTGTCAAAGCAAGTATCTCTATTAATAGATTTGAACAAACCCTTAATCCAAAATATTAACATCCTAGCATCGTTTGCTCTAGCATCTTTTGTTTGGAGATTAAACTTTCTTTGATATTTTATCTAAATGCAGTGGCCAACATTTGAGTGTGACTTGCTTTGCCTAGGCCACTGGACATAAACAACTACTTATGAAATGGTTTCTGAATGATTTGAACAATGTTTTTGTGAATTGTTGTTCTCCAGCTGATCCGTTTGGAGGAGATCCGTTCCAGCAGAACGACCCGTTCAAAGACCCATTCGCTAACTCTGATCCCTTTGGTGAAAGTTCATCAAGTCAGTTCAAGGTAAAATAAAAAAATACTGGGAATCTGAGGCCATGTTGTACCAGAAAGAACATGTTTTTTGCACATTTATACAAATCTACCATGACAAAAGATTGCTTTTAAATTAGTTCCATCAGTGGAAAATCCGAACAGGATCCAGTTTTATTTCATGTTATGAAATGCCAGTGTATTTTCATGCTCCTGTCATTCTCATTCAGTCATTCTCACAAGATGCATATTGAAATGGATGGAAATGATTATTTTGCTCTTTTTTTTAATTATTGTAGTTTTAAAAATGTAATTCATATTTCTTATTATTGAACGTCTGCACCTGGGACAAGGGTAAAATCTAAACATATAACAGGCATCTGAAAAGTGGTCAGAAATAAATAAAAGCATGATAAAAGTTGATCTGTTAGTTTTAATAAAAAGTCAGTCTCTGTGGATAAAAAAATAGATGTAGATTTTCAGATCACAGTTTGGTTTGGGATTTTTTTGCATTTAAAACGTTAAATCAAACTCAAGTAAAGTCGTCTTCTGGAGAGCTTGCATGTGGCAGCATGTGAGCTGATATTTTGGGTAATGTGGTGAGAAACATGTCATAATGTACGGTTAGTACTCTGTCATTCCCATGATGCCCTGTGGTTTCTCTCTCTCTCTCTCACAGGCCAGTCCTTTCAGCAGTAGAATCAGCCAGACATCGATGAGTCCCAAACCTAAAGATTCAGGTACGGTGTGCATTCGGTTGCATTTGATCCACTAACCGGCCATATGTTCAGTCCCCGCCTTCATTATTGTTCATCAAACAGATCACAGTGTTCAGGAAGTCAGAATAGCAATAGATAACATATATATTACTCATTAAAGTCGGCTTGTATTCAAAGTACAGTACCAAAAGTTTCGAAAAACTAATTTTTTTTTTTTTATGTTTTTGAAAGAAGGCTTTTCTGCTCATCAAGGCTGCATTTATTTGATCAAAAATACAGTAAAATCAGTAATATTGTGAAATATTATTGCAATTTAAAATAACTGTTTTCTATGTGAATATATTGTAAAATGTAATTTATTTCTGTGATCAAAGCTGCATTTTCAGCATCATTACTCCAGTCTACAGTGTCATGTGATCCTTCAGAAATCATTCTAATATGCTAATTTGCTGCTCAAAACATTTCTGATTATTATCAATGTTGAAAACATTTGAGCTGCTTCATATTTATTGTAGAAACCGAGATACATTATTTAGCAGTAAATTAACACTTTTATTCAGCAAGGATGCATTAAAATCGTCAAGTGACAGTAAAGACATTTATAATGTTACAAACATTAAGAATATTAAACTTTTGACCAGCAGTGTGTAATCATTTGACACATCAAAAGATTAACTGTTTTAGAGATAAAATATGGTAAATGATGTTGCGCCACATCTCTTTGTTTGTTTTTGTTCATCATCTCCTTATCTTTTCGTCTCTTCATCTGTTAGAGGAAGCTAGTTGGTCTTCTTAGTACCAGAGTGATGCATGATTCAGAGAGTAGATCAAAGATAGAGCCGTAGGAACCAGCGTTCACACAAACACTTCAGTAGTGAAGTTAATGAAGACAGTGGAATAATTATAATCATACAGTGTCATGATGCGGCTTTTAACTGAGGCCTACAAGGCTTCAATATCACATAAATCCTCTTTCTGATTGGACACAGTAATAATGTTTGCATTTTGAAGAATATTGGCAGAAAAAGCGCTTGTATTTATTTTGAAGGATTCACTACAACCATACACATAAATCATAATATTATATATATATATATATATATATATATATATATATATATATATATATAAAATATACAGTGGTGTGAAAAATTGTTGGCCCCCTTCCTGATTTTTTTATTTTTTTGCATGTTTGTCACACTTTAATGTTTCAGATCATCAAACAAATTTAAATATTAATCAAAGATAACACAACATGCAGTTTTTAAATGAAGTTTTTTATTATGAAGGGAAAACAAAATCCAAACCCACATGGCCCTGTGTGAAAAAGTGCTTGCCCCCTAAACCTAATAACTGGTTAGGCCACCCTTATCAGCAACAACTGCAATCAAGCGTTTGCGATAACTTGCAATGAGTCTATTACAGCGCTGTGGAGGAATTTTGGCCCACTCATCTTTGCAGAATTGTTGTAATTCAGCCACATTGGAGGGTTTTCGAGCATGAACCGCCTTTTTAAGGTCATGCCACAGCATCTCAATAGGATTCAGGTCAGGACTTTGACTAGGCCACTCCAAAGTCTTCATTTTGCCATTCAGAGGTGGACTTGCTGGTGTGTTTTGGATCATTGTCCTGATGCAGAACCCAAGTTCGCTTCAGCTTGAGGTCACGAACAGATGGCCGGACATTGTCCTTCAGGATTTTTTGGTAGACAGCAGAATTCATGGTTCCATTTATCACAGCAAGTCTTCCAGGTCCTGAAGCAGCAAAACAGCCCCAGACCATCACACTACCACCACCATATTTTACTGTTGGTATGATGTTCTTTTTCTGAAATGCTGTGTTACTTTTACGCCAGATGTAATGGGACACACACCTTCCAAAAAGTTCAACTTTTGTCTAGTCAGTCCACAGAGTATTTTCCCAAAAGTCTTGGGGATCATCAAGATGTTTTCTGGCAAAACTGAGACGAGCCTTTATGTTCTTTTTGCTCAGCAGCGGTTTTCGTCTTGGAACTCTGCCATGCAGGCCATTTTTGCCCAGTCTCTTTCTTATGGTGGAGTCATGAACACTGACCTTAACTGAGGCAAGTGAGGCCTGCAGTTCTTTGGATGTTCTTCTGGGGTCTTTTGTGACCTCTTTGATGAGTCATCGCTGTGCTCTTGGGGTAATTTTGTTCGGCCGGCCACTCCTGGGAAGGTTCACCACTGTTCCAAACACTTTTTCACACAGGGCCAAGTGGGTTTGGATTTTGTTTTCCCTTCATAAAAAAAAAAACTTCATTTAAAAGCTGCATGTTGTGTTTACTTGTGTTATATTTGATTAATATTTAAATTTGTTTGATGATCTAGTGTGACAAACATGCAAAAAAATAAAAAATCAGGAAAGGGGCCAACAATTTTTCACACCACTGTATACAGTGCCACTTGAAAGTTTGTGAACCCCTTGCAGAATCTGTGAAAATGTGAGTAATTTTAACAAAATAAGAGATATCATACAAAATGCATGTTGTTTTTTATTTAGTTCTGTCCTGAGTAAGATATTTTACATAAAAGATGTTTACATTTAGTCCATAAGACAAAAAAATAGCTGAAATGATTAAAATAACCCCATGCAAAAGTTTGTGAACCGTTGGTTCTTAATACTGTGTGTGGTTACTTGGATGATCCACGACTGTTTTTTGTTTTGTGATGGTTGTTCATAAGTCCCTTGTTTGTTCTGAACAGTTAAACTGAGCACTGTTCTTCAGAAAAATCCTCCATGTCCTGCGCAATCTTCAGGTTTCCAGCATCTTTTGCATATTTGAACCCTTTCCAGCAAATCGCTCTTATTTTACATTTACATTTACATTTATGCATTTAGCAGACGCTTTTATCCAAAGCGACTTACATTGCATTCAAGTTACAGTTTCTACATTTTATCAGCTCTTGCTTTCCCTGGGAATCGAACCCATGACCTTGGCGTTGCTAGCGCCATGCTTTACTATTTGAGCTACAGGAAAGCTGTAATTTTGTTAAAATTACTCACATTTTCACAGATTCTGCAAGGGGTTCACAAACTTTCAAGTGGCACTGTATATATAATTTATGTAAATAGATTTTGAAACATTTTGAAAAAAAAAATTATACCTCATTTAAAAAAAAAAAAAAAAAAGTGGCCAAAACACTAATATATGTTTCAGTTGTGTTTATGTAAATATATTTTCTACCAATATATTTTTTAGCCATTTTTTATATTTTTAAATATATATTTTAAAAATATATATTTTTTAACGTATTTAAAAATTTATTTTGCCCTCCATATATCAATCCAAGAAAATACATTTACATTTCACATTTGAAGAAAAATTTGTTGTTAACATTTTTTTAAATTAAATATTAATGAATCATTATAAATCTAGTTTTGATTACTATTCTACTATTCTGTCCACATTTGCATTTAGTTTAAATGTAGGCTACTGTAAGATTGGAAATGTATTTTCTTGCACCGAAATACATTTTGAAATATATTTTGGTATACGAAGGTTGAAATGAAAATATTAATATATAATTAAAATATATGAATGAATGAATGTGTATGTGTTTGTGTGTGTATATAAATATTACAAAAAAATTATTTTTATATATATATATATATATATATATATATATATATATATATATATATATATATATATAATATATATATATTGTTTTATTTTTGCTGTATGCGAGAACAGCTATATATTTCATAATTTTATTTTTAAAAAAATAGAGGTCAGCGTTTGTTTCCAGTTGTTGCTGTTTCTCAAAATTTCCTGTGGCATAATTCTATTAATAGCACTTTTACGTTCAAGTGTAGCTACAGGCCTTCCGAAAATAGTGCCATCAGAACAGGGAACGCTTTGTGGCTAAGCGTAACGGAAAAGCTGTCTTCTCTCTCTCTCTGTTTCTGCCCTGCTCATGTTGAACAGGTAAGCTCTTTCTGCGCGTCCCTTCGGAGGAAGCGGGGTTAATTTATGGGAAACACGCAGACTGACGTGCTCCTGAAATAACTCTTTTTTACGGGAACACTAGAGAGTGTGTTCGGAGCTGTTAGTGGTCTCACACTTACAGATGCGTGCAGGAAACTCACACGCATTTTACTAGCTCAGCTTTCTCACAATAAACATATGGACTTACAACGGCTTGTCTTCTTTCCTCCTTCATAACTTCGTCTATGTTCATAATTGGGTCATTCTTGTTGTGAACCTTTTGAACTGTAGCTTATATATGTAATTGTAATTTTAGGAACCATTTCTGTTGATGTAACAAGTTTTAGAAACAAGGATGCATTAAATTGATCAAAAGTGACAGTAAAGACATTTATAATGTTACTGTTTCAAATAAATGCTGTTCTTTTGAACTTTCTTTTCATCAAAGAATCCTAAAAAATAAAATTTATCATGGTTTCCACAAAACTACTGGGCTATTTCAGCATTGATAATAATCAGAAATGTTTTTTGAGCAGCAAATCAGCATATTAGAACGATTTCTGAAGGATCATGTGACACATGAAGACTGAAAATCAAGCTTTGCATCTCAAGAATAAATTACATTTTAACGTGTTAGAAAACAGTTATTTAAAAAAAAAATTCCCCCACAATATTACTTTTTTACTGTATTTTTGATCGATAAATGCAGCCTTAATGAGTATAAGAGACTTCTTTAAAGAATATTACCAAACCTTAACCATAAACATTTGAAATAATTGGTAGTGAATATTATTAGATTTATTAGTATAAATTGATTATTTACAGGATAAAAATAAACAGTCTGGAAATAAAGAGAGAAAAGGAACTGGCTTTTATTAGTTAAAACAATATTTATAAGAAAACATGTTTAGTCTGAAACATTTGTAAAAGTTAAAGCAAAAAATTAAGAAATATCTGGAATATTTTTGGAATAAATTTACAATTTTTTAAATAAATAAAGATTTTTTTATTTATAGAAGTTGCACCCAGAGTTATTATAGTGAACTAAAACTAAAAATTAAACTCAAATTCAATCCATTTTGTTACTTAAATTAAATGTTAACTGAAATAAAATATAATAACACTAAAAATGACAAAAACACAAAATTACTAAAAACTTTAGCTAAAATTACAATAAAACAAGGGAAAATCTAAAAATAAAAACTTATCTAAAAAAAATAAAATCTATAAAAATATCTGTTATACTAAAATGTCACTGATTTTTTTTTTTTTTTTTTTGTCATTTATTAAATATATTAAGATATAAGATGAGAGCATAAAAACATACTGAGTAGTAAGTAGGAATGGCCTAACTGTATGACTCTTTCATAATGTTTTCATTAGTTAATCAGAAACATACGTCACAGATGGAAAACAAAAAAAAAAGCTGCAGATGGAAAACAAAACGTGTGCTTTTCAGGAGCTGAAAGTCATGGAAAATGAGAAACACTGGCCACATACAAGCCGCTCTCTTAAAATAGCACCTGTGTTTGTGCCGCGCTGTTCAGCAAACGGACAGAACTGAGCATTTGCAGTGGGTTGAAACGCAGCGGCCGTGTTACTAGATCTTTCCGTCTAATCATTTGCTTGTGCTTTCTCTCTTTCATAAACAGACCCGTTTGCTGCGTCAGACCCATTCGGTAGCGACACTTTTGGAGGGAAAGGTGGTTTCGCTGATTTCTCTCAAATGTCAAGGGTATGTTCAAAAGAGAAAGCTACAGTAGTTCATCCAGATAAATGCAAGCTCAACGTGCATTTGGGAAACTGAAGATGTGATTATTCAGATTTGTTAAAGGAATGGCATACTGCTTGTCACTATAAGCAGTACAGTATGTGAACTGTTTATATTCATGGAATATCTGGATGATCTGCTACATTTGTCAAAATGCAAGTTATACAACCAGAGCACATTGCATGGATTACTGTATCCCACAATGCAATGAACCCGACTTCACCTTCCATTTCAAATTTGATGAATGAAATATGAAATGATTTTAAAGACAATAAAATTTACATGCAACTGACATGCAAAAACATGCAATTAAACATGCAGTGTTTACATGAGTCTAGCATATTTCAGTTTGAAGTGTTCATTATATTTGTTGTAGTTTCCATCCACCACTATATAACTGTACTTTATTATATATAACTATATAATATAAATTATTATATAGAACTATATAATAAAAGGTCTTAAGTCTTAATTCACCCTTTCACAAATTAAATCAGAGCAGAAAGTCAGACTCATAAAGTCATGGCATTAAATGTTGCATGCATTGCTAAAAATTAATATCTTTTATAATACAGATATCTAAACATTCCTAGATCAACATACATTTATACTTGAGATGCAAAATGAAGATTTGAAATCTTGTTTTCTGAGAAATTTAACAGAATTAAGTGAGTTTGTTTAAAACAAGAACAAATATCTGCCAATGGAGAATGAAAGAGTTCTCTGAGCCCATGGGCCGATATTTGTTCTTTTATAATTATAAACTCACTTCATTTTGATCAGTTTCACATAAAACAAGACTTCCTATTCTATGTTATTTTGCTTGCCAAGTAAATGTATCTTGATTTAAAAATCTTAAGACATTTAAGACATACTTTGCAACATGCAGTAAGCAGTTAATTTTTTGTGTGATGATTGATTAGTGTAGATGCAGTGTTGTGATATTGTTCTCAGAGCTCGAGTTCAGCGCCTCAGATACGAAAGCCGACGTACCCGTTGCCTCCTCCGAAAAAACCCGGACCGCAGAGACCAGCGCCGCCTCCTTACGGTGAGGAAAGCCCTGCCAACATCAAAGTGTTCTTGTGATTTACTGATTTAACTATCACATTCATCTGATAAGCATGAGAGTGTGTGTGCATGTGACGTTTAATTTATCTGGTGTAGTAGTATTATTATAATAATAATATTAAGTGCTTTTTGTGTGCAACATGCTGACGATTATTTAAGAACTGTAACGTCTAGAGAAAAATCTTTTTTAAATGAGGTCTTTAGAATGAATTTTGGATATTATAATGTACTATTGCTTGATTTATTATTTATGTGTTTCATTTGAGCGGAAATGTCAGGGAGTTGTAAAACTAGTTATCTTTATAACCAGGCCCAGACTCATCCCTGAGCAAGAACATTTCTGAAGCACTTCTATTATTTGTTTCCTACAAAACTGTATTATTTGAGCCGTAAAATTGTATAAATTGTCCTTTTAGTGTGGAGAAAACTCACTGGATGAGCGTCTGGTTATACTTTACCAGTGTAATTCAAATGGATTGATTTTGGTCTGTGCAAAAGTCAGTTATTTTAGTATTATTTATGTACTATAATATTAATTAGTAATATTTTTTAAATTAGCTTTTATTTTAAAATTTTCAGTTTTAATTTTAGTTTAATTTGTTGCACTTTTGTTTTGCGCTTTTGTCATTTTTATCAGTTAATTTTGAGTTTCAGAATTTTAGTACTTAAGAACTTTTTTTTTTATTAATTATTTCTTTCAGTTTGCTGCCAATGCAACATTTGCATTTGTTTTTATTCGTTTAGTTTAAAAAAAAAAATAAAAATTTATATATATATATATATATATATATATATATATATATATATATATATATATATATATATATATATATATAGTTTGGACAGGACCCTTTTCTATTCTAACATGACAATGCCTCTGTGTATAAGGCAAGGTTCAAAAAGAAATGATTGATTTAGTCAGTGTGCAAGAACTTGACTGATCTGCAGAAAGCCAAGTCCTAATCCAAGCTGAACACCTCTGGTGTGACTTTAAATGCAGACCTTGAGCCAAAAACTCTTTACCAAACACTAGTGACTTGTACATTCACTATATAGACAAACGTATTGGGACACCCCCTTCTTTAGAACAGAAAAAGGCACTTGCAAAACTGTGGCAACAAAGATGGAAACATAATGGATATATTTAAAAAATTGTATTTCCATCTCTGTTGCAACAGTTTTGGAAGTGTCTAAAATGACTGTACCCATATGTACAAGTCATTGGTGTTTGGTGATGAGTTTTTGGCTCAAGATCTGCATTTAAAGTCACACCAGAGGTGTTCAGCTTGAATTAGGACTTGGCTTTCTTTTTGAACCTTGCCTTATAAACAGAGGCATTGTCATGTTAGAATAGAAAAGGGTCCTGTCCAAACTGTTGCTTTAAAAATTAGAAGCACACAATTCCCTACTCATGGAAATTACTAAAGTAGTCAAACCTGTTCATTAGAAGGGGGTGACCCAATACTTTTGGCTATATATATATATATATATATATATATATATATATATATATATATATATATATATATATATATATTCAGTTTTAATTTTAGTTAAATTTAAGTTTAAATTTTTTTTTTTAAATTTTAATAATTTTTCAAATAATTTTAGTACTAAACTTTTTGAATTAATTATTTAGTAACTTGTTTATTTCAGTTAGCTGCCATTTCTAATTTCCGTTTAAGTAAGTTTTTCATCGAATATTTGCATTTTATTTTAAAGTGAAAAAGTGAAAGTGAAAGTTATTTTACTTACTGAAGTTGTTGTTTAATAGTTTTTATTATAAAATATAATAATATAAAAATTATATTTTAGAATTATAATTATTAGTTATAAAATATATAATATAATAATAACAGCACTGGTAAATATTACAGATAGTTATGTCACATTCCAATCTGTTTATTTCTAGTGCAGTGCCCTATAGACCTCCATTGTTAGTGCATAATTGTAAGCGCAAGTTTTGATGAATTATTTTCTGTGGTAAAGCCTGATTTATATTGAAACTGGAGTATTCTTATAAGTAATAATTGAAGTTTTAATTATAAACACCTTCAAACTTGTGCCGCATTTCACAAGTCACATCAGACATTTCACCACACGCAAACTAACTTAATAAAATGACAGATCATGCAGAGTGAGTCTGATAATGGAAAGGCAAACACTTCCCCATTTTAACGATATCGAAGTGCATCAGTGCACTGTGAGCTCATCGTAGGACAGCTGTGACACGGAAGATAAGAGTCGTCTTGGCATGAGATACTCAGCTGCTGCAGCGTCATGCAGAGAGGAAGAATAGACGACTGCAGGTTTATTTGTCTATAGTTCACCCAAAAAATGAAGATTCTGTCATTTACTTGCCCTCATGTTGTTTCAAACCTGTATGACTTGCTTTCCTTCATGTTCATGCTGTGTTTTCCATGCAGTGAAAGCATGAACAGTACTTGTCAAAAGTATGGAAACTTTTACATTTTGAAATGTTTTTAATGAATGAGTCTTCTGCTTACCAAGGCTGCATTTATTTGATCAAAAATACAGTAAAAATAGTAATATTGTGAAAACAAATTTGCAGTTTAAAATGGTTGTTTTCTATGTGAATATATGTTCAAATGTATGTAATTTATGTTAAAATGTAATGATGTGGTCAAAGGTGAATTTTCAGCATCATTACTCCAGTCTTCAGTGTCACATGATTCTTCAGAAATCATTCTAATATGCTGATTTGCTGCTCAATTAATATGGGCACTCAGTTATCAATAATGGTTCTTATTATTATCAATATTAAAAACAGTTTTTGCTTTTTAATATTTTGTGGAAACATTTTTTTCAGGATTCTATGATGAACAGAAAGTTCAAATGAATAGCATTTATTTGAAATAGAAATCTTTTGCAACATCCTTGCTGAATAAATGCATTAATAATTAAACACACCAAACTTTAGTATGGTATATCATGGTTTCCACATAAATACAAAGCAGCACAACTGATACATTGCTAATAATCAGAAATGTTTCTTGAGCAGCAAATCAGCATATTAGAATGATTTCTGAAGGATCATGTGACACTGAAGACTGGATGCTGAAAATTCATCTTTGATCACAGCAATAAATTACATTTTACATATATTCTCATAGAAAACAGCTATTATAAATTGCAATAATATTTAACAATTTTACTGTTTTTACTGTATTTTTGAGCACATAAATGCAGCCTTGGTGAGCAGAAGAGATTTCTTTAAAAACTTTTAAAATGTTTCTATACTTTTGACAAGTACTGTAATCACACTGTACAAATTCAGTTTGTGAATGACATTAGGTTGAGTAAAAAATGGCAAAATGTAATTTTTAGGTAATAATAGAGTGAATAGGGGTGTTTTTCCTAGAAGAGATTGCTTTGTTTGTGTATTTGCAAGATTTGCATTCGTGAGAATGTCTGTTTGTATTTTTACACGTGCAAATGTGCACACAACATGACTGTGTGTGTGTGTGTGTGTAGTCCTTTAAACTCGGCTTTGATGACCTGCATCCACATATAGAATGAGCGAATCCGGAATCATATTATCAAAGTGTGTTCTCAGCCTCTGTTTTGGTTGACACTGTGAATCACTGTTTCCTGCGGCGTTATCAGCGGTGTTGAGGTTACCCTGCCTCTACCATGACAAGTTGCGTGGTGGGTGGGTCAGACCTCTGTGACCATTTATATATTTAGCTGATGCTTTTATCCAAACATGTGGAATTAAAGTAATTCGTCGTACACATTCTGAGATTGTTCAGATGGTGAAAATATAGAGATTTTTGGGTAAAACACTTTGCAATAAGTTTGCATTTGTTAACATTAGTAAATTTTGTTAACACTATATATTAAACTTGTACACGTGTGTGTATGTATGTGTGTGTGTATATATATATATATATATATTTTTTTTTTTTTTATATATGTGTGTGTGTGTGTGTGTGTGTGTGTGTATATATATATATATATATATATATATATATTTTTTTTTTTTTTATATATATATATATAATTTATTGAAAAAATTAACATTTATTAAATTCTAATTATATATTATTAGATATTATACTTAATGTATATATAATTAAATTGGGTTAATTATATCATTTTATATATATATATATATATGTAAAAAATTGCATTACAGTAATTACATATAATAATGAGTTATATACACAATATTTAAAAAAAATCAATATAGAGCATTACAACAGGTATTTTACATTTAAAATGTGTAATACAATTTACAATTACATTTTACATTTATTTTACAATTAAAATGTATATAATATAAAATAAAATAATTTAATTACAGTAATGAGTTTAATTGCATATTTCTTAATTCTCACTATCATTGTCATCTCAGTAATACAGTAATTTTTTATTTAAAAAATCTACATAAATAAGAATTCTTGTTTATTTAATAACAACAAGAAGAAGAATGTACATTATAAGTACTTAAAAGTATGTATATATCATTAAAATTGATTAAAATAAAATACGGTTATTAATTATAAATAGATCTGCTTTATAGTATATATCACATAATGTGAGTGGATATACTTATAGTAATTGTTTAATTCATTATCCCCCGGTTTCACAGACAAGGCTTAAGCCTAGTCCCAGACTAAAATGTAAGTCTGAGCTGTTTCAACTGAAAGAAACTTGCACTGACTGATCTTTAAATATATCAGTGCCTTTGTTTTGTCTCAAGATGCACACCAGTAAGGTTTTTTTTTTTGAATAAGGCATGTTTATGAAAATTACTCAAATGTCCTAATTAAACTATGGCCTAATCCTGATTTAGTCTAAGCCCTGTCTGTGAAACCAGGCCTATAAATGACTAATTTTTTAATTATTAGAATTGTCTGTGTTCATACAGGCCCAAATACATACATATAAAATTTAAAGAGCTGGGAGATATAGTTTACATAAACAGTTCATTAAGATAGATTAATTATAATTAATTAATTAAATAAATATAATTAGTAATTATAAATAGATTTATATAGTATGTATTGCTTTATGTGAGTCGATGTACTTACAGTAATTGTATAATTCATTATTAATTATTAGAAGTGTCTGTGTTCACATACTCATATTTTTCAGGCCCAAATACATTTTCAGATAAATATCTGAATTCAGAGGCACTCGCTCTCATGAGTTTGTTTTGCACATTGAGCTCCAGTTTTTCTCATAAACACCCTGAAGTCACCTCTAACACCAGCATGCGTGTTTACACTCTGCATTCAGTGCTTTTACGTTAGGACTCTTCCGACGCATAACCTTCACAGCGAGGTGTTTACAGTACTAATTCTTTCTTGTGTTTGATGCAGGGGATTGTTTAGTGTTGTTTGCGGTGTGTTTATTACTATAACAGGCACAGAAAGGGCATGGGTGGGGCACTGGTAGTTTCACTACTATCTCTTGAGTTAAGAAAGAAAAAAGCCCTTCCTCTCCATGGCACATGAGGCCTGTGTAGCGGTGAGAGAGATATAGAGAAGTGAGTTCCTCTAAAGTTTGCGGTTCACACCCTTAAACTGAGCACCAGTGTTCCCACGGTTGGCTAAATATGTTTATGCCAGGTTCTCACACTCCTCTGGTATAAATGCTGTACGTTTCTGATCTCTATGACCCTTTGTGGCTTCTCTTATGTGTTTTCACTTTGAATGATTCTGCTGAACACTTCATACAGAATATTAATGGTGCAGATTTCACACATAAATGTTACCATCATTCCTTTGTAAGCCACTTTAATTCTTTAATGCATTTCTTTTTCAGGTGAATCTCATTAAAATATGTATTGGTCATATTTTATCGCAAAGTTTAGTTTTAATTCTTCCTAATTTTAGAAAGATTTTTGCATTGTGACATTTTTTACTATTGACAAGTTGTTGTTTTTTTTTTAATTGTAATTTTTTTGAGCTATTATTCTCAATAGTGATAATCATTATCTATCTATGTGTGTGTGTGTGTGTGTGTATATATATGTATATATATATATATATATATATATATATATATATATATATATATATATATATATATATATATATATATATATATATATGTATGTATATGTATATATATATATATATATGTATATGTATACATATACAGGTGCATCTCAATAAATTAGAATGTCGTGGAAAAGTTCATTTATTTCAGTAATTCAACTCAAATTGTGAAACTCATGTATTAAATAAATTCAGTGCACACAGACTGAAGTAGTTTAAGTCTTTGGTTCTTTTAATTGTGATGATTTTGGCTCACATTTAACAAAAAACCACCAATTCACTATCTCAACAAATTAGAATACTTCATAAGACCAATTTAAAAAAAAACAAAAATAAAAACAAAACCTTTTTAGTGAATTGTTGGCCTTCTGGAAAGTATGTTCATTTACTGTATATGTACTCAATACTTGGTAGGGGCTCCTTTTGCTTTAATTACTGCCTCAATTCGGCGTGGCATGGAGGTGATCAGTTTGTGGCACTGCTGAGGTGGTATGGAAGCCCAGGTTTCTTTGACAGTGGCCTTCAGCTCATCTGCATTTTTTGGTCTCTTGTTTCTCATTTTCCTCTTGACAATACCCCATAGATTCTCTATGGCGTTCAGGTCTGGTGAGTTTGCTGGCCAGTCAAGCACACCAACACCATGGTCATTTAACCAACTTTTGGTGCTTTTGGCAGTGTGGGCAGGTGCCAAATCCTGCTGGAAAATGAAATCAGCATCTTTAAAAAGCTGGTCAGCAGAAGGAAGCATGAAGTGCTCCAACATTTCTTGGTAAACGGGTGCAGTGACTTTGGTTTTCAAAAAACACAATGGACCAACACCAGCAGATGACACTGCACCCCAAATCATCACAGACTGTGGAAACTTAACACTGGACTTCAAGCAACTTGGGCTATGAGCTTCTCCACCCTTCCTCCAGACTCTAGGACCTTGGTTTCCAAATGAAATACAAAACTTGCTCTCATCTGAAAAGAGGACTTTGGACCACTGGGCAACAGTCCAGTTCTTCTTCTCCTTAGCCCAGGTAAGATGCCTCTGACGTTGTCTGTGGTTCAGGAGTGGCTTAACAAGAGGAATACGACAACTGTAGCCAAATTCCTTGACACGTCTGTGTGTGGTGGCTCTTGATGCCTTGACCCCAGCCTCAGTCCATTCCTTGTGAAGTTCACCCAAATTCTTGAATCGATTTTGCTTGACAATCCTCATAAGGATGCGGTTCTCTCGGTTGGTTGTGCATCTTTTTCTTCCACACTTTTTCCTTCAACTCAACTTTCTGTTAACATGCTTGGATACAGCACTCTGTGAACAGCCAGCTTCTTTGGCAGTGAATGTTTGTGGCTTACCCTCCTTGTGAAGGGTGTCAATGATTGTCTTCTGGACAACTGTCAGATCAGCAGTCTTCCCCATGATTGTGTAGCCTAGTGAACCAAACTGAGAGACAATTTTGAAGGCTCTGGAAACCTTTGGAGGTGTTTTGAGTTGATTAGCTGATTGGCATGTCACCATATTCTAATTTTTTGAGATAGTGAATTGGTGGGTTTTTGTTAAATGTGAGCCAAAATCATCACAATTAAAAGAACCAAAGACTTAAACTACTTCAGTCTGTGTGCAGTGAATTTATTTAATACACGAGTTTGAGTTGAGTTGAATTACTGAAATAAATGAACTTTTCCACGACATTCTAATTTGAGATGGACCTGTATACACACACATACTAGATCATCACAGTAATTGTTTTAATTAAAAAATTTGAATTACAACAGGTATTTTGCATTTCAAAATGTATATAATACAATTTACAATTAAATTTTTACATTTAAATTTATTGTACAGTTAAGATTCAATTTTAATATGAAAAAAATTACAGTAATGCATTTAATTGCATATTTATTTCTGCTGCTTGTTCTTGACAGGTTTCGTGAGATTCACCTCATATCAAGCTCATTTAAATCTTGTTGGTTGTTATAGTGGGTTGTGGTTGGTGTTGGCAGTTTTCAAGGGTTTGTAAATGCTGCTCATAGTTTGAAGAAATGAAACTTTTTTGCAGTGGTGTTGGTGCACCACTGGTGAATATGGGCCTTTTTTACATCCTGATTCTAATCTAATAGATGTCAGCCACTGCAGGACATCTAAAGCACTCGTTTAATCTAAGATAATTAAACGTCTGCTCCAAAAGGTAGGCAGGAACATTATAGTGACTTCTAAGATGCCTCATTTTGTCCAAATTGTAAGGCAGCATTGCATGGGTATTTTGTAGAGAAAACAATCCCAGAATGCATTGCAGTGAACTCACTGAAAGAGAAATGTTTAATATAAATTTACTTTTATTATTATTATTATTTTATTATTTATTATTATATATTATAAATATTTGTTTATTATTAGTAGTAGTATTTTATTAATTTAATGTTTATATAATTTATTATTTATTTTAAATATACTTATTTCATGCAGTAGAAAATATAATTCATAAAAAGTTAAAGGGATAGTTCACCCAAAAAGGAAAATTTGCTTTTAATTTACTCACCCTCAGGCCATCTAAGATGTTGACTTTTTTTCTTCAGCAGAACAGTAAAGAAGATTTTTAGGTGAAACCGTTGTCCTGGGCAATTCATACAATGCATGTCTATGGCTGCTGATTTTTGAGCGTCAAAAAAACAAATCAGACAAGACCATATCAATACCCGTGGCTCTTGACAATAAATTGAAGTGTTATTAAGTGACACGATCGGTCTGTGTAAGAAAATGAACATTATTCACAACATTATTACCTTTAATGCACAGCCTGGGTAAACGGTTCAGCGCGTTCACGACTGTCTGGAGTGCTTTCGTTTCAGTTTGAGCCTGATGGAGTGGCTAAATTCACGTGGACTCTTACATTATGCTTTCTTCTGTTTTCTTGATTGCTGTCACATATTAAGGGTATCCTGTGTCAAGAGGACTTTTAATCAATTTGTGAAGGTCTTCATTCAGGTCATTGTAGAATTTGCATGAAAGCAACTGGACTTTATTAAAGTAACTGTATTTATTATATATATTTTTCCTTCATTAGTTGATCAAAATCATCTGTACTGCTGACAAATAGCCATAATATTAAACAGCAATAATAAATAGCCAGTCATCACTCTTATTAGTGCTTATATTTGATTAAATGTTGATAAATCATTGTTCGAATCATGTGAGATGCACTTTACTAAGTGATCAGAGTAATAAAGTTCAGCTGCTTTTGACTGAATTCTACAGCACTTTTCATGAATTGAATGATCTTTTCCTGTACCTGAACTGTTCTGTTGGTGTTTGGGCGTCATCTTTGTTTTCTTCGACACTTTCAGGGAAGAATAGCGGTTCAGGGGTTCATAGTCAAGGGTTTGGTGCTCCAGCTGTTCGAAAGACACATACGGACAGAGGACCCGTCTCCTCGTCCTCAACGTTACGGTCTGCGGTTAACCCGTCCTCAGCGCTTACAGACTTTAGAGCTGTAAGTCCAGTGTCATGTCGTCTGATCGTCTCCATCTAGCTAGTGTCTGCTGCCATAGTTTGTAGATGCATCTGCTTCATCACGACATTTGCCATCGCTGCTTCCTCCGCTGCTGTTTACCCGTTTGCATTGTCCTGTGCATGCTAATTCAACATTCATGCAACGCTTTATACCTTAAAGGAATAGTTAAACTGAAAATGAATATTTGCTGAATATGTCCTCACCCTCAGGCCATCCAAGATGTAGATGAGTTTGTTTCTTCATCAGGTTTGGAGAAATGTAGCATTACATCACTTGTTCACCAATGGATCCTCTGCAGTGAATGGGTGCCATCAGAATGAGAGTCCAAACAGCTGATAAAAACATCACAATAATCCACAAGTAATTCACACCACTCCATTAACATCTTGAAGACAAAAGCTGTATGTTTGCAAGAAAAAAAAAATCCATCATTAAAACATTTTAACTTTAAACCTTCGCTTCCAATCTGAAATATGAGTCCTTCATCTGTAATATTGTTTTCTATAGTGAAAAAGTGGTCTGGTCTGAATCAGGAGAGAAATCTGCACAGATCAAGCACCGTTTACAAGCCAAAACAGTGCAAAACATTTGTAAACAAGTATGTGGTGGATTATGATGCGAAAGACAACAGGAGATGGACCTTTTTACTGCAGGAAGCGTTATTGTGGATTATGAACTCATATTTTAGAAGCAACTGTTTAAAGTTAAAAATGTCTTAATAATGGATTTGTTTCTTACAAACATGCAATGTTTGGCTTGTCAAGACATTAACTGATGGACTGGAGTGGTGTGGATTATTGTGATGTTTTTATCAGCTGTTTGGACTCTCATTCTGACGGCACCCATTCACTGCAGAGGATCCATTGGTGAGCAAGTGGTGGAATGCTACATTTCTCCAAATCTGATGAAGAAACAACATCATCTACATCCTGCTTGGCCTGAGGGTGATGACATTTTCAGCAAATGTTCATTTTTGAGTGAACTACTCCTTTAAAGAGATAATTCTTTAAATTATTTTAATGACAAATAATTTATTTAACATTTATTCACCCTCATGTTGTTCCAAACTGACATAGTAGTCCATACAACTTGTGCACTATAAAGTCTTTGCTATCAAATGCCTTCAGAACACACTTTTATGCTGCTTTTTGAACTGACATGAAAACAAAACACTGATCTGTAGTTGAAAGCTTTTATAACTGATGATGCAGCTGAACAGAAGCAACAAGAGGAAGTTCTATAATGGAACAAACCCTTTGTTGAAGATTGAACCACAAAGCCTGTTTGTTTTCAGCCAAACCTTTGATTTCAAGTGAACAGGACTCATGAACACATGTTACTGTTAGACTGCTAATATTTATGACCCTCAGACTTTTTAAAGTTAGTTCAACAAAATGTAATATGCTTTTCAAGTTTGTGGAGCAAAAAAGTGGAACAAAATAGTTTTGATTTTCATTAAACTGATGAGACCAATAATGCACTAATTCTGCAGAAGAAACATTTGATAAATTTACATACAGTTTATATTTAGTAGTCAGTAATCTGATTAGAATCAGAAGGAGCTGTTTGATGTTTTAACGAGCATCCTTCATAATCATTTTCACACATCTTCAGCTTCATCCATAATAGTGTTGAAGATAAAAAAAAATGTTTATTTGTCTTTCCCCAATAGTTGTTTATTGTTTTAGACAATACATTTGAAACATACTTTGACTTTGATACATTTAAGCTTTGAATAAGACAAAACATTTTGCTAATAAGGCACAAAAACAAATTTCATTCCAGATACATTTTCTGAAGGCAGGTCTGTTACAGTTTTTTTCTTTTTTGATATTTGTCTTAAGGATGTCTAGATGTTTTTTAACTAGTAAAAATATATAATTTTTAGCTTTTCACTGGTTTCTGCAACAACTTTAACACCATCTTTCTTGTGTAATATTATTTTCTTTGACTCACTCAGTGATTTCATAATTCAGAAAACAGCATATGAAAACTACTTTAGCATGTTTGACACCAAAAGCTTGAATAACCACGACTCTCGTGGTAAGAATAATACTTTAGGATCATTTTAAATGGCCTTTCACATTCTTAAAGTACACTAAAGTGACCTTACAAAAACTCATGACAATATGACCTCAGAATGACACTTTGGTCTAGAAAAGTGAGAAGCTTTTACCAAAGCACTTCCTGTTTTCTGATACAAAGTGGCAACTGGTTTCACCACAGTGTCACAGTTACTTACGCTGTTTTTCTAATTTATATATATATTAATTTATACTAACATGCTTTTTGAGTCAATATAAGAAATTACTTTCAGCAGAGTTAAATATATTTGCTAGAGAAGACACTCAGTTGTGTTAATTGTGCAAGTAACAATGCTAAATTGTTTTCCACAACCTTATTAGATCATATCAGGAGTAAACAGTTAAGTAGAATTGAACTTTAATAGTTAAACATCTCTCATTCATTCTCTCACAAGTGGCTCATCTGACCCGAATGCACCTTGTTTTGCATGGTGTTTGTGCGCTGTGCAGATGCAGTTTGCATGTTGCATGAGGCTTTGTGTTGTGTGTGCCGTGCTTCTTGTGTCTTCAGAGCTGTGCTGTAATTTGTATTTCTCCCAGGCACCGAACACATGAAGGTAAGGTGAAACGCGGGTCTGCCAACCACATCTGAGCTGCTGCATGTGTTTGTGTCAACCATAAAACACCTACTCCACCCTGCGTGAACACAAATCCCTTCACAAATCACACTGAGAAATCATACCGTATATTGAAGCTCTTTAAAACAGCAGCAGCAAATGTAAGACCAGCCGACCAACCGCAGTGAGAAAAGAGATACAAGAAGATACAGTTCATGTAGGGCACTGAAGCATTGAAGATTGCTACAAAGAAGCTTTAGAAAGTATAGAAACTGTTTTATTGTATGAAGTATTTGGACACTGAAATTGTGCTTAAAAATGTCTGAATGCAATTGCATTAGATGCATTTATTGTAATGTAAAATAGACACTTTTCAAGCAAATGAGATAAAAAAAAGAGTGGAAAAGAAATAGGTTTTCAACTAACTGTTTTATAATTGTTTAGTATAATTTTTCTCATGATTTTTGAGAAAACAAAATGTATGTTTTTGCATCTTTTTTTACATTAAATGATATTCTGTTATCTAATGCAAACACATTCAGATAGTTTAAGTATGATTTAAGTAACTAAATACTTATACATTCTCTTTATATTTCCTCTAATATATATATTTGGTGTAATTTTGTAATGGCCCTCATAAACTGAATTAGTTTGTGATGATTTGCCTTCATTCTCTGTGTTCGGTCACTGGTAACTTACATTTGATGGAAACCAAAGACTTTACAACTTTGGTTGTTTTCTTGGCTTTCAATAACTGGTTGCATAACAGATGATGTAAATGATCCTCAGTGTGTTTTTGACCAATTAAAAAAGAAAATAAATCATGTCAGATTAGCTATTATATAATTTTGCACAGATCACTTGTGCTCATGTGGAATGAGTGATTTTAAATTCATCCTGTTATGTGATTTGATATGAGGGCTGGGTGATATATCGAATAGTCACGTTATATTCATGATGCTTTTACTGGTGGTGTAAAATTAAGCAACATCATGAATATTGTGGTGGTTTTAATGCGCTTTTATTTGGCTATTAAGTAAGGCTGCAGGATTAATCAAAATAAAATCAAAATCATGCATTTATCAGCAAAAGAGAAGCGAGAGAGTTTTCCATAAAAAATAAATATTTGATGGTTTAACATTTTGAAAATGAAGAAATTAAGACAGTTGTAATGTTTTATTTATTTGTTAATTATTAAATTATTTCTGTTCAAATTATTTTTTTTTTGCAGTGAAATATTACAATTGTAGCATTTCTCTCTTTTTTTTAGTAATTTTATATTTTTTTATTTTATATTTAGTAATAATAAATAATTTCCTCTAATATATAATAATAATAATAATAATTATTATTATTATTATTATTTTTTTTTTTTTATTGACATTATCAATACATATTATCAATATATACTATGGACATATTTAATCACAAACTTTTGGCCAAATTGTACAGCCTTAAAAACATGCATAGCAAACCTGGAAAAAAGGTTTTAATCACATTTTAAATTGCAATCACAGTTTTTTATCAGAAAAATTGCAATTCGATTATTTTTCCCCAAATTGTGCAGCCCTACTTGTTAAGTTTGTAAAAACATGTCTTGATTATTTTTATCTAGGTTTTTGCTATAGTTTTTACTTTTTTAGATTAAACCTGTTGAATCTATATGTCTGTTATGTTATGTAAATGTCGGTTTCTGTCGTCTGCAAAAAAAAATCTTTTAAAACATTTCAGAGCAAATGCATAAATATCAAGATCATTAAGGCTGAAGGATGCATATATATATATATATCAATCACCCAATCACCCAGCCCTACAGTGATGTGTGTGTGTGAGATAAATTGTAGCTTGTGTAATGATGTTTGTTTTCCGTTTCAGTTCGGAAGTGAGACACAGCAGCTGGAGTGGGCCAAACGTGAGAGTCAGAGAGAGGAGGCGGAGCGAATCTGGAGGCTCCGCCTACAGGAACAACAGGACCTGGAACTGGCTCTGGCTCTCAGTCGAGCTGAAATGCCCAGAACGTGAAGCTGCTGCGGTTTGGATTGAATCCTTCAACGAGACTCACTTCAAATGTTCAGTTCAATCACATGCTCTTCCTGAAGATCTCTCAGGTTTGCTGTAGCGATCACTGAACCAATGAAGTACAACAAAACCAAAGGTCACATGACACATTTGCTCATGAACTGCACAAAATGCTCAACCACTGAATTATGCATTATATAGATTATATACAGCTTCACCAAATACTGTAGGACCAGGTCATTAGGTCATTTATTGATGCACAAAAGTCTCATAATAAATATCAACCTCTATCTGCGGCCAATGTTGATTTTGCAAAGCAGATTCGACCCAAAGTGCTTCATATTTCAGTGTCTTTAGGATATTGGTTTGACTATGATCAGCGTTTGGTTTAATTAGAAGTATGAATTGCTAAAAGCATGACATATAGTCGCCGTCGGTCCACTATATGATCATATATGATGTCTGTATTTACATATAAACCTGCATAATCAATGCATTCCCTACAGTGAAGAACAAATCTTCCTGAATCTCATTTTCCCTCCTGATACTGTTGAATATTATACACGTTTTATTAGATGCATGAAGATCAAATGAAGCATATTCTTTATTTTTTGAAGGAACCTGTTTTTATTGGGTTTTGCAGAGTTCATATGCGAGTGAGATGATGTAATAATGACTCTGAGCTGTATTTGTTTGTGTTTAACCCTTTAAGGCTTGATCAGATCCTCTAGATGACACCAGATCACACAAACCAGCACCACTTTCATTTGGTTTTAACCCTTTTCTAGCCTTTTCTTGAAGCACATTTTGCCTTGAAGTGAAGCCTTATACTGTATATTGAGCTTGTTCTTATTATGTATTCATATATTTATTGTACATGTGATACTTAACACTAAAATCAGCAGGTTATGGGTTGTGTATATGCTAGAGAAGGAAATTCTGGTGTTTATAATGGGTTTGATTTTCTCTTTTATCATTTTGAAGATTCTACTGACCTTCAGTGTTTTTATGTGTTTTGGTTCTTTTGTGGAAAAGGGTTAAAAATGATTTTACAGTGTGCTGCTTTTCAATGTTTTAATAAATGTCAAACATGTTTATCTGCATCCACTAGAGATTGTTTTATTGTAATTTATTATTTTATTATTTATGTTTTTTAGAATTTATACAGTAGTCAACATTTGAAGTGGATCAAAACCTTTCATCAAAGTTGTCCTAAAACAAAAAACATTACCCGTTCTTGTCTTAGGACAACTTTGATGAACTTTTTGATCCACTTCAAATGTTGGCTACTATATTTTAAAGAAAATAAACCTAATAAAACATGGTAAATATTTTTATTTTGATTTTAAATTTTAGATATTTAAATAGACTTTAGATATTGCCTTCACAGTTTACTGTTTATGAGTTCATGCATTTACTGGAAATTGAACCCATGACCTTGGTGTTGCAAGATCTACATGATCTGGACTGCATTCATGCAACTTTGAATTGAAAGACAAATATGAAATAAAGACGCTGCAGTCTTCAGTATCTGCTTTTAAAATCGCCAAGCTAATAGTGAGTTTCTGCCATCAGTGCCAAAACAATGAGACCGTTTGAGCTCATTCAGATCAGATCCATGTGCACCTGACACTTCATATCTGCTCATGCTCATGTTAGCGGCATCTATAAACTGAGCTTAACTATTTCTATTCATGCAATATCTAGTATGTGTTGTACTTGTCCTGCTGTGCGGCTCTAATTATGGACGAGCGTTCTGTGCGTCGTGACGTTCAGCATCAGTAAGTGACTTTGTGCGTCTATCAGACGTTTGTCTTTTGCAAATGCTCTGTGAACGGCTTCAGCAAATTGCTGTTTTTCCTGGATCCGTCGAGTAACACAAGCTGAAAGAATGAAGCTCGAGCTCGAGCCGGACTGAAATGGAGTCCTTGGAAAGATTGAGATCTAAGTGTGAAAATAATTTAACAGCTGCATGAATTTTAGCCTCGGTATGTTAATTACCCCCATTTGGAATAACAGGAAATTCCTCTGTGAGTTTTTATTTACTGAAGGCCGCTGAAAGAGCTGATTTTAAGATGGACAAATGAGACAGGCTCAGGTGACAGAAACACGAGGCTCTGGCTCTTTCCTCATTTGTGTTTTTCTTTGCACTCAATCGCTCACCTATTTAACCGTCCACACGTGCGCTTCGTTTAGAGGCCTTGCCAGACATTCTTGTCTAGTCTTTGGACTTAGTTGTGGTTTTAGTGCTGAGTGCTTAAATTGTGGGGTCAGGAATTATTGACCAGCATGGATGTGTTCAGAACAGCACACTATATTACCATATATTTACTCCTATTGGAGTATGAATACTGTACATAGTGTACCTGAATAAAGCAATGTGCTTAATTTGGCCTTTCATTTACATTTTTATATATCTTTCATTTGTAAGCCGTTTCCGCCACAGAATAATTGCGACTTTTTATCTTCATTTAAATTTTTTAAAAATGTTTTAAAATGTTTATATTTCAATTATATATGAATTCTGAGTTTATATCTCACAATTCTGACTTTTTTTTCTGTGAATTCTGTTTTTTTTTTCTCTCGCAATTCAGACTTTTTTTCTCACAATTTTAGGTTTATATCTTGCAATTGTGCCCTTTTTATTGCATTTATGACTTTATATCCCACAATGCCTAATTTTTCTCGCAATTCTGACTTTTTTCCTCATAATTCTAAAAAAATTTTCTCGCAATTCTAAGTTTATGTCTTGCAATTCTGACTTTTGTCTTACATTTATGAGTTTATATCTCACAATCGTTAATTTTTCTTGCAATTCTGACTTTTTTCACAATTTTTTTGTAATTCTGAATTTCTGTAATTCTTTATATCTTGCATTTCTGAGTTTATATCTTGCAAATCTGACTTTTTTCTCGTAATTCTGAATTTTTTCTTACATTTCTGAGCTTATATCTTGCAGTTCTGAGTTTATATTTCATAATTCTGACTCTTTTCTTGCAATTTTGCCCTTTTCTTGCAATTCTGAGTTTGTATCTCAAGTACATTTTAGTTTATTTCTTGCATCTTGCAATTATGATTTAAAATTTTGAGATATAAACTTAGAATTGGAAAATTTATTTTTTATTTTGTATCTCATGGTGGAAACAAGCTTACATATTTTCATAATCAGACTGCCAAAAGTACAGATAATTATATGCAAAATGAGATTTAAAAATTTTACATCAATGTATTTATGTGCATGATAACTAGATGTCACTCTCTGAACTAATATTCATTATTTCGTTTAAAATGTGTCCTTGCATATTGTTGTTTTAAAAGTAGTTGGCAGTATTTCTCATCTCTAGACTAGTTCTTGTATAGAAGGGGATCTTTATTTCTACTTTGAAACCTGTTGAATTGCAGTAATCATAGTAAACACAGCCCTTTATATTTATTTAGCTTTGAAGGGGAAAAAAGGGAAGCTTGTTTTTTCTGTTCATGTCAGATTGGTAGTAAAAGTTACTATCATCAGCACACAAAAGTGAAATGAGATTTCTGCTTCTCTTCACTGAGTCCCTAATAATAGTCAGGATCACATTTCTTCTTTTTATCTCGAACTTGCATGAAAGGAAACTATAGTGCTGTTTTCACACATTATTTACAAATGCATAAAGTTCAACTCTTGGAAATCAAAATCTTAGAGCTTTATTTAGACATGTTTGACATTACATAGGAATTTCATATGCTTTGTATGCACATGTAATTGATACATAAGGTATATAGAATTTTCATTTATATTTTTGAATGTTTGAGTAATATATATATATATATATATATATATATATATATATATATATATATATATATATAGTGTATCAGTGACACTTGTTTATAATTTACATTTTGTATGAATAAAATATAATTTGTCATTTTTATATAGCATTTTTATTTTATATTTTTATACTGTATATTTTTGATGCTTTTTGACCCTTTAGACACTTTTCACATTCAGTAAGAATTTACTATACTTTTATATTTTAACAGATTTTTTTTTATGCATACTATGTAATTGGCACTTGTTTATAATTTATACTTTTTAAATTATATATATATATATATATATATATATATATATAATATAAAATTTTAATTTATTATTTTTGATGATGATGAACTGGACCATATCTAAAACATTTATCTAAACTTCCATTTTTCTTAATTCTAAAATGTACAAAAATAGCAATAATATATAATGTCTAAAGTCTAAATTTTTGTATAGTACTGTATATATGTATTTTTTTATTTTCATTTTTTTTTTTTTTTTTTTAATTCTCTTTCCACCCCAACGCAAAACGAGCTGATGCTTAAATATTTTTATAAAATATGCAGATTTGGGATTTTATCTTGCATGTTGGACATCAAAGCGCCCCTGGAGTCTCTTTGATGTCCGTGTCTTTTCTGCGTTTCTGGAGTCTGGGATCTTCAGCCGAGAGCTGAGCGCCCCTCCGTCCAGACGGATCTAAATTCTCTCTCTGTAATTATGTAAATGTAGTGTTTGTATTTATAGGCAGAAGCCACAGGCTGCTGGCCTCAACCTGACGCAGCTGGAAAGCATCTTGGTCTAAACTATAATACCCGACTCCACGAGCTTGAGTGGGGGTTCAAGAATAGCACTCGTGCAACGTCCCTCGCTCGCCATAAACGTCTCCAGTTTCTGGGGACTTCGTTTTCCAGTGGCTTCAAAGGAGCCCGTAATAAGAGACTAGCGACCGACATCCAATAGGTCAGATCCAACATGACAGGCAATGACAAGAGACCCGACGAATACATATATATTCAAATTTAGTTTAATATTTACAATAAATACAGTACTTACAATATAAAATGTATGTACACAATCTTATAAAAACCCAGGACCTCAAGCCCTAGTGCATACGGTGCGACAAGGCACTGACCACATCAAGATGTGCATCAAGATACAAGACGCTTGAAAAGAAATGCAAACATTTGAACACACAGCTCTGTTTTGTTGCATAGTAGCAAGGCAGTTTCAAGAGCAAAACATTGTCGTCGTGCATTTTACACTTTACATCAGAAAACTGGAGGTTTGCTAGTCGTCAGGCTTTGCACTCTTCGTGGCTTCGGAAAGGCACCGTTAAACATACATGCCGTCTCCCAATCGGACACAGATTCGTAGGGCCAGCCCTTCAGGATGCAGTTTACCCAAAAAAGGCTTTAAAAAGAGCTCAATCTATGTAGTACCAGCTACCTGTTACAAAAGTACACTCTTAGGAATAAAGGTTCTCTTTTTGCCATCCACAGTTCCATAAAGAACCTTCAACATCAATGGAACCTTTCCAAGAATCTTCATACATTGGTTCTTTCACTAAAAGGTTCTTTGGGAACCAAAAATGGTTCTTTTGGAACATTTATTCTTTACATTTTTAAAAGGCTCTTTACTGGCATTGATGGCTCCATGATAACCTTTAACATCCATGGAACTTTTCCATTTCACAAAAGCTTCTTTAGATTATTAAAATGTTCTTCAGACTAAAAAAATGGTTCTTTTAGGAACTGTTCACTGAAAAGTTCCAAAAACGTTTCTTTCGGAAACCTCCTTTTGGAACCTTTATTTTTAAGAGTGTACGATGATATATTTATCAATCAACAATATGCTTTAAGTCATTAAATAAGGCAGTTATGTGGTTGCGGATCCAGTCCTCACAGGTGTCTCTTCATATGCAGCGCCAGGTGGTCAGAGCGGGAAAAGGCGCGTTCGCACAGGTGGCACTGGAACGGCCGATGTCCGGTGTGCTTGCGGAAATGACGCGTGAGCTCATCGGAACGAGCAAATTTCCATCCGCATCCCTCCCAGTTGCAGTGGTATGGTTTCTCACCTGATGATGCAAAGCGATGGGATTAGTTTTACTGGTTTAAAAACACAAATGCATGTTAAAGACTAAATCAAAGCAATCTTACCAGTGTGAGTTCGGTGATGCGCCTTCAAATGTGAGCTTTTGGTGTACGTCTTGCCGCATCCAGCAAAGGTGCAGGTGTGTGTCGCAGTTCGCTTCCTCGGCCAGGTGCGGCGCCCTCGCTTGGGTTTGGACTCCATTAGATCCAGCGGGGAGGATGGAGGAGTCAGAAGAGCCCTTTGCATGTTGGGTTGCATGCCCATAGCGTCCTCGAACATGGCAAACTGGTGCGGCGCCGTATAGGGGATCTGCATTTGAGCGTAAGCCGGAGGTGAGTGATGGAAAGCCTGCGGAAATGCAGTTTGGCGCAGATGGGAGTCATCCGGACTCAATGGAGGTGTCATATTCCCCGTCGCCTGTGGAGAAACGGCCAGTCTGGGTTGCTCGAAAGACATCATGCATGAAACGTTGCCCTCTTGTTTGATTTTTTGGCAGCTCTGCGGCACCATGCCCATCACTGGTCCGTAACCATCCATCGGTGGCTCGACTTTGATATCAACAAAGTCCTGTCTAGGGAACGAGTTGACGACGAATCTTCCTTGAATGGTGCCGTCATAGGTGTTGTCCACGTCGGATCTCAGAAGCTCGGCCATAAGGCTGTTGGAGTATGGAGGCGGAGGAGCGTTGCATTGCTCTGGAGGCACATACGCTTCCGTTGCATACATGCCGCATGGCTCCACGTGTGAGACAAACTCAGCTCCCGCCTCTAGAGGTCCTGTTGTGTTGGCCAGGATAAACTCCAGGTCCAAATAATTACTCAGATCCTCGTCATCCTTGCGGCCACGACAAGTGTCCATGTTCTGTGCCACGTTGAGCGGAGGGCAGCCGCCATTCAGTGGTTTGTCCTCCACACATTTCCACCTCTGCAACAGAATCAAAGGTGCTTAGGATTAAAACACTGTCAGGTGCTTTTGCATGACTCATTTTGAAAGCATTTTATGACTTGAGATGAATTTGAGACGAGTCTATACTTTTGATATCTACAGTTTACTGCGATTGTCACCTCAGCTCTTCAAACCAACAGATGAGACTTTAAATCACAAGAAAACATGCAAAAATGGCAAAAAAGTGAAATATTTTTCTCTTTTTAAGAACTCTTACATATCTATATATCTATATATATATCTATATATCTATATATATATCTATATATATATATATATATATATATATATATATATATATATATATATATATATATACACACACACACAGAGAGAGAGAGATAGATATGTAAGAGTTCTTAAAAAGAGAAAGATTTCACTTTGTGTATGCATTTTATGTATATATATATATATATATATATATATATATATATATATATATATATATATATATATATATATATATATATATATAAAATGCATACACAAAGTGAAATATCTTTCTCTTTTTAAGAACTCTTACATATCTATCTCTCTCTCTCTGTGTGTGTGTGTGTGTGTGTGTGTGTGTGTGTGTGTATATATATATATATATATATATATATATATATATATATATATATATATAATAATAATAATAATATAAGCATACACATACTTATAAAAAAAGTAAACTATGCTCGTTATATATAATATATATATATATATATATATATATATATATATATAAAAAATATATATATATATATATATATATATATATATATATATATATATATATATATATATATATATATATATATATATATATATATATATATATATATATATATATGAAATGTATGATGTTTGCGCTCATTTGCCGATGTGTATCTTCAATGTTTATTTTATCTACTTTTATCTAGTGCAAACAAGTGTAAAACAAATATTTTCGCTTATAATTTTTTTTTTTTTTTTTCGCAGTGTTTACGCTGTTTTAACCACTTTTGAGGTTTGGCGTCCCGCATTACCCAAAGTCTCCTTAATTCACCCTAGTTTCGCCATTAACGAGTGCAGAAAAAAAAAAAAAAAAAACCAAAAAATAAAAAACCCAAGTCAAATACTTACATCCTCCCAAAATTTCTCCTTCTGGTTTGCAAACGTTGAAAATGAAGGCAAAAGGCAAGGTAAAGCCATTTCCAAGTTGCGAGCTGCGTTGTAATTTTCTTCTGCGTTGTTGCACTTGCTCCCGAACAGATGTCAAACTGCGCTGCGCTTTTCCCTCGAGTGAACTTCCAGAGTCATGAAAAAAGTGTGTCTGGCAGGAGCGCCTCCTACCTAATAAATACTTCTCCTGGACCAATTGTGTGAGCGGAGGAAACCGCGTTCAGGGTTCCCAAATATAGGCGGTATATAAGGCACAGTGCGCTCTCTCCAAAGGTCCACAGTCTCTCAGTGCCGGACTGCGCGCTCCAGCGTATTTAAGCGCGTGATGACGCGCGCTCCCCTCCCCTCGCGGGGGCGCGGCCGAAAAGAGGAGGTCACTACAATCATCTGTGTAGTACACATACAAAACTGTTACCAAGGCGTTTCAACAAAAGCTCGAATTGATCCAAGTGTAATTCCAGTCTCCAAACAGCCTACATTCACCCATGCGTAATTTAGTCTCCAAATATACGCGCTTTCCAATGAAAGCAAGTGACTGCACAATGAGGTTACATTTAGAGAAGTCAAATAAAGTTGTTTGTGCATGCTGATCTGGCAATTTTCTGTACAATAGATTAGTAGGTGATCCAAAAGTCAAAGACTTGTCCCTGTCATTACATATACATAGACTTAGGTGGGGTACTATAAAAGGTAAATGAGGTGCACTGGATTACACAAGGGTCATTTATTGTAAATAAAGCGGTTTCAAGCAAAACTTTTGATGAAAAGAAGTTTGAAATGATAAAACCAAATCTAGTTTTAAAAATAAAGACAGTCAGTATTGTGTTTGTTTGTGGTTAGTGGATGATGGTGACAATTAATGCGATTCTCTCCACCTGTGGTTCCTCTGCTGGGAACTTGAGTGCATACTTCTACTAAAAACCACCAAAACACCCAATGAGCAAAGATTAGTTCGGGTTGATCTCAGATAATGCTGGTTTAATATTTTTGTGCGGCTTTAAAGCCAAAGGTGGTGTAACTATCTACAGATTAACACTTCAAAAACATCTGTCACTCAACCACTATTTTGTTGTCACATGACTGTGTGACTGTAGATGTATTGTATTTTGAGCTGTTTATGAAAATACACATTTGTATTTTCATACGTGTGTGTGTGTGCGTGTGTGTGAGAGAAAAATGCATGGTAAATATTTTCCCCTTGAAAATTTTGATTGAAAAACGTGATTACAATAAATAAATAAATAAATGTGCATTGAAGAAAAGTAGGCTACTTTACGTTTTTGTAAAAATAAATAAATAAAATAAAAATAAAAATAAAAATATTAATAATAATAATAATAAAATAAAAAAATGTATGAATGTATGGGGAAAAAAATCAAAAACTAATGTATGAAACCACACGTGTTTTTAAACTATACAGTAGTCTATATAGATTTTTTTCTCCGCATGTAGGCTATTTTTTCCTCAGGTTTCATCTCAGGTATTGTGACTGACGCAGCATGAGAAGTGGAGTTTTACCGTGTTTACTGTAGTAAAGGGTTTCATTGAGACGTGGTTTCAGAAACGCATGTAAATCGTGATTAATGTGAAAGCGTGAGGCACTGTAGGCGCTCAAAGGCGCTTTCTCATGATGATTGTGCGCCGCAGCGGGTTTGTCTAAACGCGGACAGCAGGCGCCAGTCTCACCTGAGCTGCTGACTCTCCTCTCAGATCTTCGCCTTACTTTTCGCCTCATTCAGGTGTAAATGGAGCGGGATTAAATGGCTGGAATGCTGATGGTTGGTGGGAATTATTGGCTTTGCTTTAGCAGCCATTAGTGTCGTTAATAATGTCATGAGGACGCGGCGCGACGCGTCAAATCAAGTGAAAGCCGCGCCATTAAAGAAGCTGACAGGAAAAGAAAAACTGGACAGGTTACTTGGTTAACATCTGAAAATACACAACTGGTTCATAATTAGTTAATGAACTTTGCACTTTGGTTCCAATGTGTCGCAGTACTATAGTACAGTGATATTTACCATGGTGCAGGATGACGAAACATTTACATGCTATGATATGAGATGGTATTTGTTTACAACCATAACATTATTTGCTATAATACTGTGGTATTATACAAGACGTGTATATATATATATATATATATATATATATATATATATATATATATATATTTTTTTTTTTTTTTTTTTTTAGTACGTTACATCAAGGTAGTGTCCAAAACCATTATCAAAACAGTAATACAGTGGCACTTTTTTTAGTTTTAAACGTTTTAAAACGTATTATGATTTCTGTATTCATATACCATGGTATTTTCGTGTATCCAAAATGTATGGTGTTACTGAGGTAAATATATAGAAATCATAGTTTTAGCGTGGTATTGTAAACATGGCAATGCCTTTTTTAGATCTTTTGTTGTTCGTTGTGGTATATACATGAATTTGAGTACCATATATATATATATATATCAAAGTACCACAGTATGGCCTTGAAATACCAGCACTTAAAAGAGTACCATGGTATTTTCATAATAAATTTCCCAAAACGTAAAACTATGGTTTTTTTGTAACTATTTAAACATGAAACCTTTCTGATGTTTAATTGTGTGAAATGTAAACTCATATTGCATTGGCCTATTGACCCCAGAGTTTCATCACCAGAGTTTAATAGCTCATAACAGTCATGAGTCTGATAAAGCACTCCCATACGCATATTTTCCCTCAGTTTCTACATGCTTTTTGTGTTGAGTAAGAAGAGTTTGGGATGTTTCTCATCTCTTTTGTCATGAATCTTCAATGAAAATGAAAAGTGGCTCATAGGTTTCACGTAATCTTTTACGCAAACTAGAGTTTCCTTGCAAACCAGAGTTTCTTGTGCTTCTAGTTTGATTTGATGCTAATAAAATAATTCATTAAGTGCAATATGCAAATGGTCATTCATATTATATATATATATATATATATATATATATATATATATATATATATATATATATATATATATATATATATATATATATACAGGTGCATCTCAATAAATTAGAATGTCGTGGAAAAGTTCATTTATTTCAGTAATTCAACTCAAATTGTGAAACTCGTGTATTAAATAAATTCAGTGCACACAGACTGAAGTAGTTTAATAGTAGTAGTTCAACAGTCCAGTTCTTCTTCTCCTTAGCCCAGGTAAGACGCCTCTGATGTTGTCTGTGGTTCAGGAGTGGCTTAACAAGAGGAATACGACAACTGTAGCCAAATTCCTTGACACGTCTGTGTGTGGTGGCTCTTGATGCCTTGACCCCAGCCTCAGTCCATTCCTTGTGAAGTTCATCCAAATTCTTGAATCGATTTTGCTTGACAATCCTCATAAGGCTGCGGTTCTCTCGGTTGGTTGTGCATCTTTTTCTTCCACACTTTTTCCTTCCACTCAACTTTCTGTTAACATGCTTGGATACAGCACTCTGTGAACAGCCAGCTTCTTTGGCAATGAATGTTTGTGGCTTACCCTCCTTGTGAAGGGTGTCAATGATTGTCTTCTGGACAACTGTCAGATCAGCAGTCTTCCCCATGATTGTGTAGCCTAGTGAACCAAACTGAGAGACCATTTTGAAGGCTCAGGAAACCTTTGCAGGTGTTTTGAGTTGATTAGCTGATTGGCATATCACCATATTCTAATTTGTTGAGATAGTGAATTGGTGGGTTTTTGTTAAATGTGAGCCAAAATCATCACAATTAAAAGAACCAAAGACTTAAACTACTTCAGTCTGTGTGCATTGAATTTATTTAATACATGAGTTTCACAATTTGAGTTGAATTACTGAAATAAATGAACTTTTCCATGACATTCTAATTTATTGAGATGCACCTGTATTTGCCATTAGTTTCCATTGACAGCCACATTAGATGATGAAAATGTAATTGAGAATGCTCATACAGAGATCTCTGATTTTGATTGCACTCTTTTCTGAGCATGCTTTGAGACATTATTGAAGTCTCTTGTGAAATGTCAGATCTTTTTCTCAGGAGAAACATCTGAGATGCTAGAAACTTCTTTAAGTGCTCTCAGTCTTATTTCATTGCTTTCAGAATTGAGATATTAAAGAGATCTGGTTTGTGATTTCTCACAGGTATCGGGAAGAGAACGGTTGCGTCTAAAGAAATATGTCGTCATTCCGAGTTCCACAGAGCTCTACAGGAAGTGTGTCCTTTGATTAACGGGATAAACTGATAGCACTTCCTCCCGCATGAGTTCAGGTGACTCTCACAACTGTATGAATTCATACTGTGTGACACATTAAGTTTGTGTGTGAATGTGTGTGTGTGTGAGTGTGTGTGTACTGCTTTTTCCACACTGAAATCAGATATGCTTTATAATGCAATACGTTCAGTATACATGTACAACCAGTTGAAAGTTTGGAATAATTAAAGATTATTTTGTAAGAAGGCACTTCTGCTCACCAAAGCAGTGAAATATTATTAAAATTTAAAACAGCTGTTTTCTATGTGAATATCTGTTAAAATGTAATTTATTTCTGAGATCGAAGATGAATTTTCAGCATCATTACTCCAGTCTTCAATGTCACATGATCCTTCAGAAATCATGCTAATATGCTGATTTGCTGCTCAAGAAACATTTCTGATTATTATCAATGTTGAAAACAGTTGTGCTGCCCAATATTTTTGTGGAAACTGATACATTTTATTTTTCAGGATTCACAGAAGAAAATAGAAAGTTCAAAAGAACAGCATTTATTTGAAATAGAAATCTTTTGATCAGTTTAGTATATGCTTGCTGTATGTTTTTTTTTTTTTTTAATTTTTACATTTTTTTTTAAATTTATTTATTTATTTGTTTTTTTCAAATTTGGTTTCTTAAATCCAAACTTTTGAATAAATAAAGGAATAAATTACATTTTAAAATATATTAAAATAGATAAACAGTTCTTTTAAATTTCTTTTAAATTGTGATAATATATTTTAATATTTAACAAAACAGTTTTAAATGTATTTTTGTAATAAATAAATGCAGCCTTGGTGAGAAAAAGAAACATTTATTCCAAAGTTTCAGAATTATAATTGCACACACACACACACGTGTGTATATACAGTATATATATATATATATATATATATATATACACAATTTATTTATCTGTTTATTTATTTAATTAATTAATTTTATTTTTTTTATTTATTTTTGCAGTTTTTGCCCTGAAATCAAAAACTGACAGACAGTGGCATGTTATAAATTGCATTCTGATGTATTTATAGCACACAAAATTGCACTTGCGTGGCTAGAAGCATATGAACTCAGTTTGTTTAAAGTATGTTTTGGGCTTTACATTGAGCGGGCATCGCTGGCAGTCATTGCCAATTTGCATAATGTCACCTCAAATTGCCTATAATGGGCTCAGTGGATGTGAACAACCCTTTTTGATTCAAAACCCAGCGCTGGTCCTCTTATGTCACCTTATGTCATTCCCTGCATGTACACGATACATAACGGCGCATGTTTGTGGTAACAGTCGCTGTGTTTAGGCAGCCGAACGTTACATATTCATTCAGCTCATTTTTTCCATTGCATCCATTGCATTCAATGAAACAATTACAGACGTCATGTACACCCAGGAGTTTGACATGTGTTCAGACTGTCATGGCAGAGATCCAGCACACTCCCAGCCCGCATTACATGCATCATTGCTAAATGATGTGTCAGTATGCAAGTGCATTCATGCCGTCGTGTTGTATGAATTGCTATTTCCATCCCAGCATGAATGTAAGCGCATGTCTGTATGTTTATGTCTCTTGGCAGAAAATGACCTTATTTGACTTATGGGCTCTTAAACAATTAGTTACAAGACTTATGTTTTGAATTTGCAATTTTTTAGTTAATATATTGTGACTGAGTTTTTATTTTGAAGCATTGAGTTAGTCACCATACGCCATTCTTCTTATATTAGTATTGAAACGGAAATCTTCTCATTCTGTTCAAATGATTCATACGAATTTGAGTTTAATGCCGAGTTTTAAGTTGTGCCAAATCAGGCGTCCTCTAAGAACAAGGAGGTATTTCTGAGAATTATTTCTTAATCTTTCAAAATGACTTTTTTTGCACAATATTGAAACGATTGGGTAACACATGTGAAAGTTGCAAAACATGATCGTGTTTTTTGCATAAGGCGTACAGTCCTGAAAATGTGGAAAAATGCGCTGGATTTGTGATCTGTCTTAATGAACATTGCTACGTTCACCTGCTGTGACTTACAGTGCATGAATTGCATGAAATGCATGCGACATAAACGTTATAGTACAACACCCAAGCAGGAATTTTACAAACAGCGGGTTCTTTAATCGTTGTTTACAGCACAGATCATTCTCATGTCAATCTCATGTCAGTCTCATGTCACATTTTACTTGATTTGTGTGTGAAGTTTGTGCATTACACCCATTTTACATTCTTGGCTTTGTAATTATGATTTACGGCCTAAAATCATGTGTCTAAACTGTAGACACTCTTAACCAGAATACAGACACCTCAGTGTTTTGTTTTAATTTTCTTCATTTTAGGCCTTTGAGATAGACTGGTGCGTCTACAAAGCTGTCTTGTATGGTATATACCATGTTGTTTTAGACATGTACCATGGTAGTACCATGTTTTGTGGAACATGCTCCATGTTCTGCACTTTTTTTGTAGCATAGTAGGTATAATCAGACACCATCTTTGTACCATTATACCATCATAGTAGTGTAAATAGTTTATATATTTTGATCCGTTTTTGCAGTACGGGAGTCTTTTATTCAAATGTGTGATGCAATGTTAATCTAGTATTATATTATTGTTTTTGTTAATAGTTTTATTTTTATATTTTCCATTTTTACCATAATTCTAGTGAAAATGTTTGTAATTTTTATTATTTTTTTTCTGTACGTCTATATAGTATTTATTTACTAGTTTTAGTTATCTTAGTACTTAAGGTTAAATTAATATTTTTATATTTTCTGTTTTCACTTTAATTTTAGTTAAAGTTTAAATAATTAATTTTTTTTGTCATTTTTATTGTATTTTTAAATATGTCTATGTTTTATTAATATTTATGTACTAGTTTGTTGTTTTAGGGCTTCAAGTTAAGCTTAACGGTTTAGATTTCTTTTTTATCTTTTGTTTTATTTTGTTTTTTTAATAATTTAATTTTAAAGTTTTAGTTGTTGTGTTTTGTCTTTTTTATTAGTTTTTGTTTTAAATATGTCTGTATAGTTTTTTATTAATCTTTATTTATTAGTCTTATTTATTTTAGCACTTCAAGTTAAACTAAACATTTTAGATTTTTTTTATTTTTGTATGTTTTATTATTTAAAAAATATGTCTATATAGTTTTTATTAATTTTATTTAATAAATTTAGTATAGTATTGAAGTTAAACTAAATGATTTAGATTCATTTTTAAATGTTTTGTTTCACTTTAATTTTAGTTAACATTTTATTTTTATTCATTTCTAATTTTTATATAATTTTATTAATTTTTAGTTTTTGTTTATATAATTTTAGATATTTTAGTGGTGAAATCAAACTACCTGAAATAAAATGTTTTTTTTTTTTTTTTAAAAAATGCATTTTATTCCATCTAATGAAAATGTGTATTTTTTTTTTTTTTATCATTTTAGTTAACTGTAATAACCCCGCTGTGACTTCCTTGCGTTTGTTCTGTGGCGTTCATGCAAAAGTCCTCGTAGTGGCGTGACTCTACATAGGGCTGCGTGCCTGAAGGATCCTTTCTAGTGTGTACCGCCGGAGAAACATCCCGCCAGCGAGTGTGTGAGCGCGAGTCTGAGAGTGAGTGGGATCCTGCCTGGACCTTTTATACCCGAGTTATTTTTAAACACACACCCCTTTCTTATTTCCGTGTTTCCTCCTGAGCCGCTCAGGAAGCAGCTTTGGCCTCATTTCCTGCACACACGCGGACAGATTCATGAGGAATAAAAGAATGATTGCATTGAGAAGCGCGGCCTCTGTAAGGAAAACACAAGAAGGGTGAAAAATTAAAAACAGAGTTGGTCTGGCACGTGCGACGGGCTCGAATGGAATTCAAAGGCCTGGATGGACTCCAGCTCTAATTTCAGTACGCCTGAAATATTTGTGGAAACTTCTGGAACAAGAACTCGCCTTTTTCCACCTGAGAACCGCACTGTTCGCATCCACATATTAAGACGAAACGTCACAAACAGAAACATATACAGGTGCATCTCAATAAATTAGAATGTCATGGAAAAGTTCATTTATTTCAGTAATTCAGCTCAAATTGTGAAACTCGTGTATTAAATAAATTCAGTGCACACAGACTGAAGTAGTTTAAGTCTTTGGTTCTTTTAATTGTGATGATTTTGGCTCACATTTAACAAAAACCCACCAATTTACTATCTCAACAAATTAGAATATGGTGACATGCCAATCAGCTAATCAACTCAAAACACCTGCAAAGGTTTCCTGAGCCTTCAAAATGGTCTCTCAGTTTGGTTCACTAGGCTACACAATCATGGGGAAGACTGCTGATCTGACAGTTGTCCAGAAGACAATCATTGACACCCTTCACAAGGAGGGTAAGCCACAAACATTCATTGCTAAAGAAGCTGGCTGTTCACAGAGTGCTGTATCCAAGCATGTTAACAGAAAGTTGAGTGGAAGGAAAAAGTGTGGAAGAAAAAGATGCACAACCAACCGAGAGAACCGCAGCCTTATGAGGATTGTCAAGCAAAATCGATTAAAGAATTTGGACCCCAAGGAATGGACTGAGGCTGGGGTCAAGGCATCAAGAGCCACCACACACAGACGTGTCAAGGAATTTGGCTACAGTTGTCGTATTCCTCTTGTTAAGCCACTCCTGAACCACAGACAACGTCAGAGGCGTCTTACCTGGGCTAAGGAGAAGAAGAACTGGACTGTTGCCCAGTGGTCCAAAGTCCTCTTTTCAGATGAGAGCAAGTTTTGTATTTCATTTGGAAACCAAGGTCCTAGAGTCTGGAGGAAGGGTGGAGAAGCTCATACCCCAAGTTGCTTGAAGTCCAGTGTTAAGTTTCCACAGTCTGTGATGATTTGGGGTGCAGTGTCATCTGCTGGTGTTGGTCCATTGTGTTTTTTGAAAACCAAAGTCACTGCACCCGTTTACCAAGAAATATTGGAGCACTTCATGCTTCCTTCTGCTGACCAGCTTTTTAAAGATGCTGATTTCATTTTCCAGCAGGATTTGGCACCTGCCCACACTGTTAAATGACCATGGTGTTGGTGTGCTTGACTGGCCAGCAAACTCACCAGACCTGAACCTCATAGAGAATCTATGGGGTATTGTCAAGAGGAAAATGAGAAACAAGAGACCAAAAAATGCAGATGAGCTGAAGGCCACTGTCAAAGAAACCTGGGCTTCCATACCACCTCAGCAGTGCCACAAACTGATCACCTCCATGCCACGCCGAATTGAGGCAGTAATTAAAGCAAAAGGAGCCCCTACCAAGTATTGAGTACATATACAGTAAATGAACATACTTTCCAGAAGGCCAACAATTCACTAAAAATGTTTTTTTATTGGTCTTATGAAGTATTCTAATTTGTTGAGATTGTGAATTGGTGGGTTTTTGTTAAATGTGAGCCAGAATCATTACAATTAAAAGAACCAAAGACTTAAACTACTTCAGTCTGTGTGCACTGAATTTATTTAATACACGAGTTTCACAATTTGAGTTGAATTACTGAAGTAAATGAACTTTTCCATGACAGTCTAATTTATTGAGATGCACCTGTAGTATCTGATGACTTATTGTCTGCACATCACGGGCCTATTAAACAAGACTGTTTGGAATTTCTCAGTGTTGCATAAGACTCTTATAGCATCAAATTACATAATTCCACCTTTTCTTGATAGCGTGTTACTAATTACATAACATTTGTTTATAGGAAGCACGTGTCTCCTCACAAAACATGAGGAAGAGCAACCTAGGTAGCATGTTAAGATGTCATAGTCATGCTTGCGACGCAAAAGTAGGCAGGAAAATGATGCTCTTTTAAGATACCTTCCTATCCTTTATGAAGAACATAAACTCTGCAGGTCACTAGGTTTTTGATCAGAGTCAGTGTTACTGAAGCAACATTGATATACTAATATTTTTGTTAGTATTTTTAATTACTTTGTATTTTTAGTTTTCATTTTATTTTTAAAATTTTAGGGTTTTTTTGTCGTTTTAATTAGTTTTTTGTCAAGATTTCTATTTTTTTAATTTTTAATAATTTAATGTTAAAGTTTTAATAAATTTGCTGTGTCATTTTTTTGTCATTTTTTTAGTTTTAGCTTTTTGTCAATATTTTACATTTTTTTAGGTTTTTTGTTTTCATTTTCATTTTAGCTACATTTTTAATCATTTTGTTGTGTGTTTGTCATTTTTATTAGTTTTTGTTTTTTTGTCAGTATTTTGGGTAATTTTTTTATTTTTAGGTCTTTGGGTTTTCATTTTAATTAAAGTTTCAGTGATTTTGCTGTTTTTTGTCATTTTTATTAGCGTTTGTTTTTGTCAATATTTCAGTTTTTTTTTCACTTTTGTGTTTTTTTATAACTTATGAGTTTTTGTTTAAGCCAATATTTTGGATATTTTTTATTTATATATTTTTATTTTTCATTTTAATTCTAGTTAATGTTTTAGTAATTTTTTTGGGTGTTTTTGTCCTTTTTATTAGTTTTTATTTTTTGTAAATATTTTGGATAATGTTTTATTTTTAGAATTTCAGTTTTCTTTTTAGTTTTAATTTGCTGTGTGCATTTGTCAGCTTTATTAGTTTTTTTTTAAATGCCTCTATAGTTTTTATTTTAGTTTTAGTTTTTAGTTTATTTTAATACAACGTTGCATTGACAACTAACTGAAATAAAATAGGCTTAAGTTTTCTTTTCTTTTATTTTAGTTAATGTTTATTTTATGTCAAGTAATGTTTTTTTATGGTTTTAATTTTAGTTTTAGTTAATGATAATAACCCTGATCAGAGTTTATGTGTTAATAAGTTACTTACAGACCTCAAATATGCACAGAATAATAATGCATGCACAGAAGCATCAACACCTGCAGCATATCAAAATGTTTATTAGTTTCTGCTTTCTATTAAAACGAAAGCCATGGCACACAGAACTATACGCCATTTGTTCCAAAAAGAGCGTCACATTACCCACATTGCATTGCTCTAACACCTTTCCAGGGGTGATTGTGAACTCTGTTATGACAGAGCGCTGGCTGAAGGCTTCGGCTCGTCGTATTGAGTCCATAAGGATCTAATTGGGACTCAAGCAGCGAGTGCGGTTCTCATTTATTAGCTGTTAGCACCTAATCATGGCTGTGTTCGGGTCGCACAGCCAAACGCGGCCTCCTCAAGTGTTTTCATTGTCAAAATGAGATGTGAAAGGTGCTTTCTGTGTGATTAACGGAAGCACACGCTGTAGTTGCGTGACATTTAGCGTTGTGACCATGGGTTGTGTCAACAGTGAAGCAGAGAGACCTGGGTTTCAGTCCTCGTAACTCCGTTTTGTCCTTTTCAGCGCTCGCTGATACTTTCTGGCAGATGTTATTTTTTATGTGAGCGCTAATGGTTCACAGTTGAAAGGCAACAAAATGTAAAATTTAGTGTATAACAGACTTTCTTTCATTAAAATCACAGCTGATTTTGTAGGCCGGCATTGAATCTGAGGCCATAGAATTCAATTCTTATATGTTTCTTTATTAAATATTTGGACTAATAATCCGTTCAGTGTCCGATACAGTGTTTTAAAACATATTTTATATTTAAATGTAATATGCAGATTTCAGATAGGAGAGTGTCCAATATTAAACATATTTTTTTCTTTGCATTATAATAACTGCTCTTAAATTCAACATGATATCATTATTTAATTTTTTTACATTCTTAATGCATGTTCCTGCTTTTACTTGGCACAATTCATAAGCTATTCCAAAGAGGAAAAATTGTTTATTTATTTTAAATGTGTTTTTAATGTTTTATCTTGAAGTAATAACTTTCTCTGCCACCCTTTTTTGATTTATTAATTAAAAAAAAAAAAAAAAAAAAAAATATATATATATATATATATATATATATATATATATACATACATATATATGTTTTATCATGAATTAATAACATGCTCTGTCACTCTTTTTTAATATATTAATTTTCAATTAATTTAAAATGTATTTATTATAAATTTATTTTAAAATTATTTATTGAATTTTTATTTTTGTATTTTTATTTATGTGTTTTTATGTTTTATCATGAAGTAATAGCTAATAGCTCTGCCACTCATATTTGTTATAATCCATTTAATTCTCAGTGGATAAATTCAAATACATTTTTTCATTCAGTATCTGGTTTGTCTTGAAAATGTTACACTATTAAACTAAAATGGGTAAAAAGGAAGTAAAATGGGCAAATAGTTTCATGTTGACTTTAAAAATCCGTAACATGTCCATGCCTTGAAAACTTAAGTCTTATTGTTTAATTGCAACCGTATGATATTTCAGACGGTCAGTCGGACAGCAGTCGTTGATGGCGCAGACGCGCATGTCTGTGTTTCTTCTCTGATACCTAAGATACAGAAGCAAGTGCATTTGGACATTCCAGCAGCAAACTCTAGCAGCTGAGCAAACATCGCACACTTAAACAGAACAAACCTGTACAGTCTCTTCATTCAAACACTCGCAATACATCCTTCAGTACAGACATCCACACACTCCATCAGTATCTACATATATAAACCTCAGTGGGAAAGAGAAATCTGACTGTATAAATACTCAGAGTATGTGCTTAAACGTATCCGTGCACATATGGATCTGATTTAAATATCATGTGTGTAATTTATGCATCAGTTTTACTATTGATTATAGTTATGGTTAGAGGTTTGATTTTGATATACTGTGTCATTGGAGGGCAGTTAGTAGTGGAATATAACTAAAAATGTTTGTTTATAAATTAAAATGATACTAAATTATAAAATGAAATTTGTTTATAAATATTATCTAGGTTTTTGCTGAGTTATTATCTTTAATTAAAACTGAAACTAATACCATTAAAACCATTATCATTATTTCAAATAAAACATTAAACTGAAAACATTAAAGATAAAACATTTACTGAAACAAAATAAGATATTAAAAAACATATTTCAGCTAGTTGCCAAAATGACAAACTTTTAGTTTAACTTGAAGTATCAAAAATAACTACAGAAAAAAATTAATGAATAAAAATAACTACAAAAAAACACACAACAAAAGCTATAAAAACTTAATCAAAATTAAAATTAAAATGGAAAATATAAAAATAAAAACTTCAAATTCTAAATATTAATTAATATAATGAAATATTAATGTAATATGTAAAAATAAAAATAAAAAAATATTCAAAATAGTAATTCTAATATATATTAATGGCACTAAAATAATAATATTTTAATATCAGAGTGTTCTGTTCACATTAAAGTCTGTATAAAAAAAACTAAACCGTGACTAAAATAAAAATGGAAAATATAAAAATTCAAAATATTAATTAAAACTATATATTATTATATTATTAATATATTAACGACTATAAAATAGCATATTAATTTATGTTCACATTAAGGTCTGTATATATATATATATATATATATATATATATATATAAAAAACCTAATAAAAATGCCAAAAACAATAAAATTACTAAAATCTTAACAAAATTTAACTAAAAATAAATAAATAAATAAAAACTACAATATATATTAATGATAGTAAAATAACACTGGGTTTGTTTCATTTCAACATCACTGTGTTCTGTTCACATAAAGGACTGTATGAAATCTTCTTATGAAGTTCATGACCTTTTGACCTTTTGCATGAACCGCCGAAGCTCTCACACATTATATCATCCTCTTAAGCAACCCGCCATGACTCTTCTTCTGTTTCTTTTGGAAATTACGCATAATCATTTGTTCCTGTGATTCAAACACTCGACAGTCCAGGAATATTTTCCAACCACAGGTACGAACCTCATGCTTGACCTACAGAGAAGCCAAAAAATTCCTGATCCAGGTGTCCATAACTGTTGTTTTTCCTTGTTTACGTTACAAGAGACGATCTGTGGTTGCAAACTAGTATCTGTGGCCCACCTGAGCGTCTCAGATGGTTATGTAAAAGAAAGGCCAAAGGTTTGACACCTGCCTCATTTCTCAGTTGTGTTTTTCCTCGTTTTTCAGAGGAAGCGCAGCAGGATCGGACCGCTCTGTGTTCTGACATTTATCAATCGTCATCAAGCCTCTTGGGGCCTTTTACGCTTCAGACTGTTTCCTGAGCATGCGGTAAATGCCGTCATTAAGGTCACGCAGGTCAAGAGCTACCGACTGGAAAAGTAGGTTGCATCTGGTTCAAAACGGTGATAAACCGGCTCGAACCGGTTCCTTGTGACTCTTCCAGTGCTGTAGTGTGTGTCATTTTAAGGGTGTTTTATTTTTTATACAGGACGCAGCATACTGGAAATGACCAACAGAAGTATGCATCATGATTAGAGAACCAAGACTGAATGATTCTTGCTGGTTAAGCTAGTTAGTTGGAGGCTTTTCAGATGTTAAAGACCCTAGTAATCTCGCATGAGATCTCAAACTGTGCTCAGATTTGCTCACGATACCAAATTCTGCAATCAAAAGTCAGAGACCTCTATATGAGCTCAAACGTTTCTCATCAAATTATCTGAATTTTATAGGTAATGCTTTAAAATAAGGCTTCATTTGTTAGTATTAGTTCACTACAGAGTCCAGATTGGTCAATGTCGAATAAATTTAATGCCATTTTTTTTCTTTTCGTTATGAAAACTCCTCTTAAATCCAGCATGATATCAGCATTGAACCTTTTTTTCTTTCTTCATGCACATTCGTGCTCATATTCGGTGAGATTCATTGTTGCACTTTATTCCAAAGAACAAAAATTATTGTTTATTTATTTTAAATGTATTCATTTTAAACATATTTATTTTACATTTATATTAAATTTTATTTATTTATTTTTTTTTTTTTTTTTACGTAAAATGAAGTAAAATGGGCAAATAGGTAAAACCTTACTTTATTCATGCATGTTCCTGCTCTTGTTCAGTATGATTCATTGATGCACATTATTTCAAAGATGAAAAAAATATGATGTATTTATTTAGTTATGTTGTATTTCTTAACATTAGTTAATGCACTATGAACTAACATGAACAACCAAAAAACAATAGTTTTTTATAAACAAAAATACAATATATTGCTCACTGTTAGTCCAAGTTAGTTAATATCTTAATAAATGAGACCTTTTTGTACAGTGTTACCATAGCTTTATGTTCTTACTGATTGACAACCATCTATTTTTATTTTTAGGAGAAACCTCTGAGGCAAATTCGATACTTCAATAAGACATAACTGAGAGCAACTACATTTTCAGCATGTTAGTGAGGATTTCGCAGATGAGATGGACTATACCACGTCTAACTTTTAGGTCGTGACTCATCACATCTTTTCCCATTAATCGTAATGAGTTAAGATTCAGGACTCATGGGAAAATGGAACAATCCGCCCTGAATGCGGTCAAATCCACTAGCTTTGGGAGTTCACATAGAGTTGTCAGGCCAAATGACCCTCATATTGATGATCGTGTTATTCACAGCTACAGGCCCATACTAGTGCTGATCATCAATCCAGATTCTTTGGTTGAAGGTAGAAGCGCTTGTCAGGTCAGCTGTTAAACAGTTCAACAGTCATGAGTAAATTTGTGAACCTGTTTTAGGGTGTAACCCCCACTGACTAATTACGATGTTTGGGCTTGGCTGTAACGATGGCCACAAGTCGCTGAATTCAACGGAGATCTGAAGACGAGCGTATAGGTGTGAGCACGCGATATCGGCTCTTGACACGCGCCGATGCGAGCGCTTTCAACAAACCTGTGTTTTTCATTGGTCATGTGGTCATGTGGTTTGTGATCGCTACTCTTGATGTAGTTTTTCACTTTCGTGATTAGTGCGGGTAACGATAGAAAGCGTTGCTTTGGGTTCACACAACAGGAAGCCCGTGCAGGCTGTGGTTCAGCGGACACGCCCTGCGCTGAATGATCCAACTAGAGCTGCATTAACGCCTTAACTGCTGAACTCTAAGCTACGAGCCGATTCGATTAAATCACTGTTTATGCGGTCAGAAAAAAGCGTGCTTCCGAATGCGGTCACAACATGAGTCTCGGGGAAGCTGCTTTCGGGTTGTCGCTTCTCAGAATGCAAGCGGCTCGTGATTTAAGTCGATGGCTACCAGAAACGGTAGTGAAAATGTAAAGGAGATTTCGATCAAATCACTCATCATGCAGTAAAAAAAAAAAACGTGTTTAGCATTGTCACAATTTTAGTTTTGAGTAAGCTTCTTTCAGACCGTTGCTTCTCAGAATGCAAGCTGCTCGTGATTTAAGACGATGGCTACTAGAAACAGTAGTGAAAATGTAAAGAAGATTTCGATCAAAAAAGTGTGTTTAGCACTGTCACAACTTTAGTGCTGAGGAAGCTGCTTTTGGGCCGTTGCTTCTCAGAATGGAGGCAGATCATAATTAGTTACTTAAAGGGATAGTTCATCCAAAATAAAAATTCTGGCATCATTTACTCAACCTCAAGTTGTTACAAACCTGTTTGTCTTTCTTTCTTCTTTTGAACATAAAGGAATATATTTTGAAGAATGTTGGTAACCAAACAGTTGCTGATAGCCATTGAATTCCATAGTATGGAAACAAAATACTATTGAAGTCAATGGCTTCCAGAAACTGTAGTGAAAATATAAGTATCTAGGTAGATTTTGAGTAAATCTGTTTATGCGGTCAGAAAAAAAGCGTGCTTCCGAATGCGGTCACAACATGAGTCTCGGGGAAGCTGCTTTCGGGTTGTCGCTTCTCAGAATGCAAGCGGCTCGTGATTTAAGTCGATGGCTACCAGAAATGGTAGTGAAAATGTAAAGGAGATTTCAATCAAATCACTCATCATGCAGTCAGAAAAAAGCGTGTTTAGCACTGTCACAACTTTAGTGTTGAGGAAGCTGCTTTCGAGCCGTTGCTTCTCAGAATGCAAGCAGATCATAAGTAGTTACTTAAAGGGATAGTTCACCCAAAATAAAAATTCTGGCATCATTTGCTCAACCTCAAGTTGTTACAAACCTGTTTGTGTTTCTTTCTTCTGTTGAACACAAAAGAAGATATTTTGAAGAATGATGGTAACCAAACAGTTGCTGGTAGCCATTGACTTCCATAGTATGGAAACAAAATACTGTGGAAGTCAATGGCTACCGTAAACTGTAGTGAAAATATAAGTATCTTACTGTAGTTAAGTAGATTTTGTCAAATAGATTTTGATTAAATCACTGTTAATATGGTCAGAGTAAAAGCGTGTTTCTGAATGTATTCACAACATTAGTGTAGACGAAAATGCTTTCAGGCTGCTGGTAGCTATTGACTTCCATAGTTTGGAAAAAATTTTAGCTTTCGTTAGGTATATTTCAATTAAATCATTGTTTATGTGGTCAGAAAACATCAAACTGCTGTAAATTTTTATAGTGTTTTATAGTTTATAGTGAGTCTGTACTGAAATTTTAGTATTTTACACCAGAAAGTAGCTTCAATCTCTACTAGCTATGTTGGGATTTGTGTTTTGCTCAATGCAGTATTTTTCTGATGATATAATTCATTATTCATTATTCATATATTTAATATATAGAGTCATTTTTTTTGGCACAAAAACATTTTTTTGATCAAATGACCTCTGTTATGGAGACAGCATTTAACTTATGCACAACGTACAACTAAAACCACTAGAATACACCCTTATTTATATAACTAAGAACAGAGTAATGAACAACAGAATCAGTTCATATGAATGAACCCTCTGAACGAACCGATTCACTACAATGAATGAGTCAGTAGAATTCAGAAAAGCAGATCTATCTATCGTTCTGTCACCTCAGAGTCAGTTCATTTCAATGAACTCCTCGAATGCACCGATTCACTAGAATGAATGAGTCATTGCAATTCAGAATTGAAGATTTGCTTTGTTTAAGGTTAATAGTGGCTTTAACCTGGTGTTTGGTGTAGTTTGGAATGCATTTTTCTTTTTTTAATTCGCCAAAAACCATCTGAAAGGTGTGTACATAATGCAAAGCAAACCTCTGCACCAATTACAACATTTTAAACTTTTTGGCTTTCCCTTTTAAGAGACTCCATGCAAGTGCACAGAGGATTTTAAACATAAGGCTGTTCTGAGCGATTGTTTTTATAGATAGAAACTATGAATCATCTTGCAATGTAGGGAAGCACATAGGAGGGCATTTGGGTGGTTACAGTGCGCAACTGTCAAAAAAAGAAATAAAACATACAACAGCTGAAGGCGGGTGGGCGGTTGTTCGTTTTTTATGTTTTTGATTATGAAGATTTTCAGTTTGGGAATAGATTGATTTAGGTACAGTCAGCTATTTTGAACCACAAGAAAAGAAAACATGGGCTGACTTCAAAGCCTGTCCAAACATACATTTCTGACATGTTTCATGAGCTTTTGGGTAATGCTATAATTGCCTTGTGGTATTTTCTGAACTGTCTTTTCTCACAAAGTCTGACTATAATAGCTGTTAAGCATAACCGAAGGAGAGAGAGACATAACAGCATTTGAAAGACACCCGAAAGGCTCGCAAGCAGGTAATTAAGATGTATTGCATTTCAAGCGCACTTTGAAACAGTAGGTGCATAGTTTGGGACTTGACTTGTACAGAGAATTATCTCGATTCGATCTCGTGCAGCTGCTCTGGGGTTTGAACTGCTTGACCTGCAGTGATTAAGTGACTTGTGTTGATCGGGTGGGTTCGAATTTCCTTCACTGGCGGGTGACCGAGGAAAATATTATGGCTGATCCACTGTGACTCATGACACTTAATAGAGTTCACACCCATGTTTCATTTACCTGTCTGTCTATCTGTCTATCTATCTATCTATCTATCTATCTATCTATCTATCTATCTATCTATCTATCTATCTATCTATCTATCTAGCTATCTATCTAGCTATCTATCTAGCTATCTCTCTAGCTATCTATTAGGGGTGTAATGGATCACAAAATTCACAGTTCGGTTCGATACGACACAGTGGTGTCACGGTTCGGTACGTTTTCGATACAGGGGGCGGGGCAATTGGTTACGTCGCAATGTTGGAAATATTTCTGTTTTAAACCATGAAGGTGAGCCAATGGATGTCACACAAGCACACGTTTGCACCAGGGTTTGCACACGTGCAAACTTTGTGCAAGATTTATGCTGTTGAACGTCTTAATCTCAGTCAATTCACTATAAGCAGAAAGTGAAAGTAAAAAGGGAATGACAGAGTAATGACGAAGCTTTCAGCATCTGATGCCGCTTATTCTCTCAGAGACAAAGAGAAACGAATCTGCTTCAACATATGCTGATAACGATATAGCCTATAGCTTTTTTTCATTTATTTCCTTAATATTTCTCTTGTGTCCCGTACATAGTGAAAAAAAAATGAGAAGAAACATATTTTGTGTTAAACAGGTTGTTTTTGAAAGTCGGTGCTTGAAATAAAAGCTTTTTATTTCATTGATTTTTATTGATGACTGCAGTGTTAATATTTTAATTATAGGACTATAATTCATTGTAGGTAGCCGTAGCCTATAGTCTAATAGACCTGTTTTAAAAGACCTTTTTAAAAAACATTTTAATTGAGGAGTAAATAGCCTAATCTTATCCTCGCAGCACGTCAGTTATGCGGTAATTATTGCGGGGCAAATTAATTGTACTTTTAATTTAATAATAAAAGTAACTTCATAATAATAATAGGCCTAATAAAAATAAGAATGTGACAGGCCTACATTAATTGGAAATGCCAAATCCTCTTAATATTGCCAATAATTGATGTTTTTGACAATATCTCTGGCTATCGTCAATACAAGATCATCGTCTTTCAATGCACCCCAGAAAGGGGAGGTTATCACTGGGCAGACAGCAAGATGCCTGTTACGTCATTTGGGCTGCGTTGTTGAGCGCAGTGGCACTGATATTTCACACACTTTAAGCTCTTTTATTTTACAAATGTAATAGGATTAGTTCAACGAATTGTTCGGTTTGTAATGCGTTCCGAACCGAAAGCCTCGTACTGAACGGTTCAATACGAATACGCGTATTGGTACACCCCTACTATCTATCTATCTATCTATCTATCTATCTATCTATCTATCTGTCTATCTGTCTGTCTGTCTATCATTTTATCGTTCCATTGTTCCATCCATCCATCCATCGTTCTATCATTCTGTCATTCCATCCATCCATCGTTCTATCATTCCATCCATCCATGCATCCATCCATCCATCCATCCATCATTTTATCATTCTGTTGTTCCATCCATCCATTCATCCTTCTATCAGTCCATCCATCCATCTATCCATCCATCTATCTACTGTTCCGTTCTATTGTTCTATCTATCATTCATCCATCCATTCATCATTCTATCTATTGTTGCATCCATCCATCCATCCATCCATCTAATGTTCCATTCATCCATTGTTTTATCCTTCTGTCATTCAATCCATCCATCGATCCATCCATCCATCCATTCATCCATCATTTTATCGTTCTATCTATTGTTCCATCCATCCATCCATCCATTGTTCTAATGTTCCATCCATCCATCGTTTTAACATTCTGTCATTCAATCCATCCATCCATTCTTCCATCCATCCATCAATCCATCCATCGTTTTATTTCATTTCATTTTTTCATTTCATTTATTTAATCAGGGACAATGCACATTAATAATACAAACAATATGTAAAATGCACCAGATTTAGTCAACACTGTCCAATTTTCATCCGTAGTCCCTTTTAGCATTTTATGACTTTATCGTTTTATCTATTGTTCTATCCATCCATCTATTGTTCTAATGTTCCATCCATTCATCATATTATCGTTCTGTTGTTCAGTCCATCCATCCATCCATCATTTTATCATTCTATCTATTGTTCCATCCGTCCATCCATACATCGTTTTATCGTTCTATCTAATGTTCCAACTATCCATCCATCCATCCATCCATCGTTTTATTGTTGTCATTCAATCCATCCATTTATCCATCCATCCATCATTCTATCGTTCTACCATTCCAACCATCCATTTATCCATTGTTCTATCTATTGCTCCATCCATCTATCTATCGTTCCATCTATCCATCGTTCTATCATTCTGTCTTTCATACTTATTTTTTCTGTCATTTCTATCTATCATAGCCTTTTTTGTACTTGATGTAGTGTCATATTTTTTATATGAGTACATTGCATAATCCACAAATTATGATTATATAAATTATTATTATTATTATTATTACAAAACTGGTTTCAGTCAATGTGAGGGGGCGTGTCTGACGTAACTCCACTGTTCCGATTGCCCGCTCCCGCTCCTCACCTCTCAGTAGTGATGTAGTCATCTGACATCATCTCACAGCCAGTCTGTGTTTGTTATACATTGTAACACCGATTGCTTGGCAACAGCACACCTTTGGAAAAGGAATGTATCCACTCTAGAATGTTGATTTTCTCATCATTCTGATGGAATGGTGATGCGGTGAAAGAGACAATGTGAACCTGAGGTGAAAGGTCAAGCAGGCTATTGGTCAGTCTGAGAAGGACATATGGCCTGGAGGAGGTTGTGTCATAACCTCTGTCCTCCTTCACCTTGACTGTTCATCTCCTCCTGTCTTTCTAGGTGACCTTTCATCACCTCCAGGCTTGTGTGCTAATCAGTGGAGCTGTCAAGGGCTGCTAAAGCGTGACCCCGGCCCAGGGCCAGAGTGTGTCACAAGCGCCAGGCGCTCGTCTGTATTAAGCATTTCTTTTGTTGTTGTTGTTTAAGTGAGTGAGGGTGCAAGTCTGGACAACTTCTTCCTGCTTAGGGTGTGATTTTGTCCGTCTTTGTGCAATCAACGGATAAGAGCGTCTGATCCCTAAACTGAGCGATGTGTCCCCTCCAGTTACAGAGCAGCTGTCTGAGAGACCTGCTCTACCTGTGACCCATAAGAAAGAAAATCACCTTTGAAATGGTTTCATTACCGGTCAAAAGTTTGGAACAATTACAAGTTTTTTATGTTTAAGAAACACACACACACACACACACACACACACACACACACACACACACACACACACACACACACACACATCAATCATATTTTAACAGTTTATGCTGCTTAATACTTTAGTGGAAACTGTAATGCACTACCATTTAAAAGAAAAGAAAATAATACTTTTATTCAGCAAGGATGCATTAAATTGATCAAAAGTGACAGTAAAATGCTCACAAATCATGGTTTCACAAAAATATTAAGCAGCAAAAATGTTTTCAACATTCATAATAATAACAAACATTAATAATTCAGCAAATCAGCATATTAGAATGATTTCTGATCATGTGAAGACTGGAGTAATGATGCTGAAAATTCATCTTTGATCTCAGGAATAAATTACATTTAAAAATATATTCAAATAGTAAAAAGTTATTTGAAATTGAAATAATATTTCACAATATTACTGTTTTTAATGTATTTTTCATCAAATAAATGCAGCCTTGGTGAGCAGAAGAGACTTCAAAAACGTTACAAAATTTTAATTATTCCAATCTTTTGACTGGTAGTGTAGATTAGACGAAAAGCATAACTTCTTGCATAACTTAATTAAACTGAATCAAATAAACAAGGTTTGTGTGTGAAGAATCAGATGGCAGGCCGAATGATTGCCAGGTTTATTCTCGTTGTAGTAATACTGGTAATGTGAACTAATCAGTTGTTCGTTTGCATTGTCATCAGTCTCTGAGAATAGCATCAGAGGAACGAAAGGGGTTTTTTTTCTGGAGTTTCATACCTTAACCATTTCCTGTCCCAACCTGAGCCGTTCATCTGTTTCAAAAGATACGGAAACGTTCAAAAGGGGGAAAAGTCCCGTAAAACACGCGTTTATATTCTGTTTTCATTTTTACTCATGCGTTGCCTGTGTCTCTCCAAAATCTGCATTAACAAAATGCATGCATTCATGCACGGCCTCATTAGCACATGTGTTTAATGTTACACTGAAATTGCATTCTTAAAAGTTTTTATTTTAGTTTTCCCAAAAATAAAAAGATGTTTTCTCACCCTGATATTATTTCAAATCTGTATGCTATTATTTTTTCCATGCATCATGAAAGTTGACATTTCCTGAACACTTGTTATGCAGCTCTTTTTATAGCTTATAATGACCAGATGCTGTCAAGCTCCAAAAAAACAATAAAAACCACCATAAAAGGGTAATATGAAATACTAATATGAGTTGGAACGACATAAGGTTGAGTAAATAATGACAGCACTTTCATTTTTTGAGTGAACTTTCCTTTTTCACTGATCCATGGTGATCGCTGACAAAATATATGAATCACCGAATGCCTCTGTCACCTTTCATTTTGAAATGAGCCTCAGTGTGTCTCTCTTCCACCTGAGGGCCCTCAGAGGTCGTGACATCACTCCTGAAATGCAACAAAGCATTTCCACTTTAGCATGAACATGAGCGTGAAGGTAATACAGAAGTGCTTTTACATCCAGACATATTTGGGAGATCAACAGGAAATCAAATCATTGACTTTGTTAAAGGAATAGTTCACCCAAAAATGAAAATTTGCTGAATACGTCCTCATCCTCAGGCCACCCAAGATGTAGATGAGTTTGTTTCTTCATTAGATTTGGAGAAATGTAGCATTCCATCACTTGCGCACCAGTGGATCCACTGCAGTGAATGGGTGCCGTCAGAATGAGAGTCCAAACAGCTAATAAAAACATCACAATAATCCACAAGTAATCCACACCACTCCAGTCTAGCAATTAATGTCTTGTGAAGCCAAAAGCTGCGTGTTTGTTAGAAACAAATCCATCAAGACGTCTTTAACTTCAAAATATTGCTTGCAGCTAAAATAGGAGTCCTCTATACATAACATTGCTTTCTCCGGTGAAAAAGTCATCTCTTCTGAATCAGGAGAGAACTCTGCATTGTTCAAGCACTGTTTACACACCAAAACAGTCCAAAACAGCTCTAAACAAATATGTGGGTGGATTTTGATGTGAGAGAACAACAGGAGATGGACTTTTTCACTGGAGTAAGCACTATTGTGGATAATGGACTCGTATTTTAGTCAAAAGTGGCAGTTTAAACATCCTAATTGTGGATTTGTTTCTAACAAACACGCAGCTTTTGTCTTCTCAAGATATTAATTGTTGGTTGGGTTGGTGTGGATTATTGTGATGTTGGACTCTCATTCTGACGGCACCCATTCACTGCAGAGGATCCATTGGTGAGCAAGTGCTGGAATGCTACATTTCTCCAAATCTGATGAAGAAACAAAATCATCTACAGTTTGGATGGCCTGAGGGAAAGTACATTTTCAGTTAATTACTATTTTGTTAACACTGTTTAGGATATCAGGCTGAGATCCTTTGGTGTATGTCAGGTACTGTTGAAGACCTTTTATGATTCTGTGGTATCATCTGTGATCTTGTATGCTGTCATCTGGTGGGGAGGGGGATTGTTGGAAAAGGAGAAGAACAAACTCAATAAGCTGATAAAAAAGGCAGGTTCTGTGGTGGGTTGTGTGTTACCCACTATTGATGTGATAGCACAGGATATAATGACTGATAAATTGGTCAGTATAATGAATCAAGATTGTCATCCTCTCCATGAAGCAGTTCAAGCCTGTGTGAGTTCTTTTAGCTCAAGATTAATTCAGCCCCGGTGTTATAAGGAACGATATAAAAAGTCATTTTTACCGACAGACGTTAGATTATATAATCAATGTCATATTAGATGACTGATGCAGAATTTTTAAATTGTATTCTGTATTTACATGGTGTAGTGCGTACCTTGATGCTTGAAACAGGATTGTGCAGTATTTTGATTTATTTATTTATTTTATTACTATCTATCTATTGTGTGGTGAGCTGTGCTGTGATATGTGAATTTCCCTTTGGGATTAATAAAGTCAATCAAATCAAATCAAATCAAATCAAATATGGAAGTAAGATAAAGTGATGGAAACGAACAAATGAATGAAATGCTCCTGTTAGAGCAGGGGTGTCAAACTCAGTTCCTGGAGGGCCGCAGCCCTGCAGAGTTTTGTTCCAACCCTACTCCATGTGGTTTTTAAATAGGCCTGAAGGACTTGATTAGCTGGATCAGGTGTGTTTAATTAGGGTTGCATCTAAACTCTGCAGGGCTTCGGCCCTCCAGGAACTGAGTTTGACACCCCTCTGTTAGAGGAACCACCTCAATCTTTCAATTCTTTCATATGTGCTTCACTGTTTTTAGAGCAGTATAAGGTTCAGACCTTTCCATGGGACGCACAATCATTGACACCAACAATATAAGAAATGCGACTTGTTTCTCCTCCCATTTCAAAGGTGCTGACCTAAACTATGTACATATATTGATTTTCACGTTTTTTTGCCTCCCTAACAGACCCGATTGTCTGGTCACGACCCCCCAGTTGAGCACCTCTGCTTTATAATATCATAACTTTACAGTTGGCTTGGTTAGTTGTTTTTGTTCCTGGGTGGGAGTGTTTATGAGAGGACGGCCGTAAACAGGAGGAAGGAGGTTGTTGTTGAGGTTGAGTAGCGGTTTGTGTGGTGAGAAGGGTTATGCTCGTATACCGCCCTGAAAGGAAGCCCGTACAACACACATACACACGCTCACATCAACAACAGATATGTGCATACAGATTGAGAATTCAGTCCCGATGCACAAACGAGTGAGTGTTGCTTTGATTTGATTCGGGTCAGTGGCACTGCAGAAAGATTGTTGCATCGCTGCAGTGACTTCACAATAGGTGCGTTTCCTACTTTTATAATAGCTTCCAGATGCACGTCTTTAGCGAATAGTGCCTTGAGTATTTCCTTTAACATTGCTCTTATCATTATCTGTTTATAAAGGGCTGGTCTCTGTTCACTGATGCATATGCACACAATATTTAATGATGTTTGATGCATGCATGCAAAACTGCAAAGCACTTTCTTGATCTAAGAAACTCTAATCTGATAATCAGAAGCACAGGTTTTTAATCGGTTTACATAGAAACAAGTTGTGTTTGCAAGGTATCAGGCTGATATTATGAATGCATCTGAGGAAGAACTAATCATTGAATATGTCAAAGTTTACCAGATTAGTGACATTAAATCTTTGAGAGATTTGTTTCAGGAACTTCGTAGCAATTGAAATGATCTGCATATTTTCTACTGTTTTTATGTGTTTTACCTATGGATGTTAATGGATCATGCAGAACAGTTATTTTAATTTTTTATTTTTCACATCAGTTCATATGAACCTGCCACTAAACTGGTTAATTGTTTTACACAGATTATATTGAATGCATTTAGCTACAAGGTTTAATACAAACTTAATTTATGGGAAAAATGTAGATTTTAATTTTAATTGTAGATAATAATAATAATAATAATAATAATAATAATAATAATAATAATAATAATACATTAATAAATATTAATGAATTTATTTATTTAATGTAAGAATAAGCCTAAGCTTGAAAGCTTTAAAAAATAACCTTAAAAAGATGCAAATTATTCCTGCTATATACTATGAAGTGTTTTTTTAAATATATATTTTATTATATAATTAATATATCATGGACGTATTTGGATCACTGGATTAATTTGATTAATTAATGAATTATCACTAGTATCATCATTATTTTTAGAAGCCTAATTTCATTCACAATAATGTTTTTATTGCAATAAATAATTATTTATTTATTAAGTTAACATAAGCTTAATTTCTATTTTAATATTAATTTTAAAATATGCAAATGATTCCTGCTATATACAACAATTTCATAACATTTTTAAGTTTTGAATTGATATATCGTGGATGTATTTGGATCGCTAGATTAATTTATGATTAATTAATGAACACTATATTGCCAAAAGTATTGGGTCACCCCCTTCTAATGAACAGGTTTGACTACTTTAGTAATTTCCATGAGTACAAATCTTAATGTTTAACCATATAATGATATTCTAGGGAATTGTGTGCTTCTAATTTTAAAGCAACAGTTTGGACAGGACCCTTTTCTATTCTAACATGACAATGCCTCTGTGTATAAGGCAAGATTCAGAAAGAAATGATTTAGTCAGTGTGGAAGAACTTGACTGGTCTGCAGAAAGCCAAGTCCTAATTCAAGCTGAACACCTCTGGTGTGAATTTAAATGCAGACCTTGAGCCAAAAACTCATCACCAAACACCAATGACTTGTACATATGGGTACAGTCATTTTAGACATTTCCAAAACTGTTGCAACAGAGATGGAAATACAATTTTTAAATACAAGCATTATGTTTCCATCTTTGTTGCCACAGTTTTGGAAGTGCCTTTTCTGTTCTAAAGAAGGGGGTGTCCCAATACGTTTGTCCATATAGTGTATGTACAAGTCATTGGTGTTTGGTGATGAGTTTTTGGCTCAAGATCTGCATTTAAAGTCACACCAGAGGTGTTCAGCTTGGATTAGGACTTGGCTTTCTGCAGACCAGTCAAGTTCTTCCACACTGACTAAATCAATCATTTCTTTTTGAACCTTGCCTTATACACAGAGGCATTGTCATGTTAGAATAGAAAAGGGTCCTGTCCAAACTGTTGCTTTAAAATTAGAAGCACACAATTCCCTAGAATATCATTATATGGTTAAACATTAAGATTTGTACTCATGGAAATTACTAAAGTAGTCAAACCTGTTCATTAGAAGGGGGTGACCCAATACTTTTGGCAATATAGTGTATGATCATTGTTATCTTTAGAAACCCAAAATGTCATTTACAAGAATGTTAACTTTTAATTTGCATTTATTTTTGAATTTTATATTATCATTATATGCAGAATTGTCTGATACAGTATTATGGCAAGCCTAATCTGTCATTCATTTTTATGTTTCTTGTTTTCAATGTGACGGACACAAATGGCAAATCAACGTAATAAGCAAACACTGCTAATGTGGCATTTCCATGTTAATATCTATAGTTTACATGACAGCTAGGCTGTTTATTCATAATTGGCAGGTTCTAGATTGATGATTTTAGTCAGATGTGAGACTAATAAAGAGCTGTCATGCAAATCTGCAACAGTGACGCCAAAAGGGCCCATTGAAAAGCATCCTGGGAATGACTCTACACACATCTGCTCTACGTCATGCCTGCAGACGCATGATGATGAAATCGTTCACGTGCACATGTATGAACAGCTGCATGCAGTTTCTCTCCTCCGTTGCCATAGTTTTACTCTGCCGCCCAAAATAAAAGCTCACACGTTTCCTCTTAACCTCCTCCATCTGTCAGTGTATACGCTTTCATTTTTTCCAGAAGTTGTTCACACGTGTTTTCATTCGGGTTTATCATCTTTCAGGTGGACGTTGAGCGTGGAGAGGATTCCATCTGTTTTGTCCTGAACTGTGAGATATTTCAGATATTCGTGAAAGCACATGTGTCAGACTCTTAGTATGACAGTTTTGAAACCCGTGTAGTCAGAGAGAGAGGAAAAGAGATTGAAAGAGGGAAATATCAGGTACCTGTTATGTGAGGATGATGCGGTCATATCAGGTGGAAGCAGATTGTTACTGGTCATAAATATGTTTTTATTGTCAGTGTTGATGGTACAATTCAGTTCCTCATATTTTGTGTTCAAACAATAATAATAATAATAATTTGTTGCATTTATATAGCGCTTTTCTAGACACTCAAAGTGCTTTACAATGTGAGGGGGAATCTCCTCATCCACCACCAGTTTGCAGCATCCACCTGGATGATGTGACGGCAGCCACTGCGCCAGAACGCCCACCACACACCAGCTTACTGGTGGAGAGGAGACAGAGTGATGAAGCCAATCAGTGTATGTGGATGATTAGGAGGCCAATGGGCGAATTTGGCCAGGATGCCAGGGTTACACTCCTACTCTTTTTCAAAAGACATCCTGGGATTTTTAATGACCACAGAGAGTCAGGACCTCGGTTTAACATTTCATCCGAAGGACAGTGCTTTTTACAGTATAGTGTCCCCGTCACTATACTGGGGCGTTAGGACCCACACAGACCACAGGGTGAGCACCCCCTGCTGGCCTCACTAACACCTCTTCCAGCAGCAACCTAGTTTTCCCAGGAGGTCTCCCATCCAGGTACTGACCAAGCTCAACCCTGCTTAGCTTCAGTGGGCGACCTGTCTTGGGCTACAGGGTGATATGGCTGCTGACAATCAAGCTTGCCAAACAATGCTGCTTATAGCTGCTATATGAGGTGAATTGGTTGTGCAACAAAACTACATTTCCCATCATTCTCTGTGGCAGCTCAAGACCAGATAAAGCATCTGTAACAAACAGTCTGGCTCTGGAAGTAAAAATCCCATTCATTCATTTTTAACTATATTTTTAACCCTGTAAAGTCGGACATATGAGATAATGAATGTAAAATGTGATTTCTTTAAACCGAAACATCAGTTTTATTCAGAGGCCCAAACTGAGCACAAATTTGCAATTTGGTGCTGATATTTATATGGCCAAAAAGATGAAATTTTGATGCTTGTAATGTAAATCAGTGATATCTTTATAACATTATGGCAGATACGTACATAAAATGATATAAATATCAGTTGTCACTCTATATCTCCAATAATATGTCTTAGTAAGATGATATTTAAAGGCTTAGTTTGATTATATAGTTAACATATAATGCAATGAGATACAATGATGATAGACATTATCAAATAAAAATAAACAAATAAATGTTCCTCAAATGCCTGATGATCGTATTTGATCAAATGCATATTTTGCAATAAACTTAAGATACAGTGGGTACGGAAAGTATTCAGACCCCCTTAAATTTTTCACTCTTTGTTATATCGCAGCCATTTGCTAAAATCATTTAAGTTCATTTTTTTTCCTCATTAATGTACACACAGCACACAGTTTGCTAAAAAACACCTGAAGGACTCCAAGATGGTGAGAAATAAGATTCTCTGGTCTGATGAGACCAAGATAGAACTTTTTGGCCTTAATTCTAAGCGGTATGTGTGGAGAAAACCAGGCACTGCTCATCACCTGTCCAATACAGTCCCAACAGTGAAGCATGGTGGTGGCAGCATCATGCTGTGGGGGTGTTTTTCAGCTGCAGGGACAGGACGACTGGTTGCAATCGAGGGAAAGATGAATGCGGCCAAGTACAGGGATATCCTGGACGAAAACCTTCTCCAGAGTGCTCAGGACCTCAGACTGGGCCGAAGGTTTACCTTCCAACAAGACAATGACCCTAAACACACAGCTAAAATAACGAAGGAGTGGCTTCACAACAACTCCGTGACTGTTCTTGAATGGCCCAGCCAGAGCCCTGACTTAAACCCAATTGAGCATCTCTGGAGAGACCTAAAAATGGCTGTCCACTAACGTTTACCATCCAACCTGACAGAACTGGAGAGGATCTGCAAGGAGGAATGGCAGAGGATCCCCAAATCCAGATGTGAAAAACTTGTTGCATCTTTCCCAAAAAGACTCATGGCTGTATTAGATCAAAAGGGTGCTTCTACTAAATACTGAGCAAAGGGTCTGAATACTTAGGATCATGTGATATTTCAGTTTTTCTTTTTTAATAAATCTGCAAAAATGTCAACAATTCTGTATTTTTCTGTCAATATGTGTGTACATTAATGAGGAAAAAAAATGAACTTAAATGATTTTAGCAAATGGCTGCAATATAACAAAGAGTGAAAAATTTAAGGGGGTCTGAATACTTTCCGTACCCACTGTATATTGTTATACATACATCAACATCTTTAAATCAGACAGTAGTTTTATATTTATCCAGAGTTTTTATTTTGATGATTTTGTTTGCAATGCAAGTGTAGTTCAATTTGCAATTGTAGTTCTTCCTGTAGTTAAAGCTGCTAAATACTTTTTTTTCTGGTTTTCAAATCCTTTTTTTTTTTGCTTCAAATCACTGTTGCACTCTCTTATACCTGATGCACTTCCTCTTCATTTTGCTGCTTTTGTGCAAAAAAAGACTTTCAGACTTTCAAGCTTGTAAACAACATGGCAATCACCAAAACCACCACTAACTAGTATAAACCAGCATAGAAATTCATGCTTTTTATGAGAAATATAAAACAGTAAATGTTTTTAATAGCATCACATTATAAGTTACATATGCTAAACTCAAACTTTTCAGCTGATGGACCAGTACAAACATGTGCACTTTGATTCCTGGAAGTTGCATTGCAGTTCGATCTGAATGGAGCTTATGATTTTCAAGAAGTGCTTTCCAGTTTTGTGTGCAGTATGGAACAAACGGTCAGTAAAAGATCCATTGTGGAGAATGCATGTGGGCCGCTTGTCCAGGAGAAAGACGTGAACGATTCATTCCTGTCCAAACATAATCTTGACCTTTTTTCAACTGAAGAACAGGACCGAGCAACGGGCCTCTTTGTGTGTGAATGAGACGTACTGTAGGGTCCATTTGAATTTATGATGAATAGTGAGAACTAACCGTTTACACACCCTCAATATCTTCTCATGTGACTCATAACATGAGCTGAGATTTTAAATTCATTCATGTGAACTTACGTTTGCAACTTAAACTGATTTAACTAATGGCCAACAGTTGCATCAAGTTAAAATAAAGTTTCTTCACAGCACCTTATACTCTAAAAAAATTATGTAAATAAAGATTATTGAAGCATGTTGTACAAAAATACTATTTCAGTCTTTCTACCTAAAAATATAACATTTAATTCAGTGTTACACTAAAAAAAATGTGTGTAGAAACTACTTCAACTCAGAAATTGCTAGTAAATTGTACAATTAATTACAAAGCTGTAACACATTGAATTAAATGTAAAATATATAAAATAGAGAGATTAAAATTCTATTTTCCTGTAAAACGTGCTCTAAAAGTCTATTTACAACTTTTAAAAAAATTACATCGTACTTGCTGTTTCTTTGTAATTTTTTGTTAAATTTACTAACAATTTCTGAGTGAAAATTATTTCTAGTTAAGTAAATAATACACGTTTTTTCAATGTTGATTATACTTTTTGGCTGTTTTTGAGTCGACTTGCTTGGATAGCTTAGAAATAAAAAACTCAGGACTTTTCAACAAGACACATGCATGATTCAAGGAATCATTTAAACCCTGCAGGACGATGCACAAACTGAACTTTAATACTGTTAGAGGACTGGTTGCATCATTAAACCTTTGAGTGATAGTGCTAGTGATCCTCTGCAATGACTCTTCAAAAGGCTTTGGGTTTGTAAAACCCTTTTTGTGACCTTTTTAAGACTGTAGTGTTCTCGTAGGTGACAGATGGATGCTCAATGGCACGCTGTGCGGTTTAACGTTGGCTGCATGTCACTCATACATGTACTTTCAGAAGTGCTGCTCAGAGGAAGCGGCAGAGAAAGTTTGTGATTGCAAAACAGCTGCAGCGTTCTCTGCGCACACACTTACATGCCCCGAAAGATGACTCAACGGGTTTCGTACATTGACTTGAGACTTATTTAAGATTTAAAAAAGGACTGAATAACAGGAAGCTTTGGAGCTCTTGAGATTTCACCTGATGCTGTCAAATATTTCCATCTCACCTCAACAGCTCCTGAGCTTCATTTGTTAGTCATTACAGCATCTGAAGTGCTGAGTTTGTCGTTTTTTTTTTTTTTTTAAACAGAAACATCAGAACTCTGACTCTGACTTCATTTCTCTCTTTCTGTTACTTTATGTGCCCGTAAAAGCTCATAGGAAAATGATATTGATCTTGCATATAGTGGAGTTCAGTTATGTTTCATTTAGGTGTTAATCTAAATTTCCTTTGCAGCAATTTGGTTTTGGAAGAATTCGATGAGAAATGCTTGAGTTTATATTGAGTATTTTTGGCTAAAATGGTCTCAGGCCATCAAAGATGTCAATGAGTTCGTTTCTTCATCAGATTTGGAGAAATGTAGCATTCCATCACTTGTTCACCAATGGATCCTCTGCAGTGAATGGGTGCCGTCAAAATGAGAGTCCAAACAGCTGATAAAAACCTCACAATAATCCACAAATAATCCACACCACTCCAGTCCATCAGTTAACATCTTGTGAAGCCAAAAGCTGTTTTTAAGAAACAAATCCATCAAGGCATGTAAACTTTAAACCTTTGCTTTCAGTTAAAATATGAGTCCTCTATCCATAATAACTCTTTCTCCTGTGAAAAAGTCATCTCATCTGAATCAGAAGAGAAATCTGCACAGATCAAACACTGTTTACAAGCCAAAACAGCTCTAAACAAACATGTGGGTGGGTTTTGATGTGAGAGACAACAGGAGGTGGACTTTTTCACAGAAGGAAGCATTATTAGGGATTATGGACTCATATTTTGGCCCAAAGTGGCATTCTGAAGTTAAAAATGCCTTAATGATAGATTTGTTTCTTACAAACATGCAGCTTTTCACTTCACGATGTTAACTGATGGACTGGAGTGGTGTGGATTACTTGTGGATTATTGTGATGTTTTTATCAGCTGTTTGGACTCTCATTCTGACGGCACCCATTCACTGCAGAGGATCCATTGCTGAGCAAGTGATGCAGATTTTTCTTACTTGGAACATCTGAAAAGCAGATTCCTACTGTCTCAGTTGTCTCTGTGCAAACAGAGATCTCATGCATGATATTTCTGCACTCCTTTGTTTGCTGATTTACATATTTCCCATCTGTAATGAGGGCAGCTCTGTGGCCTGGTGTGGGCGTTGAGGGTGGCCCAAGACGGTTTTTACAGCATGTGTAAAAATGTTGGCGTTGAATGGAGCCACAAACATGAGCGTGTGATTCACTTTCCTGTGTGCATGTGGCTTAATAAACATCCGAATACCAAAACACAAGGTACCCCTCGCTTATTCTACGCCGACCCCATCATCAGACAGCCATTTTTAGAGCGCGCCGGAAACATCTCGCTTGGGTGTGGCGCGTTACTCCAATCCCACTAATGACGGGTTGGTGGGGGATTGTTCTAATCTAGCAAACCCAAAGTTTAAGGAACTTTCCTTCTAACTTTAAGATGGAAAAGACTCGAACGGCCGTTTCCCAAGCACACACATTACTGTACGTCCTCACGATGTGACCACCAGGAGAGAAAATGGATGTAAAGTGAGTGTGCGTTCCTTTAAATATCAGGCCACCCACTCAAAGACTAACAGAATAACATCCTGAACGTGTGTATTTAAAGGTGAACTCTTTCTGTCTTGTGTTTGCTCACGTATTAATAATTTTATGAGAAGTACTTCAGACGTCTCGGAGGGATTCATACATGTGCAGCATGTGGAGCTGGCAAATCCAAAGCTAAATGCAGCAAGGAGCAAAAATATACTGTAGATATCAGTTCCAAACTAGTAGGGACACATTTTTTGGTTGTTTTTGAATGGTTTTAAAGGGATAGTTCAGCCTAAAATGAAAAATTTGTCATCATTTACTGCTTTTCCACATTATTTTCTGTAGAACACAAATGGAGATGTTTAGCAGTCTGCTCTTTTGAGGAGACTGCATTGAACCTGGACTGTGATTTATACCAATAACCTCCAGAAAAAACAAAAAAGCACCATAAAAGTATCATAAATATTGTCCAAATTGATCAAAAGAGACAGTAAAGATGTTTATAATGTTACGAAAGATTTCTGTTTCGAATAAATGCTTCTTTTGAACTTAAAATAAAAAATGAACATAAAAATATGAACATAAAAATATGAAGCAGCACAACTGTTTTCAACATTGATAATAATCAGAAATGTTTCTTGCAAATCAGCAAAATGTTGTCTGTATGATTTTGCACTATATTATGAATCTTTTAAAGTCATATTTTAGCTTTATATGAGAAACAGACCCAAAACACAAAGCTACACTTTAAAAATGTGTAATTTTACAGAAAAATACTGTAAAAATACTAGTGTAAAAACCTGTTATTTGGTTACAGTACCTTACCATATACAATATAAAATGACAAATAATTTGAAATCATATTATATATAATTTTACTGTAAAATAGCCAAATTTATTATTTTTTGGAAGCAAAAATTTTGATTAATTTTATGAGAAGTACTTTATGCATCTTAGATGGATAAATACATATGAAGCAAAGCTGTTGGCTGGCAAATCTAAACCTAAATGGAGCAAAAAGCAAAAATATACTGTAGATATCAGTTCCAAACTAGTAAGGAAATCTTTTTAGTTGTTTTTGAATAGTCTTAAAGGGAAAAATTTCCATGTGTGTTCCACAGAAGAAAGTCAGGTTTACAGTAAATGCAGGAAATACAGGTTTAGAGTAAATGGCAAAATAATTGTAATTAATTTAATTAAATGAATAATAAAATTAATTATTAAATATTAATATTTTTAAATAAATAATAAAAAAAATATTTGTGGTTGTTGTTATTATTGTTATTAATTTATTTATATTTTTAATTTAATTAAATTTTCATTTTTCCATGAACGGTCAGACAGTCACCATTCAACCCGCTCTCTAGGTGACCGTGCATTTTCCGAACACGGCGTTTATGTCATCGTCTGCTTTTAGCCGAGGTGACTCACCGTGTCGCAGTCTGGTGTGAAGGAGTCGTAGGTACCCATGATTCCTACGCGCTGGGCTTTTCTTGGAATGTGCTCCGGCTGTAGGATTGTTCTCCTTCCTGACCCTCGGCAGTCCTTTTGTCTCCGGGCGGCGTGTGCTAATTACAGAATTTCGCCAGCGAGCCGAGGCCGTTCGGCTCTTTTGCTCCAATAAAGGAACAGGCTGGGGATATTTTTGGACCTGTAGCTATGCATTGCCCTTGCATAAATGACAGGAAGATGCTGACACATAATTGTACCATTCTGAAATGCCCCACATACGAGACGCCAAGTCAATTCCAAAAGCTTAACTGACTATAATGCCTCGATTATAGCCACAGTATAGTCAATTGTAGCCTTTTCGCTTATAAGGTCATGTTATTGCAGACCTACATTTGAAAAGTAAACCACATTACCTCATGCATGTAGCCTGACCACCTTTTTATAAAGTACTTGATTAGTTATGAAGGCCTTAAAGGGATAGTTACAAGTATATTTTTTTGTGATACGTAGAAGAAAGGAAGTCAAACAGGTTTGGAACAACGTGAGGGTGAGTGAAAGATTATAAAAATTTTAATTTTGGGTGAACTAATCCTTTAAACATGCATTTCCGGTTGTGTTCTCAATATCATACAGCCATACTGCTATTTTAGCAGTATGCAGTATATACACTATTGTTCAAAAGTTTTTTTTTTTTTTTTAAAGTAATACTTTTATTCATCAAGGATGTATTAAATTGATAAGAACTGACAGTAAAGACATTTATAATATTGCAAAATATTTTTATTTCAAATAAATGCTGTTCTTTTGAACTTTCTATTCATCAAAGAATCCTAAAAATAAAAAACAAATGTTGTATAATAAAATTTAAAAAAATACTAGTGTAAAAACATGTTAATTGTAAGTTACAGTACCTTACCAATTACAATATAAAATTGTAAATAATTTAAAATCATATTATATGTAATTTTACTGTAAAATTCAGTCAAATTTATGTTTTTTGGAAGTAATAAGATCTGAAGGATCATGTGACACTGAAGACTGGAGTAATGATGCTGAAAATTCAGCTTTGCATCACAGGAATAAATTACATTGTAATATAAATTGAAATAAAATTCAGTTATTTTAAATTATAATAATATTTCACAATTTTACTGTTTTTACTGCATTTTTAATCAAATAAATGCAGCCTTGGTGATCAAAAGAGACTTCTTTCTTTCTACTTGAATGCTTATTTAATTTACTCTAAACTGGACATAAAATCCACTACCATTTGAAACAAACACACAAAAGTACAGCTAAATAAAACTTTTTATATAATCTGGCCACTGCAGAGTCTTCTGTACTCAAAGAAATGGTAAGAACGTGGTAAAACGTCATGGTCAGTGGTGAGTTGCTGTTTCCTTTGTTTCAGCGTGCCAAAGGATGAACTGTCCACGCTATAGGCGAATGACAGCGGCCCATGAGAACATCTGTGTGTTTTGTGAGTCAGTTTTTCTGCCCTGAGTTTACAGCAAGTGCTCGTGAAGTGACTCAGAGCGGCGGTGTAACTCAGCAGAGGTCTGTCGAAGTGAATGCTTCGTCTTATATACGGCCGCTCAAAATAACCGCCCTCCCATTGGCTGAGAAAACCGCTCTCGTTGAATCACACCGAGCCAATTAGACAGTGACACTTCCTGGCCGTGAAAAGATGTTTCCTGTTGATAGAAGGTGCTGGAGAGCGAGAGCGGCTGCAGCCTCCTGCTGTTTTCCTGGACCTCGCTGTTGTTGTACAAACACGCTTGCAGTTCTGCAGTCGGTGGACATGAAAGCACTATTATTGACGTTTTATGTTCCAGGAATAATTGAGGCCATTTTTTGTTTGTGCTGTTTCCTAAATCAAGCGTCACTATGCTCATATTAGCGTTAGTTATGTAATGAAACCTCTAATCCTAACCCCTAACCTCTTATTATGTTTGTAAAAATAGTATGCGGGACTTAATTGGAAGGTACTATTTTATTTTTTAAATTTATTTTATTTCATTTATGCATAGTAGTTTTTTTTCATTTGTGCTGTGCTAAGGCAAGCATAGTGCTCATATTAGTGTTAGTCGTGTTAGTTATAACCTCTAAAACTAACCTAATATTATATATATATATTTTTTTTTATTTTAATATTTTTATTTTTTTATTTCAAAGGCAATATATAGTACGTTTTATTTTTTAATAGTATGCAATATTATTTTTTTATTTTAAATTTATATATTTTTTTATTTCTTATTAGTTAATGTGTTTAATGTGTCTAACACTAACTTCTAATATTTCATTATTTTATTTTGTTATGTTATGTTATGTTATTTTATTTGTTTTAATAGTATGTATACTATTAATGGTATATTTTATTTGTTGGAAGTATTCAGTAGTATTTTATTTTATTTAATTTTATTTGTTTTAATAGTATGTATACCATTAATAGTATTTTTTTGGAAGTATGCAGTAGTATTTTATTTATTTATTTATTTATTGATTTATTGATTTTTGTTTTAATAATATGTATACCATTAATAGTATTTTTTGGAAGTATGCAGTAGTATTTTATTTTATTTATTTATTTTATTTGTTTTAATAGTATGTATACCATTAATAGTATATTTTATTTTTGGAAGTATGCAGTAGTAATTTAATTTAATTTAATTTTATTTTATTTTATGGACTCTACTGTATGTACTGTTTTTTTTTTGTTTTTTTTTCATTTGTACTGTTTGCAAAATCATGCATCACTATTACTAGCTTGAGGTCAGTGATGTGATCAAACCTTTAATAGTGTTAAAGTTAAATGTGTGCATCGTCCTGCAGCATTTGTGCTCCAGACATGAATGATTCCTCAAATAATAATTACAAATATAACTACATTGTATTTTTATTACAAAAATGCATTGTTTATTTAGTCTAAAGCCATAGTGAGATGACAATGTCTGGCGTTAGCACTGGAAAGTTCAGTTGTGCCGCAGGAAATCACACACACACAAACACGCATTAACATTGTATGTGTTTAAACAGCAGCAGGTTCATGCTTTCACATGCATGTAGAGACGTTTCCTCTGTTTGTGCTGAACAGTGGAAATATACTGAACAAACACTCATGACCTCACAGACGTTTGCAATGTTTAGAGGACGCATTCTCTGGTCACGTTCAGAATACTATCATACTACTCATGCTGTTTCTGCAGTATGTATACTGTGTGTAGGATGCATTTATTGTATGCATAGAAAATCCGGATTACATTCACCAAAATGTACGCATCCATTTTTGTCCATTTCTATTTTGTTTGAACTGGAAGCTATATCAGCTGTATTTTTTTAGCATCTCCTTGTTGATTAACTGTTTGACCTGATTGCCAAGCGTTAAGACATTTTTACACAAAATTGGACTAAAAAAGCAAAAAACTGAATTTATTTTGGAGATGTTAATTCAAAGCCACTCGCTGAGTTAAACAAGCAACATGATGTCACGTGAAATCATTATAATTACATATTGCTCCACATACTGTTTTAAAAATAGCTAGACTTAATTGGTTGTTAATATTTTAATTTTATTTTATTTATGCACATTTTCTGTCTTTTTGCTTTTGCGCTATTTGCTAAGTCAAGAAACTAGTGCTTATAGTAGTGTTAGTTATGTGATTTTATTTTATTTTATGCACACATTATTATTATTTTTCCCATTTGTGCTGTTTGTCAAGCATCACTTTTACTGGAGCTCATTGTTAGTGATGTGTTTATTATTACTTATTTATTTTTATTATTTATTTTTGCCCAGTTATTTTATTTTATTTTATTTTATTTATTTATTTATTTTTTTTTATTTTACGCACAGTACTTTTTCCCATTTGTCAAGCATCACTATTACTGGTTCTCATTGTTAGTGATGTGTTTAGTATATCATTTATTTAAATTTATTATTTTAATATCTTTTTTTGCCCAATTTTATTTTATTCTTTATTTTAATTTTGCCCCAATATTAATTGTATTGTTTTGGTGATACTAAAGCTCCATGAAATCTCTTTTCTCTTTCTCTCTGCAGACTTTCAGTTCTCCATTATGCAGTATGGCATTGCCATGAACTCAAATCAAGCTTCAAGAAGGAGGGCAATATTTTGCATCATCACTGAACTACAGTAACCAGTTTACTTCAAACTGTCACATGTCAGTGACTTTAATGTACATTCTATAGAATGACAGCTAATGCTTATTACACATTTCACCATGTTTTCCAGATAAACCTTCCCTTACTGTGCATTAAGGAGACTTCTGCTACAAACTTGTTTTGCGCAACACGGGAGCCGTGAACGTTTACAGTAAGCACTGACATTAGTCACTCCTCCATTTTCTCTCGAATTCTGTGGTTTTATTTGCAGAAATCGCAGTGTTTACAAGCTACTGCACATTCTCACAAGGTCTGTTAATTGGATTGTCATCTATATTATCTCTGGACTGTTTTTATGCAATATGATGCAAGTAATAAGCAAAACTGGGATGTTTGGTAGCTTTAATCACTGCCAATAAAAGAGCGTGACTTCTTCACACGATCAGAAGATGTTTATGGTGGTTGTGAGGAATTTTATCTCTACCGCATAATAACTATGGTCACCAATCATTAAATAACAAAAACAAATACTCCTTTTACTGTTAACTCTGTGGCCTGTTATGGTTTCTGTAATGAAAGCTTAATAACTCGAATGATTCCTGTGGTGAGATTAACAAGAGCAAGAATGACATCAGATTTAGCATTTGTTGGTTTAGCAGTTTATTTTTACCTAATTTTTAATAAACTATATGGTTAGTTTTCAGTTTTTTCTTTACTGTAGAAAGTTCATGGTCAAGACTGAAGTGAAGAGTAGTTAAAACAAGTGTTTTACTGCACATGTAACTTTACAGTCAAACAAGTATCATTTAGGCCATAATGGACAACTTGGGAAGTTTGATTCATTTTAGTGAATCAGTTTGTTTATACAGTAATGATTCATATAAAAAAAGATAATTTTAGTCTCTGTGCAGCATTTTAGGTCTTTTGTTTGGTGAAATATTTAGCCAAATTCTGCTGTTAATTACGTTTTAATTCAAATTGGTCAGTATGTTTTTGAAAGAAGAGTTTTTTGCTCACCAAGGCTGCGTTTATTTGATTAAAAATACAGTAAAATAGAGTAAAGGCATGTAGAGTAAATAGAGTAAAAATGTGAAATAATATTATATGCTATTATATGCATTATATGCATATTATATCTAATATGCTGATTTGCTGCTCAAGAAACATTTCTGATTATTATAAATATTGACATTTTTATTTTTAGGGAAACTGTGATACATATTTTTTTCAGGATTCTTTGATGAATAGAAAATTTAAAAGAAGAGCATTTATTTGAAATAGAAATCTTTTGTGGCATTATAAATGCCTTTACTGTGATTTTAATGCATCCTTGATTAATAAAAGTATTAATTTCTTTAAAAGAAGTTGAATATGAATAGCAATGACCTCTCATAATTAAATATGAATCTCTTTCCTCATAAAGCAACACCAATGTATTATTAATTGCTGTTGCACAAATCACAAAAATATCTCTACAATCTTCACACGTTATCCTAAAAAGCATGTTTGACATGAAACAGTCAGTAGGTCAAACAGAACTTGCTCTGTGAAATTCTGGACCTCTTTAAAAAAGCAGCTCTTTCTCAGCAGCAATTGCTTAAAACACCTCGTTCTAGGAAAAAGAATGTGCGCCCTTGTTCCAAATATAGTGTCTTTGGTCAGCAGAGTTTCTCCTGGTTGTGGCTCTGGGAAAGGAGGCTTTTGATCTGGGTCAGGCCCTGTGTATGTTGTTTACTCAGGGCTCGAGGCAGTCGAGGGCCTCATATTCTGGCCAGAACTGCGGTCGCACATACTCAAGGCCGAGAGGCCGACCACAGACTGACCAGAAGGACACAATCCAGAGCTCAGGCATGTTAGAAACTCGTTAGCTTGAATTTCCATGCAGCGTCTTAAAAATAAAGGTTCTTCAGTGGCTCTTTAGAGCACTTTAGGTTTTTGAGTCTGTACAAGTTTCTTGAGTTGCTACTGTATATGGTTCTTTGTAGATTAGAAAAAAAAGTTCTTAGTGTTTCATAGGTTCTTCAAAGCATCAGAATATGGGGAGAAGAATTACAAAAATAAATGTTTACAAATGTAAAAAGTTCACAAATGAGAATTTACATATGCTTTATTGTCAGACATCATAAAGGACCTTAAATAGGACCTGAAATATATAGAAAAAGCCCCATAAAGACGTTGTGGTATTTTTATTTTCAAAGCAATTAAACACATCCCAAAGTCATTAAAAAAATCTCATTGTCATTAGTGTAATATGGACAAATAATCATATTTTTTTAATATATTTTTAAGTATATATATTAAATAATACTACTAATAATATTAATTAAATATTTATTAAATAATTATTAATTATTTTTTCCCTATGATTTTGGGATTAAATGTGACCTGGACATGTTTTTATGATTTCTTTACAAAAAATAAATGTTTTCATCCATTGAGAATTTAAATGTGTTTATATTATTTTAAATTATTAAATGAAATTATTAAGTATAAAATTATTTTTCTGTTGTACTGTCTTTAACTTATGCTGATTTAAATGACAAAAAGTAAATAAAGAATTACGAAAACAAATATGTAATAATAATAATAATAATAATTATATATATATATATATATATATATATATATATATATATTATCCCAAATGTCATTTAAAAAATCTAATTTGTGGAATGTCAAAAAATAATAAAATTATAATAATTTAAATTATTTTTTCTGTTGTACTGTCTTTAACTGATTTCTGTTGTACTGTCTTTTGCTGATTTAAATTACAAAAATTAAATAAAGAATTACAAATATGTAATAAAATATGTAATAAATAATCATATTTATTAAATATGTAATACATAATAATGTATTTTTTCCTATGATTTTGTGATTTGAATGTGACCTGGTCATGTTTTTGTGATTTCTTTAGACTGAGATCCATCAGTAAAGGGGGATGTGTGGTATCATAGCCTATATATTTTCCAAGTTGTTCCCATACTCAGAAATCCCTGTAATTACTGTAAACATGAGCTATAGAGCCAAGTCGTGCGTCGTTTCCAAGCACATGTGTGTTGCAGCTGCATGTTAAAATTCATCTCTAAATTTGCTTTTATAGGCAGAGCAGTGAATGTTTTTCTAGTTGCGGATGTATGTGTATGAGATTACACAAGATCCTGTAACTCTGGACTGTGTCTTTAAGTGTGCTCTATATAAGTCATGATAGCATGTGTAACTGATACCTAAAAATACATAATCAACACCGTGATCTTTCTTTCTTATGTATTTGATGATGAATTCTTTCACCTCTTTCCCAAACACAATACGGTAACTTACATCATCAGAAAACACAATGCATGTTGGGTCAGTGACTCTGATTAACTACTTATAAGCAGATTCTTTGTTTTATCACTATTTCCTACAAGGAGGATGATGGTGATTAACTTTTACTGATCAGAGTTTAAAAAAGAAACGCATTTAACCCGCTCCATCAGATTATGTAAGACGCTTGTGGTTAAAATGATGAAAAGAGGAGGATTTACTGTGTGTCATGTAGAATCAAGTCAAAAGGTCAAGCTGGTCTAGTCTAGTACTTGGGTTAAAATTATACATGTACAGGTAATTTTTCACCCTAAATCAATTGAAAATAATGTGAAATAAAATTTTGCATGAAGAAAATGAAGCAAATGAAGGGCTTTTTTTAATTGTGACATTTACGCTCATTTCCCTTCATTACTGTAATGTGTTTCACTACTGAGTTTGTTTGTAATTCTCATTATTCCCAATGATAATTATCGTTAAATTCTCATTACGGTAATGAAAAAGATCATTTTAGGAACACAATGTTTTTATGTCCATGTAAATTAAATTAAGTGTAGCTTCTATCATTTAAGTGCATCTTAAAATAAAAGCAGTCCAGCAAAAAAAAAAAAAGAAAAAAAAAAGATAAATAAAATAAATGCATTATAAAATATATAAATTATAAAATAAAATGATATTCACACACACACACACACACACACACCATGCTACCGTGAAGTTAAATAGATAAATAAATATAAAATAGTTATTTATTATTTATAAATTTTATAATTTATTTTTATTTCATATTATATCAGGTTTTAATGTGCTTAATTGTCATGACATTGCAAAAACATAGTTTGTCTTCATTTGTGGTGAAATGACAAACATCTGCTCCTGACACAAGATTTATGATCACATTCTTAGGAAGCAACTAGTAACCCAATGCACTTCAACCTTAATCACTTACCCGAGTAACTTTTTTCCAATTAACACACATTTTGTCTATTTTTTGTGAATTTGTTTAATCTGTTTGCTAGTGAATGCAAGAAAATCTCCTGAAAATATAATCGTTTAAGCCTATGCACTTGTGTTAATTCTTGCTGTTGTTTATTTGATAATCATTTAACATTCCCTAACATTGCTTTGGAGGAGATTTGCTGACTTTCAATCCATTCTATTTCTAGATGCAAACATGGTGAGAATGCAGAGCCAACACTCGGAGGCCTAATCTGCGGCTGTTTTTCACACGAAAGTGCCAAGAAAAGAAATGTAAATGTAAACAGCAGAAGATATCAGCGGTTCAATCTGTCTATTGTGAGCCTCGTCCCCTGAGGGATCAGCTGGAGTGGTAACACTAGTCCAGCCAGACCGGGTTACTCTCCTCAACCTGCTTTTGTGTGGAGAGCATGAGGAGCATTCCTGAACAAAGGTGAGGAACAGATCTTTCTGTGGCCAGGGTGCTGTATTGTGAGCAGATGTGTGAGTCATGAGCGATTGGATGGGAACTACTGGAGAACAAGTGAACATTAGATGAACTCTTCCTTTGTGTTGTATTTATAGCGTGAGTCACCTTACAGATCGGCCATGTGACCTCAGTGACTGCATGGGTGTGTGTTTGTATATGTGTGTGTGTGTGTGTGTGTGTATACCTGGTATTCCCTACGTTACCAAATGTCCCCGCAAGTATAGTAATCCCAGTACATTTTGTCCTTGTGGGGACATTTTTTAGCTTATAAATCATACAGAATTAAGTTTTTTATTAAATCTAAAAATACACACAATTTTGTGTGAGGGGTAGGTTTAAGGTAAGGAGATAATTTCGCCTTCCACATAAATCCACATAAAACATGAAAACCAATGTGTGTGTGTGTGTGTTTGTGTGTTTGTGTACTGGTATAGTATAATGAAAATACAGTTTGTACACTATAAAAACCATTACACCTATGGAATGTAGGACGTATGGAATCGCTGAATTCAGTCATAAAAATGGAATTTTTATTATAAAACAGAATGTAACGGAATTTGTCAAATAAATCAAAATGAATCAAAAATAGGTCAGTACACTTCAATCAGATTGCGATAAGGACTAATGTCTGTTAATATTAAGCTACAAAAAGACTATTAATAATATGAATCTCGCATGTTCTGTGTGTCTCTGTGTGATTGAATAGTGCAGATGTGCGGTTTTGTTTACTACACACACACACTGAAGTGCGTGCGACGCTCATGGTGTTTTCAGCCTCTGAATGCATGAACATCATCAAAATAAAAGTTTGGGTTAACTTGAAGAAATTGTGACAGAAATATATTACTATTGTACAACAGAATGTATTTCTTAACCTCTTAAGACCCTGCGGCCTCATATGAGGATATTATATTTTTGTGAATTTCTCTGAGACTATACATGCCACAGTTTTAAGTCTGGATGTCCTGTACAGAGCACATTCAGGGCTTTTCAGAGATACCAAATGATTGGATGTTTCACCATGACCACTCCCTCTCCTTGGTCTTCAAAAATGTCTGAAATTAATTTAGTGACACTCTTATGGAAATATGATAATATTTTGTAATTATCATTTAAATCTGTCTTATTTTTAAGTTGTATGTCATAAATCAACATCTCAGGAAAATGTAATGGGGTTTCAAATCAAAATATGACTTTCTGTTATGAAACAGGACGTTGATTTCCTGCGTCCTCATATGAGGACACCGGGACTAAAAGAATGTTTATTACACATTTTGGGAGACATAACAAATGAATAGGGAAAGAAATTATATTTCAATATTTTATGAAATATTATATATAATTATGAAAATCTTGTCAATTATTACTCCCATTATTACACTTCTTTTTTCATTACATGTTGCCCCAAAAACACATTAATATGCAAATTAGACTTAGCTTATAGATACATTGTATATAATGAGAAAACCCGTTTATGGCCATTTTACACCTGTTGTGCATTTTACATTTTACACCTGTTGTGCAGCACTTTGTTTGCCAAGAAATGAAAAGATTTAATTCATCCATCCATCCATCCATCCATCCATAGTGATTTGAGTCTCTTCTGCATTTCAGATTAGTCACACAAGATTCCATCTCAGTTATGATGCTGTCTATGTAGGCAGTAAGGCGGCTCTCGAGGTTTTGGAACTGAGTTCAAGTGTGGCACCATAACATGCTGTAGGTGTGGTTGTCCTCAGTTGACCGAGAGCTTGGTGTGTGTGTGTGTGTGTGTATTGCTGGATATTTTACTGCCTCTTGCAAACACACACAGACAATCAGACGACACTGAACACATCAGAACTGCTGACTGACCATCTTATCACAAATCGGCAGACACAAATACGTGAGCAGACGGACAGTAGAGGATCGATGGTTACATAACTACACTCAGGCTTCATCACGAATTCTTTAACTGCCAAATATGCGCTCATGATCTTTTTTTTTTTTTTTAATCAAACTTGCTGAATGTTATTTTGCGATTCAAAAGATCTTGCTCATTCATAGCTCAAAAAATTGCTTAGGAGAAATAAAACACAGACAATGAGTCACTGGTTGTCATCAAGTAAGATTATAAAGCTATAAAATGAACGTGGAGAGCAGCTCAGATCATTTGATGAGAAATGTTTGAGTTCATAATGAGATCTTTTGATCACAGACTTGAGATTTGTTTGGTTCACTGAAAAAAACTGGTGTAGGATAAACAATTTGAACTCAAATTGGTAGTAAATGTCACAAATCATTACAAAGAAATGACAAGCAACATTAAACTAAATATGAAATTTTGATGTTGAAAGACTGAAAATCTTGTAAAACATACTCTAATAATCTTTGTTTTATTTACAACTTTTTTTAAAGTGTATCTTTGCAAATCTGAGCACAGCATGAGACATTTTTGAGTTCAGATATGCTAGAGGAGAAGTCAAAGTTTTGCAGGAGAAACATCTAAGAAGTAGAAGACTCCTTGAGAACTTTCTTTTTTATGGGATATGATCATAATCATATCAGATTCCCAAAACACACTCACACACCCTCCTCAACTGCATAATGCTACCTTTTTGTTTTAACATTGATTTTGCATTGATTTTGCATCTCAAATGCATAATCATATATCAAATTAACTGCGAGAAGAGCTTTATCAAGGTCCAGAAGTCTGTAGACAGAGTGTCTCCATCTCGATCCGCCCACGGTACCTGCACAGGTGAGTCACGGCAAAGGGTGAGGTTCAGTACAACAACCCGTCTCTACATCGGTCGTTTCTCTCGAAAGTCTCTAGCAAGAGTGTTTTCCAGCGCCAGCCGAACGCTGCAGTGATTCATGTGGCGTTAAATACAGTTTGATAAGATACAGCTGCTCGCTATCTCAAGTGGAAACCAATTACAAACACTTACAAACGATTACATGGCTCGATTCTGCCCCGATTGAGCGGCGCTCAGATAACATGCACCCGATTGCCCTGCGAAAATTAGATATAAAATTAAAGGCTTTAAAGATTACTATATCTGACAGCATGAATACTTGCACACATTATCCTGAGAGTGGCGGCCAATAAAATGAGTGCTGATGTTTTGAGTCAGACGCAGCAGCTTTACTTTTAGAAAGAAAGTCATTTTAAAAGGCACTTAATCAGTATTCTGATAAAGACATGCACGTTTGGGTTTGCAAGATTCAAAAATTACAAATGAGATCTCTTTAATCTCTATTGTGTTTGTTATAAAGCAATTAGAGTAAAAGGACAGCAAATTAAGAAATGACGCCAGTAATATCATGTCACTGCAAAAAATTATTTTGTTTTTCAGGTATCTAAACATTCTTAAATCAAATAAATTTGCTTAAGAAGCAAAATGACACGATATTTAGTCTTGTTTTTTTTTTTTTTAAATGTGTCAAAATTAAATACATTTTTCCTTAAAACAAGAAAAATATCCGTCAGTGTGGTAAGAAAAAACTGTAAGCCCGTTTCTGTCATGGAATAAAAAAATCAAAAATTATAATTGCAACTTTTTATCTCACGATTCAGACTTTTATTCTCACAATTTTGTTTATATCTTGCAATTCTGTGTTTCAGTCTTGCAATTCTGACCAGAATTGTGAGATAAATAGCCCTGGGGCTATTATTATGCAACTGACAGATTTTTTATTTTTTATTTCTTTTTAAGCATAAACTCAGTTAAGTGTTTTAAACTTTTTTTATTATTATTTGTCATTTTGCTTCTCAAATAAATGTATCTTGATTTATTAATATTTACTATTTGTACTGGAAAACAAGACACATTAAGTAGGATTTTTTTTTTTTTTTTTTTTTTTTTTTTGCAGTGTACAATTTCATATCAAATTCACCAAAATCTGCAAGCAATGTCATTTCTCATCAATTGATCTAAGCCACATTTCTATATTTGTGTAGGTTCTATTCACACTGATGTCTGATTTGGTTGCAAAGGTTACTCGTAAAAATCGATTGTTCGTTAAAGGGATTCCCGAGCTTCCCGAGCATACAATCACACGCACATACACTGCAATATGGGTGTGTTTTCTTTGCAGAACTGAATAGCATTGCAAAACTTTTACATTCCAGGCATCGCACCTGTCAAACCTGCTTACTTTCCTTTGTGCACAAATGCGTAAATGGTTTTCTGATGCATTTTCATAATCAGAGCCACTATGTTTTGATAACCTGCCTATTTTTGTCACTTACGCAACTGTCGTTTTCGTGCTGAATGTATTAGTCACCAGTCCAGGAGGATTCAGATTGGGCTTGTCAGACATCCAATGCTGAGCAAAGCTTTTACATAAGGAAATATTATTAAAAGATTATTCTCATAACTCAGGAGCAGTTATGGTTTTAATTGACAGCTGATTTATGATGAGGGGTTGATTACAGTGCTTCAGATGATCAACTCTTTTTGCTTTTGAATTCTGCCTTTTTTGCTTGATCTCTTTATAGTTTGGAAATTTCTACGTCAAAATAAGCCCCTACTGCACCTGTTTATAGGAGCAGTGAGGACTGTAGTGTTGAAAGATTTAAGCTGTATGACATGCATTTTAAAATGTCAGTTTTGGTTTAAAAGCATTCCTTTTATTATTTACCTCATGCAATGTAGACAGGAATGGTGAGATTTGAAGGACAGGTGGACTTAGCTTAGTGTACAGTAAAATTGTGGCTGTCATTTTGAGCTGTTTGTGACAGGAAAGTGTCTCTAACCTGTCCAGATTGATGTATTTAGAGGTCACTGAAGCAATATCTCAGCATTCTTTGAAGATTTTTGGAGGGCCATTGAGGCCCTTTTCTGACGTACACTGAATGCCAAAATAAGGACGTAAATTTGCATGTGATTGTGTAAAATGTAAAAGTTTCAGAGTAACCACCAAAATACCATATTTACTACAGTTAACCCTGTAAAGCCTGACATATAAAATAATAGTAAGAAAACCAATTTTTTTTTTTTTTTTTTTTTTAATGGTAGTTTATTAAATATATAAATATTGGAAAAAATAAAATAAATAAATAAATAAATGAGATCTTTATAACAGTAGGCCTATAACAGACTACTTACATAAAATGATGTAAATATGAGCTGTTACTCTATACCTCCTAATAATGTAATATTTAAATCCTTAGTTTTATGATCTAAACAGATTAGATTATTTGTCCATTGCAAGTTGCCAGGACGTTACATACTATATGTTTGTAGCATGTTTTAGCACATTGCTATGATGTTTGTAGTGTTCTGTGAGGTTGCTAGGGTGTTAGAGGTTTGTTTGCATAACTAATCCTACAATTAGTAATGCTTTGTAGGGCTAGGTTTAGTAATGATGAACGCATGTTGATTCCAAAATAACAAAAATTGATCTTTTAGTCTATGCAGTTCTCAGTTGATGGGTGAACACAACTTCATTAAACATCATTTGTCTCAGCTTTCAAATTCGGTCAGTAGTATTACAAAGTTAAAATAATAAATGCCGTTTTAGCGATCTTTAATGTGGCGTGACCGTTAGCTATAGCCGCCTCAGTTCAAACAAAGCGTGAACCGATCACTCTTTGCAACTAGTTAAAACACGAAATAAACATGAAGGAACATCAGAAGTTATGTTGAAACAAACATTACAACTAACTGAAATATCTCTCATATAATCGCTAAATCAGTGATTCAACTGCGGAAAGACATCAATAAAACAGCTCGGCACATTATGTCATATTTACCTCAGAAATGTCATTCATTGTCCATTGCTTGACAGTTAACTAGAAAAAATGAACTCCAGAGTGGAATATTTTGGTAAATATAAACTATAATACATGCTCATCATATATTTTATGAACCTGTTATTAAATATTTAATGAAACAAGTTTTTATTACAGCCTGTTGAAATGTTTATAATAACGAATTGATAATTAAGTTGGCTTCTTCTTCTTCTTCTTCTTCTTCTTCTTCTTCTTCTTCTTCTTCTTCTTCTTCTTCTTCTTCTGAGACCAAATTTTAAAATGTATCTCCTCCTAGACCTTTAAAGCTACAACCACCAAACTCGGCCCAGACCTTCAGACTGGTCTGACTCGGGCTGCTCTATCTTTTCTAACTGATCCGGCTTACGGTTTTCCTAAAAATTACGATAAAAACTGAGAAAAATCCCATAGACTTACATTGACGGAATGTTCAGATGAGTCAAGACTCATCAAACACCAAACTGACAAACTTTCAAATGTAAACACACTGAAGCCTATTGGACTCAATTAAGCTTCACTTCTATGTACTATTTCTAATCCATTTAAACTCATTTAAGCTTCCACTCTATTTAATATTTCTAATCTAAATCATGCTACCAACATGCTAGTAACATGCTAATCATGCTAGAAACATGCTAATAACATGTTAATAATGCTAATAACATGCTAGCAACATGCTAATCATGCTGGAAACATGCTAGCGACATGCTAGTAACTTTGCTAATCATGCTAGAATCATGCTAGCGACATGCTAATCATGCTGGAAACATTCTAGCGACATGCTAATCATGCTGGAAACATTCTAGCGACATGCTAATCATGCTAACAGCATGTTAACGACATGCTAATCATGCTGGAAACATGCTAGTGACATGCTAGTAACTTGCTAATCATGTTAGAATCATGCTAGCAACATGCTAGTAACTTTGCTAATCATGCTAGAATCATGCTAGCGACATGCTAATCATGCTGGAAACATTCTAGCGACATGCTAATCATGCTAACAGCATGTTAACGACATGCTAATCATGCTGGAAACATGCTAGTGACATGCTAGTAACTTGCTAATCATGTTAGAATCATGCTAGCAACATGCTAGTCACTTGCTAATCATGCTAAAAACATGCTAGTCACTTGCTATTCATGCTAAAAACATGCTAGTCATGCTAACAACATGCTAGTCACTTGCTAGTCATGCTAGCAAATTGTTATAAACATGCTAACAACATACTAGCAACTTGCTAATCATGCTAACAACATGCTAGTCACTTGCTAATCATGCTAGTGACATGCTAGTAATTTGCTAATGACATGCTAGCAACTAGCTAATCATGTTAATGACATGCTAGCAGCAATGCTAGATACTTGTTAATCATGCTAACAACATGCTAGTCACTTGCTAGTCATGCTAGCAATCATGCTAGAAACTTGCTAGTCATGCTAACAACATGCTAGTCACTTGCTAGTCATGCTAACAACATGCTAGTCACTTGCTAGTCATGCTAGTAACATGCTAGTCACTTGCTAGTCATGCTAACAACATGCTAGTCACTTTGCTAATCATGCTAGTAACATGCTAGTCACTTGCTAGTCATGCTAGCAACATGCTAGTCGCTTGCTAATCATGCAAGTAACATGCTAGTCACTTGCTAGTCATGCTAGCAACATGCTAGTCATTTGGTAGAAACCGCAAAAATCTGTTTATCTGTCTGTCTGTCTGTGACTGTTTTTCTGGTAAATTGTAAGGTTTTCAAAAATTTAAAACTTCAAACTTTAAAACTACTTTAAACTTCAAAATAGTTAAAACTGAAAACCTTCAAACTTTAAGCTTTGAAAACTACTTCAAACTTTCTGGCTAGGCTTTTTCAAGCCAACTTAAAGTTTGTCTACGAACTTTACTATCTAGTTATATAGTTAAAAAGCTATTATTATGAAGTTACCATTATTAAAGCCGCCTTATGTGCAATTTAAATGTTTGTATGTTGTATGTTTGTAACCTTAATGTACCAACTGATAGGGTTCCCTGTATAGTTAACAACATTAGTTGAAGAAAGATTGTTTTCCTTGAGAAATATTGACATATTGTAGCTGACAGCCTATGTATCTAAATTAATCAGTATTGAACTGAATGATGAAATTTGTGTTATTACCCAGTACTAGTGCAAGAGTTACAATGGGAAAATTTTGTAAAGGGAAAAAGTGTGTTTTGTGCACGTGTCTATTAAACATAACAAGCACTTGTTGGGTTATTTAACTGGAGGTTTCCTCAGGTCAGAGGTCAGCTTGTTAGCAGAGATATAGCCGGTACATGCCTCTATACATGTTCAGATGATCATATTTATGATTAAACACATGCGTTTGGTCTTTAGGTCTTTTACTCTCGAGTCAGGTGGGAATCGGTGGTTACTCAGCTGTCGATTTGTCACATCAGGACAAAGTGTTACGCCTTGACAGTCCGATAGTAGAAATGGATCAGTCTTAGTCACGATGTGTAGTTGACGCCGCTCACGTAGTGCAGCCGGTCAATGTCCAACCTGCTGGAAACAGAGGCGCCAGTCCTGTGATTAAGATCTGAGGATGACACTTCAAATTGGCCTTTAATGAAAGGAAGTTTATTTATGGAAAATGTTGAATTATTCCAATTAAATACATAAAGCATCTTTATTTTTGTTAAAGCACTAATTTCAGTTCTTCTGTTTTTCATTTTATAGAGAGTGTCTTCATGCAGTTAGTAATTAGCTAAATTTATGCCCAGATTTACACATCTCCATGAATGGACTTTCCTGCTGCACTCGAAACACAACAAAACACTGTTATATATTCCTAGATTGCATGTGACCGGATGTATTTTTATACAAAACCAATTCCAGATCAAGCATGTCGTTTTTGTAATTTGCAGAAAAGTAAGACTTACTTTAGGTTCACTTAATTCATTTTCTAATAAGAATAATAATATATTTGATAAAAACATATTAAAAGGCCAGAAAAAGTTGTGTTTGCACACATAGGTTTGCAAATTGAATTGAATTGTGATTTCTGGATGAAACAAAATACTTTTATGTATTCCTTTACTGCAATCGACTATGGTAACTTAATTTGATTTTTAATAATAATATATATTTATTATTAAAAAAAAAAACATCTTGGGTCACACATTACATATTAAGAAGTCAACAAGAGCTGTTTTTGCACAAATTTATCCAAAACAATTTATTTGTGCCCATGTGATAAAAATGTATAGATATATTTATCAAAAGTTATAGATATATTTATAAAATGCTAAAAATGACAAATGATAAAAATGATTTTTAAAAATGACAAAAACATAACACAATTACTGAAACTTTAAGGAAAATATAAAAAATGAAAGTAAAGTGAAAATAAAAATATAAATAATAAAATAATAAAAATTCTATATAATTCAGAATGTTAAGAAAAACTGTAATAGTATATCAGTGATACTGAAATAACACTGTAAAGAGCTGAAGTATTTAACATGCAGGTTTAATTGTACTCCTGAATGCACTGAGACAGTAACTCTCTCGCTGCACCTCTCACCAGGTGACGGCCCCCAGACTCAGACGTCTGTCCTGGGGCGCTGTGGGTCTCTCGGAGCCCAGCACAGGTCTCTCCTGCTGGGCTCTTTGCTCAGACTTTACACACACACACACACAATGAATATTCCCTGTAGAGGCTTTGTGTGCAACAACAACAACATCACAACACAATGGGCTCAACTCTCTCTCTCGCGCTTTCTTAATTTTACCTTCTCTTTTATCTGTTTTTCACCCTTTCTCTTTCTTTTCTTTCTGTACCTGTTCTTTCTGTATGAGTTTTTCTGCAGGTATTTGTCTTCTAATTCTCTCCCCCTCTTTGCATTCTATCTTTCCATTTTTATATGTTATTTTTTTCACTTGTGTAACACTTAAGATTTTTATTGTTTTTATCGTTTGTTGTTTTAACATATTTAATACTCTTTATATTACATAAAATAATTATAGAAATTATAGGAATAATTCTGTAATATATTATATAATATATTAATATAATATATATATAATTTTTTTCAATATTTCAATTTTGTGTCAATATTTTTCATTTAAGAAATGTATAGTTTTTACTACAATTTATTCATCATTTTTAATGAATATAATTATTACATAAATTATCTTGTCTAATTATTAAATAAATAATTTTAATTAGAGAATAAATTTCTAATTGTATAATTCACTAAAATAGTATATATATAATTATTTAATTAATAACATTATGAAATATGTGTGTCTGTGTATTACTAATTAAATATTATAAATAACATCAAATAATATTTTACATATTTTATAATCAGCTATATATCTATCTATACATTAATATGAGTGTCATTCTAAAACACATATACACACACACACACACACATATATATATATATATATATATATGTGTGTGTGTGTGTGTGTGTGTGTGTGTGTGTGTGTGTGTGTGTGTATTTAACCCTGGACCACAAAACCAGTCATAAGGGTCCATTTTTTTAATAGTTTGTTAGGATAGGACAATATTTGGCTGAGATACAACTATTTGAAAATCTGGAATCTGAGGGTACAAAAAAATCTAAATACTGAGAAAATCACCTTTAAAGTTGTCCAAATGAAGTTCTTAGCAATGAATATTACTAATCAAAAATTAAGTTTTGATATATTTACAGTAGAGAAGTTACAGAATATCTTCATGGGACATGATCTTTACTTAATATCCTAATGATTTTTGGCATAAAAGAAAAATTGATCATTTTGACCCATACAGTGTATTTTTGGCTATTGCTACAACTATACCTGTGCTACTTAAGACTGGTTTTGTGCTCCAGGGTCACATACGTGTGTGTGTGTGTGTGTGTGTGTGTGTGTGTGTGTGTGTGTGTGTGTTTGTGTTTGTGTTTGTGTTTGTATATATATATATATGTATGTACAATTTCAAGGTTTTTAAGATCATGACAAACATAAATTCCATCAAGCATTTTCACTTTAGACACAATTTTACATAAATTAGATTTTTTTCATTCTCATCAAGTTGCATTGTTGCACATTTGACAGATAAGTTTTGACTGTTTGTTGTGCTGGATATCAGGCTAATGGAGGACTGACTGCAGTGGTTAATTATACATTAATGAACGAGAGAGATAGAGATAGATAGGACGAGTATTTAGGACACAATAACAAGATAACCCTGATAGTCCTGCTGATAGTGGCAGGTTTCTCAGGCCATTGGTCAGTGTTTGGTGGATCAGTGTTTTGCCATTGAAATCTGGTTTTGTTTTGGAGGGCTTAGCCATTGCAGATTTAGAAGCAGGTTAAAGCCCATCTATTCAACCTTGACATACTGCGTCCTTCAGGATTACAGTCTTTGACCTGTTCTGCATCTGTTTAGAGCGGACAGTAGAGAATGAGCAATATGAGACGAGGGACATGTGAAATAAGATTGTCATAACAAGAAAACTCATTACAGCTGGAATAACTGGCAAGACTTGTTTCTGGTTTCTTTCCTACATTTTTCCATCACAGACTAGATTTGTCTAGTTTTGGCAGGCTTGTCCCAAAGGGAGACATTCAGGGACATCTTTAAAGGTTAAAATGATTCAGAAATAAAGTAACTAAATTATTTTTATTTAAAAAAAATGGGAAATGTTTTCTTTAGTATTAGAGTTTGACTATGTCTGTATTCGTTAAAATGATCTTTTTATAATAACAATAGAAGTCTAAATTATGTACTCATATACTGCATTAAACATGTAGGGAACTGACTGCAGATTCAGTGATTAAACTGTATTTCCTTCTGTAGTTAAAGTCTTACTGATCAAGATAGACTCGATGGCATCGGTCCAAAACAAACAGCCGTATTTTTACACTGGAGAGATTGTTAATGATGTTTGGACTTAGTTTTCTTGGGAATCAAGGAGACAAGATAAGATGAAATGAAAAACTTTAAAGTCAGTCTTTTTCTCCGCATGCCTTTATAGCTGATTCTGAAATTGATTCAAATAAGATATTCAAATATTGAACTGGAAAATGTTTTTCAAGTGTAAGTTGAGGTTTATTTTAAGTTCATCAAATGTAACAATCAGCATCAGAAAATTAATCATCATAAAATCATCAAATTATAATAAATTACAAGCAATCATAGGTATATCAGCGTTATTTTAGTATACAGATACTAATACAGATATAACAGTTCCCCTTTCAGTCGGTAACCCCGAGTCACGTCGGATGACCGACGAAATTGGGATCTCGCCAGAGAGACCAATCCACTTGGAGTGTAACTAAACGAGCCACTGGACATTGGCATGCAATTATTGCATCCAGCTGCTGCTGATCACAGCGTGAGTATAAGAGGCAGCAGGTGCACCGCATTAATTCATGCTTTCGCTGAGGAGCCGAGCGGTGGTGCATCACTACTGCTCTCTACTTCTATGTTGCAGAGAGAACGAGCGAGTTGCATAAAAGACTCCGCTATGTCAAACATGGCGGAGTCCCTCTGCCTCTGCCGCGATCCAGAGTTTGTCCAGGCACCCGGGGCAGTGCTGCGCCCGTGGAGTCAGAGGTGATTTGAGGATCACGATGAGGGCTTCCCCAAGTGGAGCTCCTCACCCCTCAAGCACTCCGCAGCCGGTGGAGCTGCCGTTAGAGCGGGCTGGGCACTCTGCAGGACACTCGTTTCCTTCGGTGCCCCCTCTGACGACCAGATGTCGATCGTTGCATCGGAGAGCGAGCCCTCTCTCTCCGGGGATGACGACTCGGGTGTGGTAGCCAGCTTCGGGTGTGGTAGCCAGACCCAGAGATGATGGCTATGCTTTCCCGGGCCGCCGAGAATGTCGGGCTCATGTGGAATCCTCCACCGCATTCCGATCCTTCGAGGCTGGACGAATGGTTTCTCGGTGGGGGTCGCGCTGGTTCTCAGCACCCGGCTCCGGTGCCATTCTTCCCGGAGGTGCATGAGGAGCTCACTAGATCATGGAGGGCACCTTTCACTGCCCGAAACAAATCTTGTGGCTCCTCCGCCCTCACCACCCTCGATGGTGGGGCCGCTTGGGGGACACGGGCATCCCCTCTGTGGAGCGGTCTGTGGCCATGCAACTGTGTCCAACAGCCGCTACCACTCTGTGGGGTGACCCGTGTCTCCCCTCACGGGCCTGTAAGTATTCGTCAGGCCTAACTGGCAGTGCTTACAGAGCTTGTGGGGAGTCGGCTTCTGTCCTCCACGCCATGGTGTTACTGCAGGTCCACCAGGCCAAAGCCCTGAAAGACCTGCACGAGGGTGGCCACGAACTGGCGGTTCTACATGAACTGCGTGCTGCGACAGACCTCGCGCTTCGAGCGACGAAGGTGACTGCACAGTCTCTGGGTCGTGCGATGTCCACGCTAGTGGTCCAGGAGTGCCATCTCTGGCTGTGTCTGGCTGACATGAAGGAGCAGGAGAAGGTACAGTTCCTTAATGCTCCCGTGTCGCAGACCAGCCTTTTCGGTCAGGATGCCCAGCCCGTCCAGGCCCCCGCCAAACCTGGTGGCAAACGCAAGTGCAAGAGGCCCTGAGACGGGCGACCCAGAGATGGAGGCGACTACTCATCGGGAGATGGTGACTGCACCACTCCCTCCCCCGGAGGAGGGCCGGGTGGAGAATCTTTTGTTTCATTTTGTTTTTGTTCCGCCACTGGCCCAGCAGCCAGCTGTACCTAAAACATCAATAAAAGAGCGGTTTCCTCAATCTCTGGGTCTCAAGAGGAGGAGAGTGGTGAACCGTGCATCACGGGATCGCTTCCCTCCTCCTCTCTCGCCAGAAGGCAGCGGGTGGTTGCCCAAGAGCACCCCTCCTGCCCGTTCGTGGAACCAGGTAAGGGTGGTAGCACTCGAGTCCCCGCTTCAAGTCGTCACACGCCGGGCTGTCACAAGCGTCAGCCCAGGGCCAGGCCGTCACAGGCCCCAGGCTGGGTCCCGGTGTTCCACCTTGCTGCCCCACCGCAGGTACGTCGGTGGCCCCGTTGGTCCTGCTGGCACGGTCTCTTGGAGCCTGGCTAGCACTCCCCGGTCCATCTCAGTGGCTCCTGCGGACCATCAGACTCGGCTACGTGATTCAGTTCGCCCGGCGTCCCCCCAAGTTCAGGGGCATCCGGTTCACTTCAGTCAAGGCCGTCGATGCCTCTGTCTTGCGTGTGGAAATCTCAGTCCTGCTGGTGAAGGATGCGATAGAACCGGTCCCTCCAGACAATATGAGGTCAGGGTTTTACAGCCCTTACTTCATTGTCCCCAAGAAAAGTGGTGGGTTACGACCGATCTTGGATCTGCGAGTTTTGAACCGTGCACTTCACAAGATGCCGTTCAAGATGTTGACGCAGAAACGCATTTTTGGGTGCATCTGTCCCCTAGATTGGTTTGCAGCGATCGACCTGAAGGACGCGTACTTTCATGTCTCGATCCTCCCGCGACACAGGCCATTCCTGCGATTCGCGTTCGAGGGTCGGGCATATCAGTACAAGGTCCTGCCCTTCGGGGTGTCCCTTTCGCCTCGCGTCTTCACCAAAGTCGCGGAGGCGGCCCTTGTCCCTCTGAGAGAACGGGGTGTGCGCATCCTCAACTATCTCGACGACTGGCTCATACTTGCACAGTCTCGAGAGCAGTTGTGCACACACAGGGACCTGGTGCTCAGGCACTTCAGCCAGTTGGGCCTTCGGGTCAACTGGGAAAAGAGCAAACTCGTGCCAACGCAGAGGATCTCTTTTCTCGGCATGGAGTTGGATTCAGTCAACCAGGCAGCACGCCTCACCCAGGAACGTGCTCAGTCGGTGCTGAACTGCCTCAAGACTTTATCAGGCAGAACGGCGTTCCCACTGAAACTCTTTCAGAGGCTCCTGGGGCATATGGCTGCAGCTGCGGCGATAGTTCCTCACGGTCTGCTCCATATGAGACCGCTTCAGCACTGGCTCCAAGGCCGAATCCCGAGGTGGGCGTGGAAACGCGGTACTCACCGGGTTCAGATTACACTGGCCTGCCGCAAGACCCTCAGCCTGTGGACAGATCTCTCATTCGTTCGGGCAGGAGTGCCCCTGGAGCAGGTATCCAGGCATGCTGAGATATTCACGGATGCCTCGGCCACCGGCTGGGGAGCCACGTACAACGGGCTCGCAGTGTCAGGGATATGGACGGGTTCCCAGCTGCGTTGGCATATCAATTGCCTCAAGTTGCTGGCAGTACGCCTTGCCTTGAGCCATCTCAGAGGGCACCTTCGGGGGAGGAACGTTCTGGTCCGCATGGACAACACTGGGACCATTGCGTATATCAACCGGCAAGGCGGTTTATGCTCCCGTCGCATGTCGCAACTCGCCCGCCACCTCCTCCTCTGGAGTCAGAAGCATCTGAGGTCCCTTCGTGCCATCCACATCCCAGGAGTGTTCAATCAGGCGGCCGACGAGCTGTCTCGAGCGGCACTTCCTGGGGAGTGGAGACTCCATCCCCAGGCGGTCCAGCTGATTTGGAGTCGGTTCCGAGTTGCTCAGGTAGACCTGTTTGCATCTCCGGAAACCACCCACTGCCAGTGGTTTTACTCCCTATCTGAGGCAATGCTCGGCACGGATGCATTGGCACACAGCTGGCCCCAGGGCCTGCGCAAATATGCGTTCCCCCCAGTGAGACTGCTAGCACAGACACTGTGCAAGATCAGGGAGGACGAGGAGCAGGTCCTGTTAGTGGCTCCATATTGGCCCAACAGGACCTGGTTCCCCGAACTCATGCTCCTCGTGACAGCCCCTCCCTGGCCGATTCCTCTGAGGAAGGATCTGCTTTCTCAGAGACAGGGCACCCTCTGGCACCCGCGTCCAGACTTGTGGAAACTCCATGTGTGGTCCCTGGACGGGACGCAGAGGTTCTAGGTGACTTGCCCCAGGAGGTAGTTCTCACTATTGCTTCAGCACGAACACCGTCCACAAGACAGGCCTATGAAGCTGAAGTGGAACCTGTTCGTCAAATGGTGTTCCTCTCACCATGAGGACCCCCGGAGATGTTCGATCAGAGCCGTGCTTTCCTTTTTGCAACAAGGGTTGGAGCGTAGGCTGTCCCCCTCCACCCTTAAGGTGAACGTTGCTGCTATTTCCGCCCATCTCGACCCCATAGAGGGGAGGTCGGTGGGGAAGCACGATCTGGTCTTCAGGTTTCTTAGGGGGGCCAGGAGGTTAAATCCTCTTAGGCCTCCCTCCCTACCCTCTTGGGATTTGGCATTGGTGCTAAGAGCCCTACAAACTGCCCCCTTTGAGCCGTTGCAGTCAGTCGAGTTGAAGTTTCTCTCTATGAAAACCCTACTCCTGACTGCGTTGGCCTCGATCAAGAGGGTGGGGGACCTGCAGGCATTTTCGGTTGACGAGTCGTGCCTTGAGTTTGGGCCACCTGACTCCAGTGCAACACTGAGGCCCCGACCCGGTTATGTGCCCAAGGTTCCTACCACTCCCTTCAGGGACCAGGTAGTGAACCTGCAAGCACTGCCCCTGGAGGAGGCAGACCCAGCCCTAGCTTTGTTCTGTCCTGTATGCGCACTGCGACAGTACGTGGATAGAACTCAGAGCTTCAGGACCTCAGAACAGCTCTTTGTCTGTTACGGAGGACAGCAGAAGGGGAAGGCTGTCTCCAAGCAGAGGATGGCCCACTGGATAGTGGATGCCATCACCTTGGCCTACAAAGCACAAGGTATGCCCTGGCCACTCAGGTTGCGTGCTCACTCCACTAGTGGTGTCGCATCGTCCTGGGTGCTGACTCGTGGTGCCTCGCTAGCAGACATCTGTAGAGCTGCGGGTTGGGCGACTCCCAATACGTTCTCTAGGTTTTATAGCTTGCGTGTCAAACCGGTTTCCTCCTGTGTTCTCACCTCAAACAGGTAGTGGCACTGAGAGGCCCAGCTCCGAGTCAGCTTGCGGCGTTCTTACGCCTAATTCTCCAGAGAGTTCTTTAGCCAGGCAAACCCTGTCGAGTCCTCCAGCACTCCGGCGTTCGGACATGGCGGAGCGTCCGGTGCCAGGCCTTTCAGCCAATGAATTCTTGAAATCTGGTGTGAGGCTAGTGCCCATATGAGAGACCCTGCTGGGATCCCATATGTGTACTCCATGGTATGCTTATTAGAGCCGTGTTTCCCCTGGCAGACCACGTTCTGCCATCTCTAATGACGCAGCCTAAGCCATCTCAGAGACTTCCATGTGCAATAGGGCCCTACGGGGTTACTTCATATGTCTAAATGTCACTTAATCCTCTTTGGGAGGAGGTGACACCGCAGTGTGCCTCTTCCAAGCGGAACGGCACGCTTCCCAGTGTTATCCTAGTCCTACTGTTTGGGTTGCTCAAGGAACAACAGTAGTTGACCTTCTCTGTGTAGAGCAAAGTCCTGTCGTCTGCCTTATAGGAAGGATCAGGAGGCCTACACAGGGCACTAGAAGGGGCAGCTCCTGTGGCACTTTGGTAGGGATCCCAATTTCGTCGGTCATCCGACGTGACTCGGAGTTGACTGAAAGGGAAACGTCTTGGTTATGTATGTAACCCTCGTTCCCTGAAAAAGGGAACAGAGATGTCACGTCCCGTCGCCACTGTCGCTGTACCTCCGCTGAGCTGGCGGGTCACCGGCTCGGCTCCTCAGCAAAAGCATGAATTAATGCGGTGCACCTGCTCCCTCTTATACTCACGCTGTGATCAGCGGCAACTGAATGCAATAATCGCATGCCAATGTCCATTGGCTCGTTTAGTTACACTCGAAGTGGATTGGTCTCTCTGGCGAGATCCCAATTTCATCGGTCATCCGACGTGACATCTCCGTTCCCTCCTTCAGGGAACGAGGGTTACATACGTAACCAAGACGATACTATTATAATTTTCATTAATATTTTAAATTAGTTTTTTAATTTGCTTATATTGCTTATATTTTCATTTTACTTTGTTAAAATTTTTGTATTTTTATTTTTGTTTTTTATTCAGTGTCTATTTTTTACATTTTTAAGTTTTAGTTATTTTATTAGATCAAGTTAAACTAATGAAAAATAGCTGTCTTTTTTCTGAAAAGTCTTTTTAATATTTTTTACATGTATTTTTATTATTATTTATTTCAAGTAATAAAAAATGTTTTTTTGAGTATGTCATTTATAAACAATTTAAGAGCACAAGGAATAAAAGAAAGTTTATTCCACATGTAGAGAGATGACGTTACTTGATGTAGTTATTAATGCAGTAAATAATGATCTAACTGCATCAGGTGAGTGTGTGTCTATCTGCTCATGTAACATGGGATTATGAGAATAGAATAGCAAGAAACAAAGCAAAAGAGAAACATTTGATGCTGTGCATTATATTACATGGGAATGAGGACAGAGGGAAAATTATCCTGTACAGAACGCTGTGTCTCCAGAGACGGAGAGAGAGTTTTACACCAGACTCAAGGGACGCATGGGAGATCAGTTAGTTGTTGAAATGGTTGTCCGTGTGTCTCTTTTATTTAACTGCAGTAATCATATCTAAACGCTTACAAAAGCCTTGCACCTGTGACATCAGGACGAGGGCTTCCTCTAGGTGTTCGATTTCCCCACACAAATGCTTCTAAAGCTCAGGACACTGACCTCTTCACCAGCATATAGTGTGATATAGCTTCTCACACTCAACACGAGCGTGAACTAGATAGGATGAACTATATGAACCAAATCTATACAATATATCAGGATGGAGGAATTACACAAAACACGCACACATATGAATACAAGAGACTTCTGTCCACAGTTGCATGGGTAACACATTGTTATTTCAGTAAACAGCGAAAACAGTTTTATTTATTGCTTGTTTGTGTTGATATTTAATTACATTTGTCCGAATATCTTTGTTTGTTTGTTGAGTTATTTACATTTATTTGTTTAGCAGACACTTTTATCCAAAATAACTGTTCATTCATTCATTCATTCATTCATCCATTTGTTTGTTTGGTTGTTTATTTACATTATTAAATTTACATTATTTATTAAAAAAAATAATTAAATAATATTTATTTGTAGTAGTATTTAGTATTTATTAGTATTTATTGATATTTATTTACTTACTTGCTTACTTATTATACATTTATCTAAATAATGTTTATTTGTTTGTTTGATTTGATGGTTGTTTGTTTAGTTTAGTTTAGTTTATTTACATTTATATATTTAGCAGATACTTTTATCCAAAATAACTTTTTATTTATTTACAGTCTATTTATTTATTTATTTATTTATTTATATGTCCATCCAAAATAACTTTTATTTATTTGTTTGTTTTATTTATTTAGCAGGCACTTTTATCCAAAAGACTATTTATTTATTTACCTACTTACTTGCTTACGTAGTCATTAATTTATTCAAAATAACTTTTATGTATTTGTTTGATTGGATGGTTATTTAGTTATTTATGTACATTTATTTATTTATCAGCCACTTTTATCCAAAATAACTTCATTCATTTGATGCTTTTATTCAAAAGATTCATTCATGTAAGTATTTATTTATTTATTACTTGACAGATTTTTAGTATTTAGAGAACCTACTGTTTATTCTCAACTATTTACTGTTTTTATTTTTTATTATGATTTTTTAAAGAAAGACTTTGGTGTTAAAATCGAGTATTGTGGTTTATTTTGGCTACTTTATGATAAAAGTTTTTTTATGTGTCATGAGTCACTTTGGATGTGTGTCTGCTACATGAATAAATGCAATATGAAGACTTTTTAAAAGCCAAATTGTCCCAAACTGACTTAAAAGACAGAAATAGCATGTAAATGAAACCCTTTCCATAAGCCCTGTCAGCAAATTATAATGGCGTGTTTGAAGCCCTGGAGATGTTTCAGAGGATGTGATTTATAAACGGCATGACAGAAGTTGCCTGAGCGATCACTGAAGATTCACATAATTACTTAAGAGCATTTGGTTTCATTTGGCCAAGCGTGTTGAGACAAAACACTTCTACTAATTGCCAATGCATTGCATAACCAGCTGGATAACTTAAGAGATTGTCATTGTTTTTTCAAGGAAAAACGTTTGTGCCCAGAGGAGCATTTTATTGCTCGGAGGTTGCTCTCGAGATTTCTCAGGTGTCTCTCCTATTCTTCAGAAGAAATGAAAACAGATTCAAATGAGTCAATAACTGTCATACCGTAAGACAGTAGATCTATGAAGTGAATGTGAATAGCAGCTCAGAGTTCATCTATCTCTTCTGAAGCTTTAGAGGAGACACATGAAATTATTGAGGTGTTTTTTTTCTCAGGAGAAGCATTAGGAGACTAACTAAAGACTTATTATTTCATCCCATTTCTGTCTTGAGTAAATAAGTGAGTGAATGAAGGTTGTTTTTGTCCTACATGTGAGCATTGTGTTTGTATATTGTTGACGTGTGAATTATAACACCATGTGTGATGGTCGTGTGATTATGTTCATTGTCTGCTGTAACTCTCAGTCATTTGCATAAGTAAATGGAGTGTGTGTCTTTCAGAAGTGAGCGGCTTATTCTCGCCCTGCTGTAGCCCGTGTGTGATGCAGATTCGCGCTCTATTAAGGGCCATTAAGGGACGTCTCTTGATCTGTGATCCACTTTAAAGGTGTGAAGAGTGTGTGAGTGCGATTCGACTCTATAATTACACTTAAACACAGTAGTTGAAGAGAGACTAGATAACATCTAACCTCAGTGCCCTCTTCTCACACACACACACACACACACACACACACACACACACTCGGCTCTAAACAAGGACAGATCATAGACTTCTACTGTTTTTTGTGAAGCTAGTTATATTGACTAAAGTCTAACTAAAGAGAAAACCTTTTTGCATATTTAAAAATCAAAACATAATTAAAAAATAATCAATCAGAATGCAATTAGAATTAATAAAAATGAATCAGAACATAATTAAAAACAAATTTAATTTTATTACAAATTTGTCCCCAACTTCTATAGTTAAATAATAATGCCATAGAAAGAATATTCAACCAGAAACTGTTAGTAAATATCACAAATAATTACAAAGAAAAAAACAAGTAACGCACTGAATTAACGTGAAAGTAGAAAGTAGAAAGACTGAAATTGTATTTTTTGTAAAATGTACCCCAATAATGTTTGTTTTTTTACAACTTTGAAAAATATTTTTTTATAGTGATGGTGAAATTATGGAAATATTTAAGTGTTTTTAAATCCACAACACTATAATTAAACTATTTATTTATTTATTTATTTATTTAATGATGCCTCAGTTTGCAAACAAGACTTCTTTAACATGAGAAATCGATAACACTATATTTTCTTTTTATCTTTTGTTTACATTTCTGGAAAAGTCTTGAAAATTTAGGAACCATTAAAAAAAGAAAATAAATACATACAAATACAAGAAATCTATAAAACAATATATACAGCTTTATGTTAATATGATGTTAATGCTACATAAATATGAAAAGAAGATTTTTGCTGTATAAGTTACATTGTACATTTATGTGTGCATTCAGTGTTTGTTTTTCACTTTCCCTGTTGTCATTTCCCTTGCCCAACCATTTCCTTGCAATATTTGACAGCTACAAAAGCCTTTTCAGTCTCTTTTTCACCCACTTTCACACATGAGCCCACAACAGTGTAGTTCTGTTGGAGACCTTTAGGGCTGTTTGGCATTTCAGAGCAGGACACGGTGATGAACTATTGCGTTCTACTACTGAAATGCCACATTAGAGGGATTCCTGTGCTGGTGTTTACTCTACAGGGGACAAACGGCACTATTGAGTGCACAGTGAGCTCTGAATGAGCTCATTCTGTTCATAACACACGACAGAACCCCATTTACACAGCACACACACCACTTCAAGAAAATAACTCTGTTAATGGCATCGCAAAATTCAAGACCCTTGCTCACACACGCACAGCTGATGTGTTTTTAACATATTGAATGTTACATTTTTGACATTTTTAAGAAGCCATTGAACTTCTATAAATATTGTTTTAGTTTAAGCTCTTAAATAGTCGAAAAGCCTCAGATAATTTCAGTGCTCTGAAACTGTTTTAAGTATTTAAGGCATGTTTGCAACTAATTACAGTGTGTTTAATGTATAATATATAGAGGTATCTTGCAAGTTTAATTAGTAAATCACATTAATTCACTCCTTTTTTACAGGGATGCTGATCATTTTCACCAAAAAACATCAGATTGAAAAGAAGAATCGCAAGTAAGATTTATTAAACGCATTTAAACACTTGCTTCTCATGCAAATCAATGTTGTAGTTTCCTGCTTCTCAGATGATTCTTCTATGAAAAAGACCCCAGTTACCTTACTTTTTCACATATGAGGTTCACAAACTGCGCTCAGATTATTGCAATCAAAAGTCTTTTGAATTTAAGGAGAAACATCTGAGAATTCCATTACGTCTCCTGAGATCTGAAACAGCTGAGGTTGTTTTCTGACTGTCTCTTTAGAGATCTGTTGTCAAATGCATGAAAATGTGCATGCAAAAAGAAAAAGATCTGAGCATTTATGCTCATTGTTTCCTAAAGGCCTTAAAGCCTTTTTCTGTTTTATCTCTTTATTTTTAGGCCTCCACGTACAATAACAAGTGCAGCCCGACTGACCATCATGTTTTAATCATGAGATACCACAAATTTGATCACTTTCCTCCCCTCAAAACACAAACACACACTCACACGCATCACAAAAGCCATGCTCATTTCGTCTCATCACACACTGTATAATTATGCAGAAAACATGTATTTTTAGATATTTGAGTAAGTGGCCTTGGGAGAATCAGGCCCAAAAGACACTCGGAGTAAATGAAAACAGACTCAAGCTCGATTTGGAATGCTCTTTCATTCCAAAATGTGCTTGATTGTAATGCATAACACAATGTGGCACTTTAACATACTTTAATGCAGATGCATGTGTTATATGCATGCATGCAAATGCAAACATAAATGCTTGATCAGTTCATTGAATGCTTAAAGGAATAGTTCATCCAGAAAGGAAAATGGGCTAAAAATGTCCTCACCCTCGGGCCATCTAAGATGTAGATGAGTTTGTTTCTTAATCAGACTTAAATATTTCATGTTTTTATCAGCTGTTTGGACTCTCATTCTGACGGCACCCATTCACTGCAGAGGATCCATTGCTGAGCAAGTGATGGAATGCTACATTTCTCCAAATCTGATGAAGAAACAAACTCATCTAATCCAGCTTCAGCTTTGAGCAGCATCAATCTTTTCGCATGTGTTTATAGAGATCATAGTCTGTGCTATAAATTTACAGACGTGACAGTGCACATTATAAAAGGCACTTCACACAAAATGAGAGTGAAATTCCTCTTGCTTTTCATTGAAGAGACAGGCCTTGTCATCTTCACAGTTTCACTGGAGAAGTATGTCCGACATGGCCGACGTGTTTGAGAAAGTCAAATAAATGATCTATCAACACTGAGACAGTGATCCGTTACTGCTGCGAATGCAAACATGAGCGTGTGAGAGTGTGTAAGCGCAAGCATACGGGATAAATGCGCAGAAACTAATCTATTTCTCACACACGCCGGTTTCTGTTTTGATGAAACAGTTTGGTTGCTGGTAACAGGAGCTTAACGGTGGCGAGATGCAGGGCACCGCGGCCGGCGCTCAGATCCTGCTGCGACTTGCAGCTCGTCTCTTACTCACTCTGAGACTCACGTGTGTCGAGGGCCTGCAGACACACAGTGCTGCAGTACGGAGCCATTGTGTCAGATATGTGCATGTGTCGTGTTTACCGAAGGCACAATAAGGCAATTAGCACATGGCCGGATGACACGGTTCACGTGAGCGACAGCGACAGGTAGACAGGTGACCTGCACACACACACACACACACACACACACGTCTGTTTTGTTCCTGCATGCCATCTTAAGTCAACTGAGATGGATAAAAGTTTCTTCATTCCATCGATTGCACTGCAAACAAAACACTTTTGTTTCCGCTCAAAACATAAAATGCCATTGTTTGAGACACATGCTAATGAGTCATTATAAATGTATATACCAATGTGTTACCATGTTTAAAATAATTTACAGTGTTTTTTTGTACATTTACCATGATATTTTGGACAGTGACATGGTAAAATATATATATTTTAATCATATACCATAATATTGTACATGGTACCATGTTAATACCACATTTTCTGGTCATTTACCCTGGTATCGCCATGGTATTTTGTACATCATACCATAGTAATACTATGTTTTGAACATTTACTATGGTATTTTATACACAGTACCTCAATAACATGTATTCAGACATTTACCATTATATTTTGGACATAGTGCCATGGTAATAAAAATGTATTATTTTTCATGTATTATTTTATCATGCCATTTTGTATATGGTACCTTGGCATGATTTGTTATTTTTTATATTTTATTTACCATTGGATTTTGTACATGTTGCTATAATAATACCATTTTTTAAATGTACCATGGTATTTTGGACTTGATAATATGCAGTGTTATTTTAGTATTTAGTAGTATATATATAATATTATTATTATTTATTAATATTTGAATGAACTTGAATGATTTCATTTTAATTTTATTTACATTTGAGTATTTTTAATGTGCTTTTGTCGTTTTTATTAGTTTTTTAGTATTATGTCTGTTTTTATTAATTTTGATGCTTAAATTTATATTATTTAATTTAAAAATGTATTTACTACAAATTTACATACCATACTGTGGTATATATTTACAAGGATACTTATTTATTTGATAGTATTATAAGCTTTGAAGCAAGATATATCTCAGTCCTGTTAGTAGATAATTATTGTAGTTGACTTTAAATTAACAGTTTTGCAATGACTCGTATGTGTGTGTGTCTCTAGAGCGCTGACACGTGAATGTGTGTGTGTTTGGTTACATTCTGAGGTGAATCAGCACTTAAAGGATTAATTGACTCCAGAATTAATATTTCCTGATAATTTACTCACCCCCATGTCATCCAAGATGTTCATGACTTTCTTTCCTCAGTCGAAAAGAAATTAAGGTTTTTGAGGAAAACCTTCCAGGATTTTTCTCCATATATTGGACTTCATCGGGGACACATTGGATGACATGGGGTATGAGTAAATTATCAGGAAATATTCATTCTTAAGTGAACTAATCCTTTAATCTATGATCTGATGGATGGCTGATATCCCATGTTTAATTATGAATCCATAACTGATTCCTTGATCATCCCAGATTGTTCTGAGGTGTTGAGCGACGTCCCTTGTTCAGGACTAATGAATGTGTGATTCTACACAGTCACCGAGTCACTTTCTCACAAGCTAGTTTTTGATTCATCATGTGAGGGTGGCTGCAGTGACGCACATGGTTCCATGGGAATGCTAAGTTTTTGGACATTTACTATGTTTTTTTTTTTTTCTATATGGTACCCTGGTAAAGTAATTTTTTTGTAATATACTATGGTATTTTATACATGGTTCCATTGTAATACCATGTTTTTGCACACTCACCGTTGTATTTTGTACATGGTCCCATGGTAATACCATGTTTTCTGGTCATTGTATTTTGGATATTGTACCACTGTAATGCCTTGCTTTTAACATTTACCTCTTTATTTTGTACATAGTACCATGGTAATGCCACATTTTTTGGTCATTTACCATGCTGTTTTGTAGATGGTATTACCATGTTGTTTAATCATGTATCATGTATGTTTTACATACTGTAGTACCACAGTAATGCCATGATTTTTTTGACTATTTACTGTGGTATTTTGTACGTTGCTATGGTTATACCATATTTTTATTTATTTTTTTAATCAGGATTTTGGACCTGATAATATGCACTATTATCAGAGTTATTTTAGTAATAGTTATATACTATTATAGTATTCATCACACTATTTTGAATGAACTTTTATATTTTCACTTTTCATTTTCATTTTAGTGCAAGTTTATTTTTTTGTCATTTCTATTTTTTTAAGAATTAATCTTTATTTCAGTTTTAGTTTTAGTAATTTTATTGCTTTTTTAATTATTATTTTAAGTTTATTATTTAATTATTAAAACATTTTAGAATTTCAGTTAGTTGCCAAAGTAGCATTTCTAATTTTCATTTAAGTCTGTTTTTCATATATAATATTTATATTTTGTTTTATTTTAGATTTATTACTGCTATTAAGAAGAATGAGATGCACATTCTTTCTCATTGACATGCAATTAGATAACACTAAATAACAGCAGCATAATTAGCATGGTGATTAATATAATCTCTGTACATGTGTATTAGGGATATATGTCTTTAAGGCATTGGCTCTGTGCACGCTAAATATCACCTCATCAAGTGTTCGACGGTCACCCTCACAAATGTGCACTAACCAAGACTATGTCACGAAGTGCAATGCAACGCGACCGCAGTTCCGAGTTAAAAGTGTGTTTAGTGCACGCTCGGTGTACTCTGGCATGAGCTCCAGCATTTATGGAGAATAAAGTAGACTATCTGAAATAAGTAAACATGTAATTAACTCTTTTGAAAAACAAGACAGACTTGTTGCACAGTCACAGCTGGTTCTGACCGCATAAACGTGAAGCAGTAAAACCTCAATGCACAGCATGATCTGATTAAAGAAACACTGCAGTATCAGCACTGACCCGCTGCTTCACTGACACGCTGATAAACACCAGCTAGACTTTGTAAGAATTTTATGACAGAGAAACCCAGCTAAATGAGCGAGAGTCAGATGGTCGGCCGACCACAGCACGCGTCAACAGTGTTTTACATTAGAACATAAACACTATAAATGTACCTCTCGCATTCACATACACAAAGTGGACAAACAAATGTGTGAATGTGATTCATAAGATCTGTGTTTCTCAAATGCCGCAGGATCTTTTCTTTGCACTAATATCACTTTTTGAAAACTTAATTTTCAAATTTCTCTTTGAACAATGCAAAAAATAATTTTGCTTCTCAGTATTTTTCAGTTGCCAAAAAAAAAATATATATATATATATAAAATCATTATTTAAAAAAAAATAATAATTTTTTTGTTTGTTTTCCAATACCAGTATTTAAACATTCTTAAATCAAGATACATTTGCTTGAGATTCCAAAAGACCTTACATACTAAATCTTGGTTTCCAAAAAATTAAGTGAGATTTTGCTGAAAACAAGAAAAATATCTGCTTATGGGGTGAGAAAATATTCTTGTTTTCAATTTGAATTAAGTTTATTTTTCTGACACTGATGTTTTGTTTTAAGTATAAACTTGCTTAATTTAGATTTTTAAGTGTGATTTAAGTGTGTAAACAATTAGTAGTTTGTCTATTTGTTTTAATTGAAATAACTAAGGTTAGCATAAAACGCTTAAAATCTAATCCATGCACAAAAGCGCAAAGACGCACCATTCATAATGTGTTTTACTTGAATAAGAGTTGTAATCTCTGTTTGTACCATGACAATAGTGCTGTTATTTCTATGGTTACAAGCACAGATTTGAACACACAATGAGCTAAGTTTGTGTTTGGGATCTCAGTATTGCTAAAAATATCCCCTCATGACTTAAGTGATGTCTGTAGATGATAAGTGTGTGTTTGAACAGGTGAATCACTGCTGCCTTCCTGACATTGCTGAAGAGATTCTCATCACACTTTCTCTCATTATTGTCGAGCGTTCCCACGATCAGAGGTTTTTCCCCTTTGAGCATTGTCAGGTACGTCTGTCACATGCTAATGAATGAGTGCCATCTGTCAACTCTGCTGCCGTCCATGTGCGTTTCTTGTCTTTAGATGAAAACAAGGGATTCTGCATTCCTTCAGTCTCTGATGAGTGTGACACTTCAGCAGGAGCTTGTTTGGATGAATCTGTTTGTTATTGCAGTGCCAACAGACAGGTTTGGAACAAACCCACAAATAAAGTCTCTTATATTTCAGTTGCAATGAGATTGTAAACTTTAACTTCTCAGATGTTTCTCTGTTTGCACGTCTCTTCTAGAGATTCAGAAAAGATCTCAACAATGGCTCAAACTGTGATCAGATTTGCTCAGACACATTTTTTGTATATTTTTGTTAGTAAATGTAGCAGCTTAAAAAATAATACAAATGTAAAAGATAAAATAGAAAAATTAATTAGAGTAGAAATGTAACGCAAACGTAAAAGCAAGTAAATTAATAAAAGAGCAATGTAAAAAAAAAAATTAAAAAAAGAATAAATTAAGTAATGGTAATCAAGTAAATGAAGTAACATTAAAATAACGATGAAAAATAAAACATCAGTGCAAGAAAGTTTACAATAAACCCACTGAACTAAATTAAGGCAAGTCATTACAGGCAAAATCGAAGGAAAAAAACTGTTTAAAAAAAGAGCCAAATTTTGAGCTGTTTGACATCTTTATAGTGTATTTCAGACCAATGGTAAAACAACATCCAAAATTCACATTTAGATGTATATTTTATTGCACTTTATCTATTTGTGTTTGTAGAAATGTTGTTTTCTCAACATTTTTATCGCCTCTTCAGAAGCACTTACATGCATTAAAATTTACAGTTTAATTCCTCTCTATATTCTGAAGGTTTTTACTGAGGGCTTTGTTCATATATCATTCACACTGATTTATATAACAGTTTATTCCTAAAACATGGTGAAAATGTACGCAGTATTTTCTGATTTATGGAGTGATAAAAGAGATATCCAAAATCCCTTCTATAAAAACATGTAACTCTAATATATCAACAAAATCAAACAAGAATTTTGAATCTAGCTTTATCCAATGTTCATTTTAATTTTCTGGAAATGTATGATACTTCGTGCATATTTACTTCGACAGTGCCTCAATTGCATATTTAAACATAACATTTCAGAAAACTTGTAATACAAAACAATTGAGATTGTCTTTTCTGGATGTTGACGGTATTTATGAAGTGATAAAAAGAATTTTGAACCTGGCGTTATCCAGTGTTCAAATTTCTGTTCTGGAAATATATGCAAATTAGTGCATATTTAAGTAGATAATTGGTTAACACTTTACAATAAGGTTCCATTTGTTAACATTAACAGTGAAAAATACTTCTAAAGCATTTATTAATCTTGGTTAATGTTAATTTCAACATTTACTAATACATTATTAAAAACAAAAGTTGTGAGCAAGTCTGAGCAACATGAACTAACAGTGAACAGTCGCGTTTTTATTAACTAATGTTAATAGATACTGTAACAAATGTATTGCTCATTGTTAGTGAATGTTAGTTAATGCATTAATTAATGTTAACTAATGGAACCTTAATGTAAAGTGTTACTGATAATTGCATATGTAAACAACATTTCAAAAAACTTGTAATACAAAACAATTGATTTTCTGTTCTGGATGTTGACAGTTTTTGCTGATTTATAGAGTTATAAAAAGAGATAATGGAAAACTTTTAATACAAAACAATTTAGCAATTCTTAATGTAAGTATTCAACTGGGGAAGTATGATATGAGATCTTTTAACTATTTTTTTCCCTAGATATTAAACAAACAAACAAAAAAAAAAAACATTTGCATAAAGAGTGCCATAAACCTTAGTACTGGTGTTTATATCAGAACAGCAGCTTGTTTTTCGAAGCATTCTTCACATAGTGACTTAAGCGTCAGTTAACCTAGTTTTCATTCTGCTTGCACTTTGAGATCCGTGAGTGTTTCTTCACAAAGCCCTCCGGTCCGCATCCTGCAGTGGGTTTCGCTCACTATTGTTTAGGACGTCCATCAGCGTCTAAATCATGTTAATTGTAGGGAGGGGTGGGTCTGTATACTGTAATTTAAAAGGAATATGTGCTTTATTTAGAGAAAATGGTGGTCACGGGGCAAATGTACAGTAATGCGGGACTCTTTCCGCTGATTGGCTGCGTTTGTGCGAAGATCCTGGGCCTTCCCGCTGGTGCTGACCGGCTCCTGTGATGTGGCTGACCGCGCGGGGTAGATGTGGGCCCAGAACCGGCCCTGATGACGGGTTGTGATGTATTCCCTGACCCAGACCATAACACACAGCTTTTGCCCGCCGGAAGAAAATTACAGCCCTGCAGGAATGTTGCAGTTGTTATTATTTTTCCGTCTTATAAAACGCTGGAAGATGTTTCCGTCGTGCCCGAAAACGAGACAGTTTAAGCGTCGGGGTTAAACTCGTCCTGCAGAAATGCTTAGCGAGTCAGACATGTTAACGCAAAGCCATGTGACGGACAGTCTGGTTGGGTTTGAGAGCCATTCTGGGCAGGATATGATGGGGAGAAAAGTGCAAGCCTTTTCTTTTTTGCTGTCTCTGAGAAGTGAAAGTCACAATTACCACTGAATGAGTTTTAAACAGACAGATAAATAAAGTAGGTAATATTAAAATAATATTATGCATATAAATAATAATAATGATAATAATAATTTTGTGCATATAAATAATAATAATAATATTATTATTAATTAAAGGGATCATATGACGTTGCTAAAAAGAACATTATTTTGTGTATTTGGTGTAATGCAATGTGTTTGTGGTTTAAGGTTCAAAAAACACATTCTTTTCCACATACTGTACATTATTGTTGCTCCTCTAAGCCCCGCCTTTCTGAAACACGCCGATTTTTACAAAGTTCATCGTTCTGAGAAGCAAGGCGTGCTCTGATTGGCCAGCTATCCAGTGCGTTGTGATTTGCGTGAGATGGAAATGTTACGCCCCTTACCGTATTGTGATGCCGTGTCCTGGTGCGACGACACAAAAACAATAAAACCCATTACAAACGAGGCATTTGTTGCATCCAGTGGGGACATAATTACTGATTATAATGACTAGTACTGTCTTTTTACACGTCACGTTGCATGGCGCCGCGTAAACATTACCATGTCTGCATTTGTGATTGGAGAAACGACAAACAACAAGCACTACTCTACACAGCTCAAAACTTGCGTTTGAATCGTCAGTGGCAAATTCTTTAAATATGAAAACATACTTACAGGCTGTGAGTCAGAAGTGTCAGACTGTCCTTGCAAAGTTGGAATTGCCCCACTTTATAGAAACAGTCTTTGAGCACAGCTGGCAGGCTACTCCCAGGTTCAGGATATAGTCCTCCGTAAAATGCGATGCACACACTCGAATATTTGGGTTGAACTGTTCTGGAACAGTGTTGTAAATACAACTTATCCACTGATTTCTAGTTGTGTCCTCTTTTAGAAGCCCAAAGTACTTTCTCTTTCACAACGAAACACAGCGTCTCCAGGACGTGGCGCCAGCGGCAGCAACAATACTACAGCGAGAATAAAAGTCCCGCCTTCTTTCTTTGCGTATACATTTGGGCGGTGTTTTGCAAATCTCCCCACACTGTGACGTAGACGTAGGGGCGTGTTTGAATGAGCCGTTTTAGGGGGTGCGTGGCAGAGTCTTGACTTTAATAAAGAATATCTCTTTGGTTTTGAGACTTTAGTCTTTGCAACTTCAGGGATCTTATCTATGCACAAACAGCTTGTAACACTCCAAAGAGAAAGGAAAACTTGAAATCGCATCATATGACCCCTTTAATAATTAAATAATAATAATTAAAATATGAACATACAAATTTAAATACAATTAAAACATTTATTTTTAACTTAAATTCCTACATTAGTTTTTTAATGAATTTAATTTATAAACAAATTTATAATTTATGAATCTATTTATAAATACGCTTATTTATTTATAAATACGCTTTATTTGTATTCACCATTGAATGTGTTTTTGAATGAGTCAGATAAATAAAGTAGGTAATATTTAAATAATATTGTGCATATAAATAATAATAATTATAATAATAATTTTGTGGATATAAATAATAATAATAATATAAAAATTCAAATTTATTTACAATTCATTCATTTTATTAATTTAATTTATAAACAAATGTATAATTTATGAATATATTTATAAATAAGTTTATTTATTTATAATCATGCATTTTAAACAGATAAAGTAGGTGATATATAATATATAATAATAATAATATATAATATATATGCAGTAGTAATAATAATAATAATAATAAAATTCAAATTGAATTACAATTCATATTCATTTTTATAAATGTATAATGTGTGAATGTATTTATAAATAAATGTGTTTATTTGTAATCAGTACTGAATGAGATTTAAATAGACAGATAGGTAAAGTAGGTAATAATAAAAAGCGAAAATTTAATAATAATAAGAAGAATACAATTTATTTTAATTTATAAATGTATAATTTATGCATTTATTTATAAAAACCTTATAGCAAGATTTGATCTGACAAAAAAAAATAAAAATAAAACAAAATAATGTAATAATATAATGACGTTAATGCACAGAGAGGTCATGGTTTGCTAAAAGAAATTCCCAGAGACCCAACAGCACAGATTTGTCTGGAGAAAAGTGTTTGCACCTGCTCAGAATATAATGTCTACTTTTCTGAAGCACCAAAAGTATTGAATGAAATGTACAATGTGAGATTTGAGGGTCAAACTGTAATAGTATAAGTTTAAATGATCTTCATCCTGTATGACCCCAAATGTGCCTGATATTTTTGGCACGGGACACACAGGTGAATTAAACTAACAGAGGCTCAGAAATGCTCTGACCATGAAGGTCAGCAGAGACTGGAGAGTGTGGTTTGGCTATGAAAGACTCGCATCTGAGAACTCTCTCTCTCTCTCTCTCTCTCTCTCTCACTCACTTTTTCATTTATTTAATTTCAGTTCAATTTAGGCAAGATATGACAAAAAAATACATTTGCATTGCCAAAACTTACTTGCATACAATAAATAAAATAATAATAATATGTGACCCTGGACCACAAAATCAGTCTTAAGTCGCTGGGGTTTATTTGTAGCAATATCCAAAAATACATTGTATGGGTCAAAATGATTGATTTTTCTTTTATGCCAAAAATCATTAGGACAGTAAGTAAAAGTCATGTTCCATGAAGATATTTTGTAAATTTCCTACTGTAAATAATCAAAACTTAATTTTTGATTAGTAATATGCATTGCTAAGAACTTCATTTGGACAACTTTAAAGGCGATTTTCTCAATATTTTTTTTTTTTTTTTTGCACCCTCAGATTGCAGATTTTCAAATAGTTGTATCTCAGCCAAAAATATCGTCCTATCCTAACAAACCATACATCAATGGAAAACTTATTTATTCAGCTTTCAGGTGATGCATAAATCTCAATTTCGAAAAATTGACCCTTATGACTGGTTTTGTGGTCCAAGGTCACATATATGTTTTGTTTATTGTTTATTTGAATTCAACTTTACTTTATTGGCTGTATTGGTGCAGGTAAATTTATTGGTGAAATAAAGTAAAATAACAGTGCAAATAAAGCAGGTAATATTACAAAATGAATAATAATAATATTAAAATATAAATTAAATTTCAGTCATTTCAAGTTATATAAAATATATAAAACCTTTTTTTTTCATTCAGCTAGTTACCAAAGCAACATTTTCATTTAACATAATGTACTACATTAACTATAACTAAAATTAAAATTAATAAAAAATATATAGACATATTTTAAAATAAATATATATAAATATATATTATAAAATTACAAAAAACACAACAAAATGACCAAAATGTTAACTATAATTACAATTAATACAGAAAATATACAAATAAAAACTAATTCAAAATATTAATAAAAACTATAATAGGATCTCAGTTGTACTAAAACACTTACAGATATAAATGTATTAATTATTTTAGATATATTAATTAATTTAGAAAACATTTTTTATGAATACATTCATGTATAAGTGAATGTATAATTTATAAATGTATTTGTTAAAAAGTTTGCACGAATACATATATTTTGCATTTACTTATAAATATAATTTATAAGGTAAATTATGACACAAAAAAGTTTGTAAAAAAATATCTATAATATATAAAATTATAAAAGAATATATATAAAAAAAAAACTTTCACTTCTACATATTTTATTAAAGGTTCTGTCTCTTTCAGATGTGAGTGGAGAGCGAGAGGCGCATGTGAAGCTCGTGTCTCCTCAAGCCTTTGACTCCTCAGACAGGCACTGAGTGCAGGAGCTCCAGGGGTCTTCAGAGTCTCACAGCTCCTGATGACAGATAATCATCTGGATCATCTGAGACTCTAACAGAGCCCGCGGGGGTCCAGATAACATCACATCTACAGGATCAAAGCAGGTGAAACACAGCCTGAGGGGATGATAATCACACACACACACACACTGGCATCCTACTGAGGAGATGAAGGTGTTGGAGATTCACATCAGTGATCAGGGATAGCAGATATTTTGATATATACCACAGCATTGTATGGATACTTTCACCACAAACTTCAAAAACACTTCAAAGAATGTACCATTGTATTTTTCCTTGGTGTATATATATATAAAAAAAAGAGTTGTGTACAGTTGTGTAAAGTAAAATTAACTTTTTTTATTATAAAATAAAAAGAGCATATATCTTAAAATAAAAAAGATATTAAATCAAATGTTACTCTATTTAATTTCTATTGAATTAATAATTAATTTTAATAAAAATTAAAATATAGTGAAATGCATTATAATTTGAAATTTTTTTTAATGCATTATAATTTTATTGGAAATGTATTATATATTTAATTATAGAGAAAATACATAGAAATACCATATATTTTTAAATATATGGAAGCTTTAAATACAATAAAGTACAATTAATACATTTATATATATATATATATATATATATATGTATGTATATACACACACACATGCTCATTGTATACTGTATTTGACAATTGTAAATATAAATATTATAATATTTTGTTTAATAATATTTTATTTTATTTTATGTAATTTCCAGGCTGTGTTCTTTACATGATTAAAGTGGTGTGTCTGAAACACACTTTACTGTGGTAAAATCACTATATTGTATGCTGTCGAGTGGCCTATTGTTGGTTTATTGAGTTGAAGACAGTGCCATAACTAGTGACAAACAAACCTGACATGACTGCTCAGCTATCCTCAGACAAACCCCAGTCTCACCACCTCACCCTATTTGCGAATACCCCATTTACCCTCTGTTTACTGATCTGAAACATTACTCTTTCGGCCCCTGTCCACCCTCAGTGTGAGCTGTTCTGTTACCTGGTCATTCTGACCCTGAGGTCACCTGAGGGCAGGTGTTGAAGGGTTAAGGATCTTTGATACTTTAATGGAGTTCTCAGCTGTGTATCACTTAAGTATCAACTTTGTCTCAGGTGTTTTGAGACATATTTTGAGAGTAGCTCAGATTATTTGATGAGAAATGTTTGTGTTCATATAGAGATCTGACTTTGAATGGCAAGAGAATTAGATCACTTTAATAGATACAGTGCATGAGTAATATAAAATACTTTTATGGTACTTGTTTTGTCCTTTTTTTGGAGCTTAACAGTTTTATAATCATTGTCCTCTTTGCTGTAAATAAGCTTAAACTTCCTAACGAACATCTCCTTTTGTGCGTCACAGAAGAAAGCGAGTCGTACGAGTTTGGAACGACATGAAGAAACGTAAATTGACATTTTTGGGTGAATTATTCCTTTTATCAGGCACGTGCACACATAGACATCAAAGGGGGCTTGAGCACCTGCCCTCAGTGTTGCCAACTTAGCAATTTTGTTGCTAAATTTAGCAACTTTTCAGACTACTCTAGCAACTTTTTCTTACAAAAGCACCTAGCAACAAATTTAGCTATTTTTAAAATTTATTTGGCAACTTTTAGCAACTTTTGATAAGTGACTCAAATGATAAAAAGGCACACATTTTCCATCTAAATTACACAAAAAGAGGAAACCAAAGCAGTACACACATCACATGAATTAAGTTAACTGCTATATGCAATTGTTCAATTTAATAGTAATAATTGAATTAATTGTTCATTTCTGATACATCTTGTTAGTAGCTTGTTCCTGCGATTGTTGAACAGTTAGTACATGTAAGAAAAAAAAATACAATGCATAATTAAAAATGCAGGCAAAAAACCTGTGAAGAATCAATACAGAAAATTTCTTCATATTGTGCCCTATTTTTCAGACTCTTCTTAGAGTGTAGCATACTAACTACTAATACACTGCTTATAACTATAAATGTTGAGAATGTGTAATTTATTAGCTAATAAGTGTTCAGTAATTCATTGTTGTTTTTAAAAATACAGTTATTTATATTGTAATTTTACATTATGCATTTATATTATTTTACGAGTAAATCTTTACTTTTACTTTACTTTACTTTTAGTCATTTAGCAGACGCTTTTATCCAAAGCGACTTACAAATGAGGACAATAGAAACAATCAATTGTAGTATTAAAACAACTAAAACTGATCCAAAACTAAAAGCTAAAACTTTATAAATGGTATATATACACACACATTAAAAAATTAATTAAATAAAAATGAGAAATGCATATGACAAAATTTCTAAACTTAACATTTAAATGAAAACAAAATAAAGCTACAAACAATTCAAAATATTAAGAGAACAAAAGAGTGTAATAATGATTCTAACATAAAACTAAGCCAAACACCAAAAACAACTACATGTATGTACACAAAACACAAACAGACATATATGCATACACACACACACATATCCATAAATTCAATATTATTTCATTTCCATGTAGTTTGTTGAAGTACTAAAATAACTCAAATTAAATAAAACTAAAACTTAATCTAAAACTTAATTTAATTTAATTAATTTAATTAAAACTTAAATCTAAATGAACATATCTAAAATATATTTGTTGCTGAGTTTTGACGCAGTGACAATTTTGCGTCGTGATTACATGATGACGTCATCGCGCAGTGACATTGCAACTTCATTTAGCAACTTTTATTCTGGATTGATGTTGAATATTTATTTACTATGTTGAGTGGATCTAAAATTAATATAAGAAAAAGAGATGTTATATTTTATTTTGATAAAAAATGATATGGATAAGAGTCACATTTTTATGCTAAATCTTCTATTTGTTAGGCAAGTTTTACATACACAAATGTAAATGGTCAGAAAGGAAGCCCAGTATCTCCCACTTCAAAGTTGACTTGAGGATTTATTTTGAAACTCTTCAAGGCCTTTCAAATCGAAAAGCAACCAGAACTATGGACACGCTCAAAGAACTAAACTCCTCTTTTCTATTGTGATTATTGATGTATACCCTCCTTGTTATTTTTTTTTTTTCCCTTTTCTTTTTTGTTTTGGCTTTTTTCTTCCAGAAAACGTGAACACCATGTTTGTAATATTTTGTTATACTTTTGAATATTAATTGTTCAGCATATACAGTTAATAAAAATAAAAATAAAAATTTTAGCAACTTTTAGCAACAAATCGACCTGCCTTTAGCAACTTCCCCTGAAAATTAGTTGGCTACACTGCCTGCCCTTTTTCTTCCTTGAGAGAAAGTGCCCTTTTTTCTGGGGAGTGTTTTTTTTTTATATAAATTAATACATGTATATATGTGTGCGTGTGTGTGTTTCTGTTTGTGCACAGCTTTCCCTGTCAAACAAATAAAAAATCAAAATATCAGGTCAGGTCAGGAAATGTCGATACTCTGACGAGTTCCGATGCCTTTCTCCCCTAATGCGTCTCCGCAGTGTAGCACTGTCTGCACATCACATTACAGACAGGCAGAGAGCCTCCCTTCCTTCCCAGTTGCATTTGTCTTGGTGTGGAGGTGAGTGGTGATGAACAAAAGACTAAGCTACAGTGCCTCGAATTTACAAAAGGCAAATATAGTTAATTTGTCTTGCTAACATCCATGACTCATGGGAGAGCTATGCAAAATAGCTAAAGTTTATCTAAGGCAGGAAGTCTAAGCTAGTAGATTAGACCAGTATGCGTTCTTTCACTGCATGATTTAGTTTATTAAAATGCATTTAGAATGATCACAAAATCCAAGATATGGGGGCAGAAATGTATATATTTGTATCATTTCGTATAGTTAATCAGTATCACGCTAAGACTGACGTTTTTTCCACCAAAAAAACAGCATGATTACAAATGTGATATTGATTTTATACAGCAGTTCAATAAACAAGAATTTAATATTAAGACACTTACATTTTAGACACAATATTGACAGTGTTTGCTCTGTTCTGCCAACAAATATAATTCCAATTTGTGTCTCTGAGCAACATGCAGTTTTAATTTCACATTTAAAGTATCTTTTCATTTTTTTTTTTTTTTTTTTTTTTTTTTTTTTACAATTTCAGATATCAGAACAAAACAGAATTAATGCATTTGTAACTGCAGGTTAAATACATTCATGTCCTGCATTAAACAGTGTGTAAATGCATCTAAATGCCCCTTCTAATGCAGCTGCTGTGTTTTCTCTGCATTGCAAAGATTCATTTTGTCAATACTGATTACATTTGCTTGGTAACAGCCCAAATTACTTTTTATTCTAATTGACTGATTAAATTTAAGAATTTGACTGAAAAGATGATGCACACTTTTAGAAAAATGGCTTTATAAAGGTAAAAATGCCCATAAAAGGTAAAAAAATCAATTTAAACTTATTGGAAAAGATTAATTTCTATCAATGCTGTGAACTGATCACCACACAGAATATGAAGAATATCAAAAACTTTAGGAGTCAGCTGTCCACAGTAGTCTTTAAGATATCAGCACAATAACACACTCAGCAAAATAACATCTAATTATCGTTATCGATAAAATCCCAGAAAATATCGGGATATTATTTTTGTCAATATCGCACAACCCTAATATATTTAACGTTTTGTTTAGAAAAAAAATAAAAAATTAGAAGTGCCCTTTTTTCCACTTGAGCCCCTCAAAATGTCTGTGCACGTCCCTGCCGTTAATAACCACAAAGTTTTAAATTAACCCTGTAAAGCTTGACTTATGAAATAATAGTCAGTTTATTGAAACTTTAGACAATTCTTAAAAAAGTGCAAATGTTTTTATCATATCTGATTTATCAGGCTTTTATAGCTCATGTAGTCTGATATAGTGAGAATATGGAGGGAAAAAATTATTCAGAGGTCCAAACTGAGCAAAAAGTATGCAATTTGGTGCAGATGTTGTTATTATTATGGGCAAAAAGTGATGAAATTGTGATGCTTGTACAACAGTACAGCATATAAATCAGTCGTCACTCTATGTCTCTAATAATATGTCTTAGTAAGCTGATATTTAAATGATCAAAACATATAATGCATTGCAATACAATGATGATTGAGAGAAGAACAAATAAACCTTCCTCAAAAGCCTGATCATATTTGAGACACACATTTGAACAGAATTTTATGGATAATCAAGTAAAACAAAGCTGCTTCAGTCCCGTAAGTGTTCATCTGGAAATATTACTAGTTAATCTTAGCTTTACTTGATAAAAACCAGTAAAGATTTGACAGAAAAAAAGACATGTGAAACACAAGCTGAAGGTGGACGTTTGTACAATTACACTAAAAGACTTTTTACTTGCTAAAAATGTATCAATCAGACAACAGAAGGCATGGAGTAGATTGTGTGCAACAGGTTTACCGGCAAGAGTTTGATTGTGTTGACTATTTAGAGGCCTTGTATCAAGTAAAATACAATAGACTCTAAAGGGTTAAAAGCGGCAACTCATCAGCAGCAGGTGAGGTGTTTTTTTCTGTCTCTCTTTTTCTTTCAGTATATATTACTCCATCTGTTTCCTGTACAAGTCCTCTTCCATCTTCTCACCACAAAACTGCCGAGTTAACTGCCTGAGTGATTTGTGTACTCCCACCATAATTGGAGCGTGTCCTCTCGTCCAATACTGCCATGTGCCACCGATCGGGTAAAAATAACCCCGCGAGACGGACACCTCCGACAGGCTGGTCTGTGGGCGTCTGACCCCTCACTCCTGCCATCATAACAGCCAGAGAATCTCTATGTAATTACACTCAGAGCCGAGTAATTACTCCTGCGCTGGGTTTGGGTAAAGCCGAGGGGTTTGAGATATTCCTCTGGTCGGAGAAAATTCGAGGGTGAGGTGAAAATAGCAAAATCCAAGCCACATCAGGAGAATCGCCCTAAATAGACCCCCACAAAAAAGAGGGTTTGTAATGAGCCCCCTCGGTCCGCACGTCTATAAATGTGTCTTTTATGAGGGTTAGGGTACTTGGAGAATACACTGTGTTTATGCTGGTTAGTAGAAAGCATGCGGGCAGTCAAGAGTTTTTTTGAAGTTAATTCTCTCTTTTCTTAGTCTCATCTTCCTTCTATCGACTGAAAACGTCGTCACAGACCCCTGTGATGAGGACCACTATGGTTTTCTATGGTAGAACCTATGCAAAAACTGTCCAGTGGCCTGCTGTGAATTTAAAGAATTGTTCACCTAAATCCATCGTTTAGAAACCTCCATGTTGTTTCCAACCTTGTATTATTTGTTTCTTCCATGAAACACAAGATTTCCGTATTGTAGTTTCACAGACGTATCTGTATGCACTGTTTTTGTGTATGAAAGAGCAGCATAATAATTCTTCAGAAATTCTCTTTTTGTCTTCCTCAGGAATATGAACAACGTATGGCTGTGAAACAACATGAGGGTGAGAAGAAGGATCCAGTGTTGATTTAGTGTTATTGAGATACAGTACTGTCATAGTTTTTATTAATATTTAGATTTTTTTTTTCAATTTCTGTTTTCATTTTAATCTTAGTTAAAGTTTTAGTCATTTTGTTGTGTTTTTGTCATATTTATCATATATATTTGTCATATATTTTTTACATATGTTAAATAGTTGTTATTAATTGTTCATTTCAGTTATTTTAGTTCATCAAGTTAAACGGCTTGACTTGGCACGACTGTTTTACATTGTTTTTAGAATAAAAAAATCAAGATGCATAGAAAATTAGAAAGATAGCGTGAGAGAAATAATTGAGCCAAATAATTAAACCTTGAATGAAAATTGATAATTAAGCCAATATCAGTGTTTTAATGCTGTGTTTTGTAGCACATTTAGAAAAAAAATAAAGTAGTAATTTTTAATTAACAATTAAAAATTGTTTTTATTAGAGAACAAAAAAACTATACTACTGTTCAAAGGTTTGGAGTCTGTAAGATTTTTTTTAATGTATTTGAAGGAAGTCTCTTCTGCTCACCGAGTCATTTGTATTTATTTGATCATAAATACAGTAAAAATAGTGCAAAAGTATTACAATTTAAAATAGCTGTTTTCTATGTGAATATATTGTAAAATGTAACTTATTGCTGTGATCAAAGCTGAATTTTCAGCATCATTACTCCGGTCTTCAGTGTCACATGATCCTTCAGAATTCATTCTAATATGCTGATTTACTGCTTAAGAAACATTTCTGATTATTATCATTGTTGAAAACTATGTTGCTGGCCAATATTTTTGTGGAAACTGATACATTATATTTTTCAGGATTCTTTGATGAATAGAAAGTTTGTAACATTATAAATGTCTTTGTGACCTTTGATTCAATGCATCCTTGCTGAACAAAAGTCATTTTTTCTTTCAAAAAAATCAGTTTGACCCCAAACTTTTGAATGGTGGTGTATATTGCCAGTTGCTTTTTGCATTCAGATTTTCCCATATTTAATAACACAGCACTGCATTAAAGCATTGATAATGGCTTCGTTTTCTGGCATAAGTCCCAGGCGATCACTCAACACCTCGTCACGTCTACATTCACATTCACAGGACACTCCAACTGTCCCTGATGTCAAACACACATTCTCTTCTCTCTCCGCACAAATAGCCGGACTATTTCGAGGGCTGGTTAGTTCGCTGTGTCTCCACATGGCCTGTTTGCAATCTCAAAGCCACAGTGGCTTTTTACATGATCACTAATTCACAAACGCGGTCGGGCCAGGAATTCTTCTGCTGCGTTACTGTTTTGCTGTTGCCATGCACATGTGCTAAAATATCACTGAGGTTCGCGAAAGAGTCGGCAAGAAAATAAATAAATAAGAAGCCCAGAGAAAATCTGCAGAAAAATGCGGACGCCTTCCAAGGCCACTCGCCTTTCCCGAACAGGAGGAGGAAAAACCCGAGAGTTTTCGGTAGCGGCGTGTAAAACCCAGAAATGTATGCGTTGTCCATCACAGTGAATCAGGGCCTTTGACAAGTGACTGGTGAATCGCAGCTGCTGAAATGATCAGAGTTTCCACTGGAGGAGGAAAAGCCAGCGATTTCCATTACTGTTGCTGCCTTGCTGTATATTGCCTACATAGGCTGCTGACCGCTAAGGCAGAAACCTAATGGAAATGCAACCTCAAAAGTTTTCTAGATAGATAGCAACCCTGGTCACTTACTAAATCTGGCAGAGTCTGATGTTAATGTTGCTGAGCTAAAGACACAGATGTCTGTATGTACTTTACAGGGTTATTATCGTAAACTAAAACTATCTAGAACATTTTTTGTTAATTGAAATAATGCTTAAATAAAATAGAAATAATATATGGAAGCTTAAATGTAGAACTGCTGGTAACTAACTGAAATAAGTTATAAGTTAAAGCACTAAAATTACTGACTGGAAATAAATAAAAACTAAACCTGAAAAAATAAAATAAAACAAATATTACTGTTTAAAAAAACAGAAAAATTAAAATGAAAACTGAAAATATACAAATAAAACCTTGTTCAAAATTAAATAAAAACTATAATAGTATATATATATAATAATAAAATAACATTAATACATTAATAGTTTGGAGTCGGTAAGATTTTTTTGTTTTTGAAAAAAAAGTCTCTTCTGCTCCCGAAGGCTGCACTTATTTGATTAAAACTACAGTAAAAACAGTAATATTGTGAAATATTATTACAATATCAAATAACTTTTTTTATGTGAATATGTTATAAAATGTAATTTATTCCTGTGATCAAAGCCGAATTTTCAGCATCATTACTCCAGTCTTCAGTGTCACATGATCCTTCAGAAATCATTCTAATATGTTGATTTGCTGCTCAAGAAACATTTCTGATTATTATCAATGTTGAAAACACTTGTGTTGCTTCATATATTTTTGGAAACTGTGATACATGTATTTTTTAGGATTATTTGGATTTTTAGGATTATTATTAGGATTATTTTTTAGGATTATTGATGAATAGAAAATTCAAAAGAACAGCACTGAAAAAACCCCTGAAAATAAAAAAAAGCTAATTTAAAATATTAATAAAAACAATAATACTATATAAATAATAGTAAAATAACACTGGTTTTATTAACACATTAATATTGTGTGACAGTCCATTTTTAATTACAGTGAGCATTTTTTTTAAAGATATTGCAATATTGAATAAAAAAATGAACATTTATAATCAGCATTTATTGCCATCTTATATGATGAAGCAGCACTACCACTACTAATAGTCAACTAAAAGTTGATCACAATTTATTTTTATAAAATTGCATTCAGTTTTTAATAAATACACAGTGCTGCTTGATTGTTTTCTGAAATGCTCATTGCATTGGTAGTGTTTTTATGATGCCTGAGTTGCTGTCTATGTAGGCAACATTGATGTTAAAACAGGTTAGCAGGATGCAGGTCCTTCTTATTTTACTGTCTACAAATACATGACAGGTTGATTTTTGCCACTCTGTAACTGGAACACAGTGATCCTATAGACGCTCAGGCCGGAAGTGGTCCGTCCGTGGAGAGGTGAACCTGACCTGAGGCTGCAGGTATTGTGCAGGTCTTTACATGCGATCCATCAGTCTCTCACTCCGCGTCTGCTGCCTGCCAGGCTGTTGTTTCAGGTCATGTATAATGGTGAGAACCTGTGTTTGACTGAAACCGTCCTCCGCCGCTCACACACAGCACAGATAAAGCCGCACATGTCAGATGTGTTTTAGTTTCTGTACATTCAGAGTTTGGCAGTGTGACTGAGTGTATTACATAACAACTGTTATGGAGCTGTAGGTTTTTCCACAACACACACGCAGGACATGTTGCTGCATGGCTCTGATTTGAGGTATTATTCATGTACGGTAACTTAGGCAACACTGTATTGTCTCCATGTAAAACTAAATGTTTTGGCAAGTAAAACACTGACCAGGAACATTTTTAGAAATTGCAGCATAATATGTGTAAATATAGACATATGTAAAAACAATTTGATCATCCACTTTTCACAACAAATAAATAAATAAAAAATAATTAGCATTTTGTCTTGATTTTCAGTAGTATTAAAAATAAGTTTACTTGAGAAGCAACAGGGCATATATATTAAGACTTTTCAGATAATATATCTTGTATTTTTCTTACTCAAATCATTTTCATTTAAAAATATTTTTTTTCTTTTTTCCTGTTTTAAGCATAAACCTCAGAAAAATGTAATTTCATTTATGAAATTTAATTTAGAAATGTAATTTATTTATAAAACAAGAAAAATAAATGGGTAAGATTTTTGTTTTCTTTAAAACATATTAAGCATCAATTAAATTTTCTAAAAAAATCTAAATTAATTATTAAGTATTTAAAAAGAGAACACAAATTTCAATTAGGTAAGAAAATACAATATATTTCCTGAAAAATATATTTTAATATAAGCCGTTTTTCTTCTCAAGTACATTTAATATTTATACTGGGAAGAAAATACTGGTGTAAAATATTGAAAATAGCAAAGAAATATTCATTATATTTATAAAAACATTTATATATAAGAAACATATTATTTAAATCAGCATTATTTTAATTAAATTTAGTAGAACCAGTATACCATGATGTATATACATAATTTCTAAAATATATTTTTCATATAATGAAAAGTAGGGAGTGGGTGTGTTTAATTGTCAGGACACGTCTTTATGGAAAACGTATTTATTTATTTATTTAGAGTGAAATGTGGACTTGTTCTTACAGGTTTGTTACAGTATGTGATGCTAGTCATAGTATTTTCATTGAATTTTCTTGATTAATCCGCTATTATATAAAAGAGGTGTGGTAGAAGATGATATTCGGGCTGTTTGCATACGCAATAGAGTATATTTTGTTTTTATTTCAGGTGAGGTCGACGAGTTTAACCGCCGGAAGTCATTTTGTAAGATTTCATCAAAAGCTTGATCTCGTGCAAGAGCTGCTGTATCACGTCTTCACCTTCAGACTTTGAGCTGCTTTAAATGACTTTATCACCACAGCAACTGTGTTTCCAAACACACACACACATTCTGGAGGAGGTAAATATGGCAACACTGGGCCAAACATCTACCTGACTGCGCACTTTCACACACTAACATTACACCTGGTATTTGTCATCGTAAACTTGCGAAATCTCGTTTGACCTGTCAGAAAATTCATGGAAAAAGCCACGGATACTTGAAAGAGATGAATCATGTGCCAGCTGGACTAAATATTTGGACGTTACTACTGCAGCTATCGGTATTAAATATGTACTCATATCAGGCCGAAACTTGGTGAACAAAAATACGTTTTGCTAACGTTCGCATTATGTTATGAAAACGTTCCTGATGTTCTCTGAACATTCCAAACATAAAACCTTTTTTTCTTGGTTTTTCAAACGTTAAGGAACATTCAGTTGTGTCATTTTTCAAACGTTAAAGGAATGTTACATTTGAATGTTCTCGGAACGTTTCTGAAATGAGTAGTAACATTTAAAAAAAGGAAGATGAACATCAAACTAGAATATTTCAGAAAAAAAGATGTATAAATAAAATTTTTATGCTAACATTTTGAGAACAAACCAAATAATAATCAACAACATTCTATTTATGTTACTGGAAGAACGTTTGTTCAGAACTTTGAGAGAACCTTTCCAGAACATTCCCAGCTGCAAAAAATACAACAGAATCTGATATCCTTGAAAAAGCACTTCATTATAAAATCTACAATGCAATAATACTTTTTTTTTTTTTTTTTTTTTTTTTATCTATTAGGCCAGTTAAACTCGAAATTGTTCATTAAACCATTTTAGGTAATGATTACAGTTAAAGCAATTAAAATTGTTTTTTGTTTGTGTTTAATGAAAGTGTCATGTCAGATTATCCAATGTGCATAAAGAAATACAAAAATAGGGTTATTTTGTATAATTGAGATACTATTATAGTTTTTATTAATATTTTGGATTAGTTTTTTATATTTTCTGTTTTTATTTTAGATTTTAAAGTTTTAGTCATTTTCTTGTTTCTTTTTTTTTTTTTTAAATATGTCTTTATTTTTTTATTTCCGTTGTATTATCAAGTTAAACTAAATTAAAAGGAAAAATGTTGCCTTGGCAATTAGCTGAAATAAGTCTACATTTTTAAAATTTATTTCAGTTAAAGTTTATTATATTTCAAGTAACAAAAATAGTTTTATGGATTTGGTATTAGTTTTAGTAACTCTGCAGGGAAAATTTTAAAATCTCGTTCTCTTCATTGCCGGATTTATGTAATGATCTGATTTTTTGTTTTAAACTCTCATTGAGCAAGCTGGCAGATTTCCAATAAAGTCATTTGCATGTAGGCTATGCAAATTCTGGGTAATAATGGGTAAAAAAGGTGTGACGATCAGGTTTGGCTGAAACCACAACGATGTTGTCTAATTAATCAATGCATAACTGTGCATTTAAACTCACTGTAGGAACCGGTTTATGTTCCAGAGAGGATTTTTCTTTAAAGTTTTGTTGTGATGCATCCTGTCACATCAGCTTTACCACCTGCAACACGGCAATTTACGGCTCTTCGTTTCAGGCCACTAATTAAAGCTGACTTCGGCGAGTTTTCATTGTTTCCCTGCGGCCTCACGCGAAATCCTCGCGCGTCATTGTAAATTAGAGGCTTGCTCGATTGCGTCTGGCAGCATTCACACACACTTTTAAGTAAGGATGGTTTTCTTCCGGTGCTCCTTCAGCCTGTTTTGCGCTGACTCATTAGCTGCTTATCTTTTGCAATAGCAGGTAAAAGAATTCATTGAGTTTTATCTCCGCGCCCCGCGAGGGAATAGCTGCTGTTTGACGTCACGCAACCAGGGCTTCCCTCGCGTTGCTAGGCGACAGGATTCCGTTTTGTAACAAAACACCGGGGTTCCGTGCGACTTTCCTTTGTTTGACCCGCGTAAACGCCACGCTGGTCGACCTGCTGAAACGACGCTAATCTCTTCCAGTTTCATAATAGGATGAAATTACAGTCAGTAAATGTCATTCACAGGACGCTTTATTGCCCCGTGGGTTTATCATATTCAGCCCCGCTGACACGCACTGCTGCCCTGTTTACACTTCACGAGCGGCCGAAATGAAATTAAACAGCAAGAGAGTTGTGCAAGACTTTTAGACTAAATGCACCTGTTTTTGGAAACTGAGCACCATGACAAATGTGAATCTGATAGCGAGGGGCCCAAACGTCTGAGACCACTAGTGAAAATATTTTGCATTTTTAATGTAGCCTAATGCAATGTTTTCAATACAGATTAAACAAGCAAAAAGTTCGATTTAATTATGTATTTATGTGAACGTTGAATATACATATTTTTTGTTTTCTTTTAAAAGTATACTTTTTTTTTCTTTTACAAAAAAAGTATATATTTTAAGCATGAAATATTTTTTAAGCATGTTTATGCTTAAAAAACCTTATTAGTTATTGTTAATTACGGTATAAATTATTTAGTCCTAAAAGAAAAGAAAAAAAAAATGGTTTTGAGTGGGTAAGATTAGAAACATTATTTTATCAATATTTTTTTATTATTATTTAATCTTGTTTTAAGCATCAAATAAACTTGGTTTATTAAAAATATTAAATATTAATTACATTAATGAGCATTTAAAAGACGACAACGAAATTCAATTGTTAAGAAAAATACAATTTCTTATCTTAATATATGCAGTTTTGCTTCTGAAGTAAATTTATTTTTGATATTTATACTGGTAAACGAAACAAAAATACTTATTAAAAATGCAAAAAAAAAAAAATAAATAGTGAAGAAATTTCTCATTAACCCAGTCAGTTATTTATTTATATAAAAATATGTATAATAATTACATACAATTATTGTATAATTAACATGTATAATGACTAGAAATATATATCTGAACTATATTTTTCATATAATGAGCTGTGTTTGTCATTAAAACAATGTCTTTATGCAAAACATTTATTTTGATTTAGTGTAATTTAGTGTTTCTTCAAAAACCTGATGATCATGTTCTCCAGCATGATTTGAGATCCAAAGATAGAGCATCTGTACAGAAAGTCATTTGCTTAGTCCCAAAAATGGAGCAGAATCTGAAATATTTCTGCTTTATTTTTCCCCATGTTTTAAAAACAAAAATGGTCTCAGACTTTTGGACCTCTGTATATGTCATATGGATATAGAGTCACCTTCGTCTCTTTCTTTCTCTTTTCTTTGCAAAAATCCCACATTTTGTGCCAAGCATGACAAAGAAGAAGGTGCCAGCAATCAGTGATTGAAGCTGCGCTCCATCCAGCCGGTTTGGCGTTGTTGTGGTTTTGTGTGTGCGTATGCTGTGAGAACCTGCTCTGAGGTATGTGATCACTATGAATGGAAGCTCTAGAAGTGAATGTACTGTGTAAAGCTTTTGTCCTTTCGACTCCCACACAAACCTGATGAACCAGAGGACAAGTGCGTGTTTTTTGTCCAGAACACCAAACTGTAACCATAACAAATGCATTTTTTCATAAAAGGTCGAAATAATACATGTTAAACATTTTATACCGACAGTAAACATCCTATAGTTTATCAGGATGGTCAAACGCATTAAATAAAATATGCAATATTTTATTTGAACTTTAATTTTATGCAAAATAAAATTCAAATATTTAGGGTCAGTAAGCTTTTTTAATGTTATTGGAAACAAGTCTTTTCTTCTCAACAAAGCTGCATTTATTTGATCAAAAATACAGTAAAAAATGTGAAATATTACTAGTGTTAAATCACTGTTTTCTATGTGAATACCTGTTAAAATGTAATTTATTCCTGTGATCAAAGCTGAATTTTCAGCATCGTTACCCTAGTCTTCCTTCAGAAATCATTCTAATATGCCGATTTGCTGCTCAAGAAACACTTGATTATTATCAATGTTGAAAATGGTTGTGCTGCCCAATATTTTGTGGAAACGTTGCTACATTTTTTTTCAGGATTCTTTGATGAATAGAAAGTTCAAAAGAACAGCAATTATTAAAAAAAAAAGTAAACATCCTTATTTGAAAATTTTAAACTTTTGTAACATTAAATGTCTTTAATGTCACTTTTGATCAATTTAATGCATCATTGCTGAATAAAAGTATTAATTTCAAACTTTTAAACAGTATGCATACAGAACGTTCAAGTGATAACCATGTTTATGAAATAAACGGCTTATGAATTTTAACGAGCAATTTCTAAAGCGACACTCTCCACTTTTCCGGACTAACAGAAACTTGATTTCGTGACTTATCCGGACACTAAATTCCGCCTCCACAGATTCTCAGAACAATAAAACTAAGCCTTGTCGATCTATGCCAAGAGAAATTAATGTTAAAATGTGGGCGTAATGATGAAAATGCCAAACACCATATATCTGATTATCCTTAAATAATCTTTCAAAGCTTTTGCTGCTCGATCTTATACAACAGAATCAATACTGAGAGTAATGGCACCATGGGGAAAAAAAGAACAATTATTAATTTATATCAAAATAAGAAGGCTTTTGCATTAGACCTGTTGGTTATGCAGGTGGAGTCATGTTCATGGGCCAAGATCTGTTGCATGAAAATAGGACAATGGCATCTGAATAAAAGGGCAAGTACAGTCAAAGACTGGTGCATGACTGTCCTGCGGCCGTTACAGGACTTTATCACCAAAACCGACACGTCACACTACAAGCACACCAAACTTCAGACTTACCAAAGCTGTATAAAATCAGCTATAAAATGAATTTTATCGCTTTTATATTTAATGACCTGACCTTGACCTTCAGTACAGATATAACTATTAAACCATGTGCTATCGATTTGGATCAACTTGGTCTGGATAATTCAGGGAAAATGGTAAAATGGTAAAATTGAATGAATTTCAATACGTTTGAATGTTAAAGCCTGACAGTTACACTGGTCTTGTGTGGTTAATTTATTCAATTTACACTTGCATGTATATATACAGTATGTATGTGTGTGTGTGTGTGTGTGTGTGTATATATATATATATATATATATATATATATAAAATTAATTATGCATGTATATATAGTTCTCGGCTAGAATAAAATGCAAATTTCAATAAACTGCTATTTTCTAAACAGGTACTTTATAAAATGTACCTTATGTATGCATTAATATATTTTATATTATTATTTATATAAGTTATTAAGAATAAACTGCAAAAAGTGTTATATTATTAATAATTTAAATTATGAATTTTAATAATCATATTACACACATTATACATTAATTACTTGTTATAAATGTATATATATGCCAGAATAAACTGCATTAAACAATTTCAAACAGCAGTAAGAGACAGCTCAGATAAGGTATTTACTAAACAGGTACTTTATTGATGTTTGATGTGTATAGAGAGGTGAATTATTTAAGTGAGATACAGGAACATTTTGAGAGGAATGTAATTGTCACATTTCAGCTCCACTGCATGCTGTACCATAGTAAACATGGTAACCTTCACATTCCATCCTTTAAAGGCAAATGAAATGAGACAAATCGACAAATTAATACAAAAAACAAACAAACAAATGTTTTCTATTTCGTCTTCTATTTTCAAAATGGCACCTCGGTTGACTTTAGATTTCAGTTGTGTGTTGAACAGTTTAAATCGAGAGTAACTCTGCATTTTAGCAGTGTAGTAAACTCATGAGGTACTGTGAACAGATACTAGAGTAGCCAATAATACTGAATTACAACATACTATAAATGAACTATAAAATAAAAACTAAAGAGTCAGTGTGCAGGAATGACATCAAAAAATACTGAATATTAAAAAAACAATATCTGAGGACATCCCTGACGTGAAATACTGAACGAAATTATGACCTAGAAAAACAAACACTTCAATAAGAGTCGATTCATTTGACCTTTTTGAACTTATTAACGTAACAAACAAACAAACACTGTAATATGCAACATACTATCACTGTGACTGTTGTTGATTTCATCTGATAAATAACCGCAAATGAATGGCTCTCCATTCTAAACATGGTGTTTACAGTATGAAAACATCTGAAATGTGACGCGTATGAACACTTCCTCCGTTGAGATGTAACGTGGTACCATTGGATAAAAACTGTGCTGCGTTTTCATGAAACGTAAAGGAACATGATTCCCGTTTACTGTCAAACACACACATACAGACACCGAACACACACACATCTGCAGTATGCCAATTAATGCAAGTGGAATGGCCATGAAATGATTCAGTACAAGTGAATCAGCATGTATGTATGAATCTTTCAAATCCTCTCAAGGACGTCAGGCTCATATTTCAACACAAAATCAAAAGAATCAATGAGAATTTGAAGGGAATGCGATTAGTTATGACAATACAAGAAAAATATCTAAATGATTCAAAAGTAAAGATTCATATGATTCTTCTTAAGTAAAGATTCTTATGATTCTTCTAAGTAAAGATTCATATGATTCTAAAAACAAGTAAAGATTCATGATTCACACATTTTGGATAGTTTCATAAGATTCAATCTGGGAAGATTTGGACAAAATCTAAATAACACCATATGAAGGATTCAATTCCAGTCCATAAATCTAAGATCTAACGTGTATTTGTTTGAAATGATTCGAAGCACTAGTGTGTTGTGAATACTGCAGATGAGTGTGGAGCCTCTACATACAGAAGAAAGAGAGACAGAGACATTTCCTTGACCCATGATGCTCTAGGCTAATTCTTCACGTTTACTGAGTCCGCAGCTGATAGTCTGCAAAGAAAGAAGGAAATGAGCGACACTTAATTAAATGCACAGAACGACAGGAAACAGGAAAAAATGGAAATATGGGGGAAAGTTAATTGTGACAGCTGAACTTTCTCTCTCCACCCATCAAAACACAATCAAAAACTACATCAGTCAAAAAGACTGAGACATAAGTTCACAAAATGAACATAAATGATGGATATAAAACAGATGCTGGATGCAGTCGTGATAAAACACAAAGCACTCATAGAGGAAGACTGCTACCCGGAGTTTACACGATTGTCGAAAATTTAGCAACAGTTTTGCAATATGAGTACTTGGTATTTCGTACTTGGCTTTTAATTTCATGTCATTAGACTAGTTTCACAACCCTGACAGCATAAAGACAAAGAGGGTTTAATAGTGTTTCTGATTTAAACAGCAGTAGTAAAAACTAATTTCACTTCTGTGAAGCACTTCATCCTGTCCATTTTAATTAAAAAATTCAATGATTTGTTTTTATCATGTGCAATTTTTTTAATGTCAAAAATACATGCACTATAAACACATTAAACAACATTTCTGTAAACATAGCACAAAAAACAAATATTTCTTTATATAAATGACAATGTCATTATTGTGTTTATTTAGTTAAAAAAATGAAAACATGCCTTGATAGTTTTTAACAATTTTAACTTCTTATTATTTTTTACTATTTAATTAGCTACAGAAAAAAATTAAAAAATAAAAAAACTTTCAGAGCAAACACAAATGATAGATTTAACTTTTTATTACTTGTTTTGTTATAATTTATTATCTTTAATATTTACAATGACTGCTAGGTTATGGTCCTTGTGATTAAAAAAAAAAAAGAGCAAATGCAAAAAAAATTATTAAAGATAGATAGATAGAGATTGATAGATTGAAGTGAAAAAAAATATCTAGATGTAAAAAAAAAAACTAACATTTTTAAATGAAAGTAACATATAACAAGTATTAAATTATATAATAAAATTATAAATACATTATTATTAATTACATTTTATATTACAAATATTTATATATTTCCTATTATTATTATTTTTTAAAATTTTGTCATTTTTATTATCTTTATTTTCATTAGCTACAATGACTGCTGGGTTAAAAATGATGGTTCTTATGATTGGAAAAATACTTTCAGATCAAATAAAGACTTTACAAATACACACTTTATTTTAAGGTTCAATTCTCGCTATTAACAAACCATTAACTACGACTTTTGCCTCAAACTCCTAATTTGCTGCTTATTAATAGTTAGTCAGGTAGTTTAGGGATGTAGAATATGGTCATGCAGAATATGTGCTTTATAAGTACTAATAAACAGCCAATATGTTAATAATAGGCATGCTAATAAGCAACTAATTAATAGGGAGAATTGGTCTCTATACTAAAGTGTTACCAAAATATGATATAAAGGTGGAACTGGTGGAAAAATACCTACTAAGATGTATGTGAAACATATGGAGGCTTAGCTCTCAGTTGTAATGAGACACGCAGTGTCAGTTCAAGATGCGAATTCAGAGAAAGAAAATCTCCTTCAACATCACGTAACACACACTGTACCAGCGTTTCTAATTTTATCTGGGTTTCACCATCTCACACGCGTCTGTCCTGAACATCCTCTTTTTCACAGAACAATTTCACCTCCGCATTTAACACTAATCTCTCATCATTCTGTACTGCATTGCAGGTATTTGGCAACAATTAAGCAACGCTGTGAAAAACAATGACAAAAATAGAGAAAGAGAGAAGAGAGGATGAGAAAGAGGATGAGAGAGTGTTTTACCTCCGTTCTGGGTGATGTATCGCACCCATGGCAGGGCCTGATAGCCGCTCTTCTCGATGATCTTCAGGTAACGCACCTGTCAAAACACACAGACATCACTATCATATTGCAATACATTGTGGGTGAATTCATTTAGCCAAACCTGTTAAAGGCATACAACTCAATGGAAACATCAACCCATTCAAGAAATGCAAAACAATAGTTTGTTTAGCCTTTGGGTTTGTGTTAATCAAATGCCACTTTACCAGTGCAAAGATGGCAAAAAAGAGAAAGGAAGAACAAAAATTATTGCATTTTGATATGCAACAAAAAAGGGCTTTGAACAAACCCAACCAACAGTGTTTGAGGAATTTCATGCAATGACAAAAGCATCCCAGGCTTGTGATATCCACACATAATTTTGCGTTTGCTTCATGTCAGGTCCATGTGGGCATCCGAGGGTAAATCTGAGCCCATGGGCAGCACAGCCTGGGAAAGTGGCAGAGTTTGACACCGCGGGCGGAAGCGCATGAAGAAGTGAGATTGGGGAAATGGCACCTTTTAGTGGCGATTGCTATTGAGTCACTCGTTGTGTTCATACAGGCCTTGCATCACGACAGGAGCTTTTGCACAACCGCTCCAAACATGCTGAAAGAGCACAATCACGTTTTGTAAGAGGCGACAGATAGACCTGACACTCAGAATTAGAGGTGAAAAGTGTGGTATTTTTAAAAAAAAATTTTTTTACCTATGTTACAATATGGTTCCACCGGTTCAGAGTTTTATGCTGGTTTCTAATGGGCCCTCTGAGTTTTAGTGTATTATGCTTCTATATTAAACAATGACAGTTGGGTGAAAATTGTGGTCTCTGTGATTGGGGGGCAAATCATTTCAGAGCAAATCAAGATCCTAATATTATAATAAAAACTTGCAATAAATTATTTTTTGAATGAACTAAAAGAACTGCTGAAAATTGTGGCTTCTGTGATTAAAAAAAAATAATAATAATTGCAGAGCAAATACATAATCAAGATGATGCATTTTTAATTGATTTTTTATAACTAAAATATAATATCTTTATCTAATTCAATACTAATAACATCTGATTTGAAAAATTTAATCAAATTTTGATTTTAATCAGTTATAATTGATTGCTATAGTACTAAAACATATAATTAAAAAATTATATATTATAAAAATTGTCAATTATATATTATTCAAATTGTAGTATATGATTTAAAATTTTATTCAGTTATAACTGTAATTTATTACTTACTATAATACTAAAATTGCATGTGTGTGTGTGTATATATATATATATATATACACACACACACACACACACAGGTGCATCTCAAATTAGAATGTTGTGGAAAAGTTCATTTATTTCAGTAATTCTACTCAAATTGTGAAACTCGTGTATTAAATAAATTCAATACACACAGACTGAAGTAGTTTATGTCTTTGGTTCTTTTAATTGTGATGATTTTGGCTCACATTTAACAAAAACCCACCAATTCACTGTAATATGCAACATACAATCTCAACAAATTAGAATACTTCATAAGACCAATAAAAAAAAAAAACATTTTTAGTGAATTGTTGGCCTTCTGGAAAGTATGTTCATTTACTGTATATGTACTCAATACTTGGTAGGGGCTCCTTTTGCTTTAATTACTGCCTCAACTCGGCGTGGCATGGAGGTGATCAGTTTGTGGCACTGCTGAGGTGGTATGGAAGCCCAGGTTTCTTTGACAGTGGCCTTCAGCTCATCTGCATTTTTTGGTCTCTTGTTTCTCATTTTCCTCTTGACAATACCCCATAGATTCTCTATGGGGTTCAGGTCTGGTGAGTTTGCTGGCCAGTCAAGCACACCAACACCATGGTCATTTAACCAACTTTTGGTGCTTTTGGCAGTGTGGGCAGGTGCCAAATCCTGCTGGAAAATGAAATCAGCATCTTTAAAAAGCTGGTCAGCAGAAGGAAGCATGAAGTGCTCCATAATTTCTTGGTAAACGGGTGCAGTGACTTTGGTTTTCAAAAAACACAATGGACCAACACCAGCAGATGACATTGCACCCCAAATCATCACAGACTGTGGAAACTTAACACTGGACTTCAAGCAACTTGGGCTATGAGCTTCTCCACCCTTCCTCCAGACTCTAGGACCTTGGTTTCCAAATGAAATACAAAACTTGCTCTCATCTGAAAAGAGGACTTTGGACCACTGGGCAACAGTCCAGTTCTTCTTCTCCTTAGCCCAGGTAAGACGCCTCTGACGTTGTCTGTGGTTCAGGAGTGGCTTAACAAGAGGAATACGACAACTGTAGCCAAATTCCTTGACACATCTGTGTGTGGTGGCTCTTGATGCCTTGACCCCAGCCTCAGTCCATTCCTTGTGAAGTTCACCCAAATTCTTGAATCGATTTTGCTTGACAATCCTCATAAGGCTGCGGTTCTCTCGGTTGGTTGTGCATCTTTTTCTTCCACACTTTTTCCTTCCACTCAACTTTCTGTTAACATGCTTGGATACAGCACTCTGTGAACAGCCAGCTTCTTTGGCAATGAATGTTTGTGGCTTACCCTCCTTGTGAAGGGTGTCAATGATTGTCTTCTGGACAACTGTCAGATCAGCAGTCTTCCCCATGATTGTGTAGCCTAGTGAACCAAACCGAGAGACCATTTTGAAATCTCAGGAAACCTTTGCAGGTGTTTTGAGTTGATTAGCTGATTGGCATGTCACCATATTCTAATTTGTTGAGATAGTGAATTGGTGGGTTTTTGTTAAATGTGAGCCAAAATCATCACAATTAAAAGAACCAAAGACTTAAACTACTTCAGTCTGTGTGCACTGAATTTATTTAATACACGAGTTGCACAATTTGAGTTGAATTACTGAAATGAACTTTTCCACGACATTCTAATTTATTGAGATGCACCTGTATATATATATATATATATATATATATATATATATATATATATATATATATATATATATATATATATATATATATATATATACACACACACACACACATTTTATATTATAATTGGTATATAAAATATATATAAATAGTATAACACATAATCAACCATAATAATAATATTAAGGCCCGTTCACATCAAGCACAATAACTATAAAGATAACGATAAAGATATAGTTCTAAAAATCATTCTCAATATTAAATAATACCAGAGTCCTCACCACAACTATAACAATAAAGGCACAGAGAAACAATATCATTGGAATCACTTCAGAACGATTTTTTCCAGCTGATGAACGATACAAATATTGACACCCAATCAGAATCCATCCTGCTGTAACGAGCTTGAGAATATAAAGTGGCAGACGAGTGTGCACTTAGAATAAATAGACGATATCGTTCGCTGGTGTGGACGCTAATCAGGGCTCTGAACCGGTTCAAGGAACGAAAACGAAACCCGGAAAAGAACGAAATTTTGACTGGAACAGAACCGGAAACAGAAACGAAATCAAATTTTATAGTTCCGAACAGAATCGAAAATTTGAAATGGCCATTATCCGGTTAATAACGTTATTTTATCGTTCCATTTAATATTTGAAACTTGCTGTCAACCAATCAGGAATTCAAGTTGCTAGACTATGCAAATGTGACGCTGACGCATCCAACCAGTGAAATGCCCGCGCGCTCAGCTGTGAGCTCGTCATAATGCACTGGTGTTAAGAGTTTATCCGAGGACTGATGGATTCAACAGATCTTACGCACCTGCAGCGCTTCTGTGAACATAGGCTTACATAAAAAGGAATATATATGCCTATACACTAAATATATTTCACTTAAATCATTGACAGATTAACGAAACGAAAGAAAAACAATATATGCTGAGTTAGGCCTACGGTTCATTGTGACGTATTCCAAAGTTCTCTGAAAGAAAACGAGACAGCAGAAAGTAGTTTTCTTTATTTTGCAAAAGTTTTACAGTTTTATTTATTTTACAGTTTTATTTGTTTTGCAAAAGCTGGACAGTTTTGAATGATGTCGCATCTGTAACCAACCAGCTCGTTGCTATGGCCGTATCGCGCCGGCGCCTCGCGCACAAAGACACGATATTTTTGCGACTTTGCAGCCTGTTCATTATCAAAATAAAAAACAGTTAAAGGAACGTATAAAAGGTTACAGTGCTCCGTTATCCAATCTGTTGCGTTCAGCGTGACCATCGCCTCACTGTGCTGATATAAGGATGATGTTTTACGTCGATGAAAGTACAAAGCCTATAATAAATAATATTTTATAATCCAGATACTGCGCGAATATGGAAACATTTGGATTCGTGCCGAATGAGAGAGGTAGGCATCAGTTTCACCTTTAATTTGTTTTTGGTTTTTATAGCCTATAGGCTAGCCTTAAGTTTAGAGAATTTGTTGTGGAGAGAAACTAATAACTGTGTTTATAATGTTTGTAAACATTTTTGATTTACTGGCATTTTAGCCTACATCATTTCTGAATGTAATAGCCTAATAAAATGTGACGCGACTTAGCCTATGTTTTTTTTTTTTTTTTTCACAAAATGCAATTTTATACAAGTAACGTTAGCGTTTTTTTTAACAATGCAGCAAACATTTTTAAATATCTTTAAAAATACTTTAATGTCTTTAAAGCATTAATAATTTTTTTTTTTTTTTTTTTTAACAGCCTACATTTAGGCAAATCTAGAAAAGATGATGCTGTATTGGCTGTGACTAAGCGCAGCGGGTTAAGATACCATCTCTTCCTGTTTTTTTTCCCCTTTATTTTTCTTTTTGTGTAAATAAAACACTGTACTTTTTTATTATTATTATAGGCAAAGACAATTTTAAAAAAATAACGTTATTAACCGTTATTTTTTCTACTTGAACTGGTTTCGGAACGGTAATAATACAGATGAACGCAGGAACAGAAACGTTAAAATATTGATTCTACTCGGAGTGAACTGATTGACTTTTTTTTTTTTTTTAGTTTTCAAGCCCTGACGCTAATATCGTTAGTTTTATAATCATCGTTCCAGGTGTGAATGGGGCTTTATACCTTTTAATTGATTACTATAATACTAAAACATTAACAAATAATAATAATGATATACCATAACTTAATTATTATAATAACTTTAATATACCATTTAAAATATACCAAAAAAATAGCACAAGAACTCAAAAATCACACCTATCTGGCTCAATCAATGAGTTATGTACTATCTGTTTGAGAGAACAATAAAAACATGGGTGGAAGGGGTGGTAGGAGTGTTTGGGATTTTTTTTTTTGGATCTTTATTTTTGCAATTCCATTTGATGTCTCTAGTCACCTTTAAACGTCTCCCGAGAGCAGGGTGGACATTTAAGACGTGAGGAATTACAGTCCTCCTGTCCAGCAGCTCTGTGTTTGTTGATTTTGCTGAGCGTTTGTTCTAATCGTAGCCTCTATTCTCTCAGAAAACCTCCCTGTCTAAATGCACAAAAATAGCCGACGTAGAACGAGAGATGTATTCTAGGTATCGATGCAGATTTAAAAAAGCACTAGGACAGCCCTGCCGTCCTTTTCGGGAGGTATTTTGGGAAGGCCGCGTCCTGGCGTCCGTGGGCCAGTAATGTGCCACTCTTGGGTGCAGCTCACACAAACTTACCAGGCCACCATCGGCGTCCACCCTGAGACGGCCAGACTCTAAAGGTCTAAATGCTACCGTGCGACGCTTGTTTTGTGTAAATGTAGCGACTCTGTCTTGTCGGGTTGTGTTTATGTCATGCTCTGGTCAGCCCTTCGTGAACTCCAGTGTATATTTGTATCTGGATGGAGTCCAGTGTGGGCAGTGCTGAGATTTGCGTGGTCACCGGTCTCTCATTAGCATGCGGCGTGAGCTCACAGTCAGACAGGCAGGCAGACGCGCACAAACATACGCGGCGAATCCTCGGCCTGCCGCTGACTCAGCTCTTTACGTGCATCATTCCTTCTCTGTGTAAACAAGCAAACAAAATATACAGGAGGGATGCTGCTGAAGGACAGTGGTTCAGGATTTTTAGAATGATAATGAGATGGAAAAGCATGCATGCATGCCAAAAAATTTAATTTACAAAACATGACAAGAAAAATACTCCAGAATAAACTAACAATGGCACACTACTGTTCAAAAGTTTGAAGTTTTTGTTTTGTTTTGATTTTAAAAGAAATTAATACTTTTAGCAAAGGATGCATTAAATTGATCAAAAGTGACAGTAAAGACATTTATAATGCTACCAAAGATTTCTATTTCAAATAAATGCTGCACTTTTAAACTCTGTATTCATTAAGGAATCCTGAAAGAATCCTGAAGAAAATTCAGCTTTGCATCACAGGAAGAAATTACACTTTAAAGTATATTACAATACAAATTTTTTTTTTCATTTGAAATAACATTTAACAATATTACTGTTTTTGCTGTATTTTTAATTAAATAAATGCAGCCTCGGTGAGCAGAAGAGACTTCTTTCAAAAATTATAAAATTCTTTTCAAAAATTATAAATCTTCAAATAAAATCAATCAATTAAATCTTGAACCCAAGCTTTTGAACGGTAGTGTGTGTATATTATTGTGAATGTGTAACACACTATAATGCAATGCTTTTGTCATTTTGCATATTATAGTCAACTAAAATTTTATTTTCATTGACCTAATTTGTCATTTTAGTGATATTCAAATGCACTACATTTAATGAATATCTATATAATGAATGAAATTTAACGCACAAGAGAAAAAGTCAAAGCACAAAAAAGAAAAAGAAAAAAAAAAAATCCTGTAAAAATTAACACTGTTCAAATGTTCTTTGCTTCAGGTGTCAGATTTTACACTGAACAAACGGTTTAGGAAAAAAGTAAAAAAAAATAAATAAACGAAAATATATTATTTATTATTACATATAATATTAATTTGCACCAGTGGAAGTCCCATTTCTACCTTACAAAAAGGCCTAAAATAATAAAGTAACAACAAATAAAATAAATAGAAAAAACAACGGTAACGATCTGAGACATATATCCTAAATCTGTGGTTAAAAAAACAAAACAAAAACAACAACAAAAAAACCTTATTTTAGGCCTATAAGGCACAAAATTATTTGTAACCTAGAAATGTTGCAAGCCGGACTCAAACGTGTGTCATGTTATAACACAGCTCTGCCATGTGAAGCGCTCAAAGCTCCAACCGAGAGAGTTAAAGATTGTTTTGTGTTTTAAAAAACCTTTGCAAAAATTACACGTCTACAAAGTCTGTGCCTTTGGAGCCTTACGGTAATAGAGCGGTTCGGTGGAGAAACGCTCATTTACTGCAGAACTGCCAACGAGATGCTGCACGTTACACCTAATAACAGTGTGGGAAACACACAACAATTATCGACAAAAGGCAACTTTAATTGGAGAAGTCATGCACTTAGAGGATCAGAAAAATGCCAACCTTCATACTTTCGCATGAGTTTTATCCGAATATAGTTTGGAATTAAGTTTTCAGTGAAGTCTCTTCTGCTCACCAGGGCTGCATTTATTTGATCAAAAATACAGTAAAAACAGTAATATTGTAAAAATATTATTACATTTTAAAATTATGGTTTTCTATTGAATATATTTTAAAATGTAATTTATTTCTGTGATTAAAACTGAATTTTCAACATCATTACTCCAGTCTTCAGTGTCACATGATCCTTCAGAAATCATTCTAATGTGCTGATTTGCCCAATTATCATTAATGGTTCTAATTATCAATTTTAAAAACTTCTGTTTAATATTTTTGTGGAAACTGCAATACATTTTATTTTTCAGGATTCACAGATGAATAGAAAGTTCAAAAGAACAGCATTTATTTGAAATAGAAGTCTTTTGTGACATTATAAATGTCTTTAAAAACTCGTACTGAGCCCATCCTTCATGCAGCAAAAACTGTTTCAACTGTTCAACATTGATAACAATCAGAAATGTTTCTTGAGCAACAAATCAGCTTATTAGAATGATTTCTGAAGGATCATGTGATACTGAAGACTAGAGTAATGATGCTGAAAATTCAGGATTGCATCACAGGAATTCACATAGAAAACTGTTCTTTTAAATCGTAATATTTCATAATATTAGTTTTACTGCATTTTTAAATAAATGCAGCATTGATGAGCAGAAGAGACCTTTCAAAAACATAAATCTTAATTATTCCAAACTTTTGACCAGTAATGTAAATATAGCCATGCTGGGAAAACTATTCAGGTTTTCATATAAAACCCATGCATGCTAAAAATTGCACGCACGTGTCTATTTGTGACTAGCAGAGGCCAGTGGTAATAGTCCAAAGGGCCACGCTCAGACCGTCCAGTGCATTGAGACAGACTGCAGATCTCGAGATGCGGTCGGCCAGTCTCAGACAAACGGCCCGAGGCTTGACGCGCAACCAAACCGCAGCCTAGTTCTGCGAGCGTGGGACTGTCGCACAATCAGCCGGCGGCGCTAATCGCAGGGGACTCGACGGCTGGCGCTCAGGGCACGCAGACGAAGCTTTCCTGAGGTTTCCAAGCAGGTCAGCACCCTCTCTCACGGGAACCCAGCAGTCAACAAGTTCACTGTGGAGTCGAGTCGACTTTGTGATGCACCTCTAATTGAAACGATCAGATGTGGCCCATTCGTGATAGTCTTGATTTATGGAAGAACTAACATACATTTTACATCCCCAAAGAGCTCTTTTGACGTTCGGGGATCAAAAAGCCCACCCACAGGACAGCTGGGAAGCAGATGAAAAGCAGCAGCGCTGAATCCAAAAGACGAAAAATTAGAGAGAGGAAATGTCATAGAAGTTCAGCACTTAATTAGATCTGACACTCGATTGACTTTCCCCTCATCATTTTTTGCCCAAACGTCCTCACTCTCGGGGGAAATTGAGTTTCGCACTGTCATGTCGTTGATATCCGCGTGGGCTGCTCAAACTTACCATTATATGGAGGAAATCTTTTGTTTAAAACGTAAAATTAGAGGTCATTTTATTGGAGTAGCTGTTTATGAACATCGTACCCGAGGTCGCTCCGAGTTCAGCTGGAAAACTGCTGTTTCACCTTCAACCTCTCTGTAATTTGCCTGATTCATCTGATGTCACAGCAGTCAGGCTGTTATTTGAGTGAACGGCCTGTGGATTTTATTGTCAATTCTTTGTCTGGTTTGTGGGTTACAGACAAAAACAGCTGAATGTCAACATGAAATGTTGACAAATGACAGACTGGCTGCTTATGCTCCTCGACTGAATTAAAGCATCTGCTAAATGCATAAATATAAATGTGACAATGTGACAACAATATTACAATTAGACAACATATTAAATGAATAAATCCTCGCGCAGATGTTAAGCATAAATAATGTTTTTTTTGGCTTTCCAGCTTTGCAGTACTGACTTGCATTGCAAATGCTTTTACTTATTTTACCAAACTGAGACCTTTATAACTTTCTCTGGTCTAAGTGAACAAACAAGGCTATACTAATGTGTTTTTTGTTTGTTTTAACATTCGCAGTGTCTCTGGTGAAAACCTCTCTCATCTGTGGGAACTGGAGGAGGAATTCCTCCTTTAAAGTTGACTCAAGAGACAGCATCACTCCACATGCTCTCAGAACGACACCTGCCTTCTAGTTCACTCAATGGCCGTCAGTCAGCGAGCATCACTGACCCGTAAGAACCACACAAACACCACACACGCCTAATGCCATTATATAAGAGATGATGAAGTGTCTGCAAAGAAAAAGTGCAAGGTTCATTCTCTGAAAGTAACCTCTAACCTCCAAGACATGAGTGATTCCTCAACGCATGTGTCTTGTAAACAAAAGGTGTGCAGGTACTTCAGCTATGCATCGTTCTCACCTGCTGGTAGGGCTGCATGTTTTGGGGAAAACTAATCTAATTGTGATTTTTTTTTTCTGATAAAAATTGCAAATGTGAATTTGAAATGTGAAAAAAAAAGGTTTGCTGTGCTTGTTTGTAGGGTTGCACAGTTTGCCAGTTTTTGTGACTATATATCAATATTGCTACAAATAATAATAATAATAATAATGATGATAATAATAATAATAATAATAATACACAGTGCTGCACTAATAATAATAATAATTATTCTTGTTTTATTACTAAATAAAAATACACAAATGACAAAAACAAAAATAATGCACATTGCTGCTTAAATAATAATTATTACTATTATTAGTTATCATTACTAAATAAAAATATAAAAATGACTCAAATTAATATTATAATACACATTGCAGCACTAATAACAACAACAACAACAACAACAACAACAACAACAACAACAACAACAACAACAACAACAACAACAACAACAATAATATTATTACTAAAAAATTATCAATAAACCAAATTAGAAATATTACTATTGTGATATAAAATTGGAGTATTTAAGAAAATAACAGCAATAATTTAATTTTATTACATTACTGTGAAATTAGATTACTAATATTTATGGCTGTCCATTAAAGCATAAAGCTTTTATTTTGATGGAAAGCTGCATTAGGACCTTAAAGCTTCTCTTTTATTTATAAACGTTTCTCATTTCAATTTTGGAAAGATTTTTGGTGCATGTTGCATTTTCAAATGCACATTATAACCATCACAAATGGATGTGGATGCAGATATAAGTTCATGTGGAGAGAAACATTTACTGTGAACCAAGATGCTAAAGACTGCTCGCGTGTAAATGAAAACAAAATGCTGTGCTTCACTGAAACACACAGTGCATGTATTTACACATTTCAATCACAGCCTTTGTGATTTGCTAATAGCACTAAGCTGTATTGCAATTTGGTTTTATTTCGATTAGTCATGCAGCCATACCTGCTGGATGATTAAACAAATGAAAATGCAAACTGAAGGAGAGACTTAAGTCATATTTTGAGTCAAGAAGATCACAGAGTCTGTCAGGATTCATAAGATTATTCTCATTTCTTTCTGTAAAACAGAAACTGAATGCATTCAAACTGAACAAACTCTGAATGAACAACTGCATGAAACAAATACATTTCAGCAAATTTAAAATAGCCTATTAATGTTAACAAAAAAAGCATGAATCCACTGACAGCTCAATCCAAAGCTGCAGTGCACAACATCTGTTTGAGAATCATTCCCAGATCAACAAACAGCAGTTGTTCTGTTGAAAGTTTCCACAAACACATCCCACAGCTCAACTGCAGTCCTGTCCAGTTCATTTCTGCTCTGCCCACCTTTATAAACTGCTGAGCCCTGAGAAACACACACACTCGACTGACCATAACAAATAAACACACCGTCTGCTAAAACACAAGATTCAGCAGCAGCAGCAGGAGCTGCGGTTCTGTACTGTCTGTCCTGGCTTTGACTGGCCGCCAGCGTCTGGATCGGGCCACTGTCACAGCCACAACACACACACACTGCATGCAACTTTAACCGTTTATTCTAATGCGACAAGATTAAAACTCACAATCCTGTACGACACACATGATAAAGATTCTACAAAATGTTTTTCATGTTCATGAGAACCTAAAGGGAGTCTTGTCATCATTTATTCATGTTCATGTCATTTTACTGTGGAACACAAAAGATGATATTTCGAAGAAAGTGTCCTTACAATGAAACAAAAACAACAATGGACTCCATTGACTTTGAATGTATGGACCAAGAAAAACGTTTTCAAAATATGTTCTTTTGTGTTTTGCAGAAGAAAGAAATCATACAGGTTTGGAATGACATGAAAGTAAGTAAATGACAGAATTGTTATTTTTGGGTGAACAGTTTTGGATTTTATGACTTTTAAAGTAGAACTCCAGCAGGTTTATTGAATATTCTGCCTTCATCAACCAATAGAACTTGAGCCATTTTAGTATTATTATGCTATTCTATTCTTTAGTATATTCTTTATTTGTATATTTTCAGTTTTCATTTTAATAATAGTTTAAGTTTCAGTAATTTTGTTATGTTTTGTTATTTTATTAATTTTTTTTTTTGGAAATATATTTAGCTTTCATTTATTTTTATTGCATTTTTAATTTTAGGATTTTTTAAATATCTTAATTGTATTTTACTTCACTTAGTTGCAACATTTCTCATTTAAATTTTTCATCTAATATTGATTTTTCTTTTTTTTTTTTTTGGTATTTCAGCTTTATTTCAATTATCAAAAACCTTTTTTTAATAGTTCAAGTTGTAGTTAATGATGACAACACTGGAGTAGATGCTATTTATCTTTTCATGAATGAAAATGAGGCTGTGTGGGACAGATGCACATCTTTCACAACACATGTTTATCAGAGCCTTCTGTCACCAGGAATTGCTTTGAAAAAGTTTCAATGTTGTGTCAGCAGAACAATCAAGAGCAAAGATAAAATCAGTTGGACAGATGTCTAACCCTCACAGCCTCACTTACATTCCCAAGAAAATAAATAAAACATCAAGACAAAGGTCTTTCATTTTACCATAATTAAATCCATTCCACCACAGAATTGCCATAATGTGGAAAAAGTGCACAGATAAGACCAGTGTTTCCCAAAGAGCATCACAACATCGTTCACATTTGAATCAACATTACATCAAACACCCGATTAGAATAAATAAACAAGTTATTATTCATATTTTCCTTTTCTATGCAGATATGTGTTGTTTATTTCATTGCAGAGGCCTTGCTGTCAATGGGATTCCGGCTTCTTTTCATAAATAAATGATATTTTGTAAAATTAATTGACTCAAGAGTTGATCACAGAATAGTAATGAAGGGGAATGTTTGCTCAAAACATGTGTGATGTGTGATGTGCTCATATTAATGTTTCAAAACTGCAGAGATATTAAAAAAACCCGTCAGTGTACAAATCCTTTAAAAGTACAGATTTATAGCACCATCTATTGGTGACAGAGGAATAACCAGAACACACATTGCATCTGCTACAGCCTGAGTAACAGGTGTTCAGCACCCGGGGAAAATACAAAACCATCAAATAAAGTCAGCAGCGCCACCTTATGTCAAAAACAGGAAGTATTAAGATAAAACACAGATTTGCTCTGATAAGACAGAGACAGTTCTTGCAAATTCATCATGTACACATTTAATTATGATTCAGTATTTTTATTAAAGGCAGAGTAATGTAAAAGAGTAAAAGTAATGTTTACTTTTTGAATTCACACCACAATACAGGAGCTACTTTTTACGTAACATATTATTTAATCTATTTATTAACAAATGCAATTGAAAACCTCTCTGTTCCCTGAATCCTAGTCAGGTTGGCCTAGTTATTATTATGTTAACTAAAACTATTAAAACATTTTTGTTAACTGAAAAAAAAACAAAAAAAAAAAACAAAAGAAAAACTGAACAAAAAAATAAAATAAACACTAGATGGAAAACCTAAACTTATTTCAGTTAATTGCCAAGGAAATATTTCTATTTTTTTTTTTATTTAGTTTAAGTTGAAGCACTAAAATTACTTTCTGGAAATAAAATAAATAAAAACTAAACCTGAACTAAAACTCAAACTTTAATTTTAAAAAAAAAATCCAAAATGGTAATATATATACATATATATATATATACATATATAAATTACAAAAACACATAACAAAATTACTCAAATGTAAATAAATTAAAGTTAAAACTGAAACTGAAAGTATAAAAATAAAAGCTAAAAAAAACTATAATAATAGTATAGAAATAATATTAAGATAACATTGGCCTACACAATTGCATGTCTAAATTCCAAGAAAGCAATGCAAGAAAACTACATCCCTTTCATAATCAAAGAAAAAAAAAAAGAAGAAGAAAAAAAAAGGTTTGCAAGCCAAAAAGTAACACAAAAGTAACACTTTGTAACAAAAGTGAGAATGTAACACTTAATTACCTGTATTCCAGAGGTGGTGAAATAAGGAATCTCAAACTTCACACTGATTGGTGGTTTTCCCTCCTTGTCCTCTGCCTCAACGCTGGGCAGCCCGAAATGAGCCCTCATCAGGTACTCCTTACCTCCCTGAAACAGACACACACTCGTAAGCTTCTGCTAATATAACAGTATCACAAGACTGTGCTTGTTTTCTTACAGGGAAAGATTTGATGGACCAAACAATCTCGCTGTTCTCCGGCACCCACTTCACGCTGCCCACTGTGGTCTTAAACTTGGGTGAGTCTGCGTCGGTCGGGACGGGAATATGAATCTCCACGTTGTTGGCAGTGGAGCGTCGCTTAAACTGAGACTTGGCCTACGGTAAAACAGACGAGACATGATTTAGATGCTCTGTGGACAAAAACACCATCAAATCGTGGATGGACGTGTTCTCACTTTAATCATGTACTCGATTCTGCTGTGCGAATGCTTCTCAATCACAGACTCGATCCAGATCAGTGGCTTCACCTGTTCACACAGAAACCCAAACCCCATCACAACCAAGCAACACAATCAAACCCCAAGTGTAAACTGACCAGTGTTAATTTAACATTACTTATATACTAATATAGTTTTTATTAATCTCTCAAATTAGCATATTTTATAATATAATATTCTAAATTTGCATATTTTTTATAAATTTTACTTTATATTTTTAGTTACATTTTTAATCATTTTATGTACTTTTTCCCTATTTCTAATAGTTTTTATTATATATATATATATATATATATATATATAATAAAAATAAAATTAAATTAAATAAAAATTAAATTAAATTTTCTTTTATCTTAATCTTTGTTAATCTTTACATTTTACATTTACTTGAAAATAAATAAATGTATAATTTATTTACAATATTACTATTTGGGTTTAGTTTACTCAGCTTTAGTTTTCATTTATTTATTTCCAGTTAGTAATTTTAGGGCTTCAACTAACTAAACAAAACTAAACAAAAATTAGAAAACTAACTCAAGTAAGTTTTTAAAAAGTAAAAAGTTTTTAATCTAATATTTATATTTTATTTCAGTTTTATGTTTACATTATTCTTTGCATTTCTATATTATATTAAATATTTCTATATTGTATTTTTTAATCTTATATTTATGTTACATTTAAATGTATTTGTATTATATTTTTAAATTATATTATATACCATTTCAATCAACAAAAATGTTTTTAATGGTTTTAGTAATATTGGTAATGTTAATAATAATATTACCCAACAATTTACTTAATAATTAAAGAATTGAATAGGTATGAATGAGTTTATACACTCACATGTGTGTTGAGGCGGTAGGACATCAGCTCAAACTCTCCATCTGGAGGGATGAAGGAGATTGTTCGATCGTTCTCAAATCGAGACAGACGCACACACTGATGAAACTTCACATCCTCCAGCTCCACTGACTTACTCTTACCACCTGAAGAAGAGAAATGTGTTTCAAAAACTGACTAAAACACACACCTCAGGAGTACTCTAGCATACAGACGAGCTCAAAGCAAATACACATGAAATAAAAGCCATGAAACTCCAGCTCTGATGTCACAGGGGTCTTTTAGCATCTGTATGGAGACAGAAAATTGAGGAAATAGACTCACGGCCAGTGTTCTCAAACAGAACCTTGTCATTCAGACCCAAACGCAGCTCTGGCATTCCTGAGAGGAACACTCTCATCTTAATGGAGCCAACGATCTCACTGCGAAGGACGTTACCGTTCGCACTGACCTGAAGAGAAATCAGCAGCCATAAATCAGTCATGACAAGCACTTCAATTACAATTACAGACAGACAAATAGTCAATCAGTCAATTAAAAAATACATAAGTAAATTGTTTTCATCACTGTTGAAAAAAAAAACTTGTTTTATTTGTTATTAATTATTAATTTATTTTACTTGATAATTAAAAATACAAATTATAATAAAGTAATATAGTTCATTAGTGTAATTATTTGTTATAACAGTTTCGTAATTTTATAATGTGGCTTATCCAGTCAGATTTTAAAGGGGTCATATGATGCGATTTCAAGTTTTCCTTTCTCTTTGGAGTGTTACAAGCTGTTTGTGCATAGATAAGATCCCTGAATTTGCAAAGACTCAAAGTCTCAAAACCAAAGAGATATTCTTTATTAAAGTTAAGACTCTGCCACGGCCCCCCTAAAACGGCTCATTCAAACACTCCCCTACATGTCTACGTCACGGTGTGGGGAGATTTGCAAAACACCGTCCAAATGTATACGCAAAGAAAGAAGGCGGGACTTTTATTCTCGCTGTAGTATTGTTGCTGCCGCCGGCGCCATGTCCTGGAGATGCTGTGTTTCGTTGTGAAAGAGAAAGTACTTTGGGCTTCTAAAAGAGGACACAACTAGAAATCAGTGGATAAGTTGTATTTACAACACTGCTCCAGAACAGTTCAACCCAAATATTCGAGTGTGTGCATCGCATTTTACAGAGGACTATATCCTGAACCTGGGAGTAGCCTGCCAGCTGTGCTCAAAGACTGTTTCTATAAAGTGGGGCAATTCCAACTTTGCAAGGACAGTCTGACACTTCTGACTCACAGCCTGTAAGTATGTTTTCATATTTAAAGAAGTTGCCACTGACTATTCAAACGTGAATTTTGAGCTGTGTAGAGTAGTGCTTGTTGTTTGTTGTTTCTCTGATCACAAATGCAGACATGGTAATGTTTACGTGGTGCGATGCAACGCGACGCGTAAAAACACAGTATAAGTCATTATAATCAGTAATTATGTCCCCACTGGATGCAACAAATGCCTCGTTTGTAATGGGTTTTATTGTTTTTGTGTCATCGCACCGGGACACAGCATCACAATACGGTAAGGAGCGTAACATTTCCGTCTCACGCAAATCACAACGCACTGGATAGCTGGCCAATCAGAGCACGCCTCGCTTCTCAGAACGATGAGCTTTGTAAAAATCGGTGCGTTTCAGAAAGGCGGGGCTTAGAGGAGCAACAATAATGTACAGTATGTGGAAAATAATGTGTTTTTTGAACCTTAACCACAAACATTGCATTACACCAAATACACAAAATAATGTTCTTTTTAGCAACGTCATATGACCCCTTTAAAGCCAGAACTACCTGTTTCATAATTAACAGATTAAATAATTAGTTAATAGAGAAAATCATAATCAAGATTATTTTGGTCAATATTGAGATACTCATTGACTTTGGAAACTTCATGCACTTATTGAACTTTGAAAGTAATATCCTTCAACTTATATTAAATATAATTCAACAACAACAAAAAAAAAACATCTATCTATCTATCTATCTATCTATCTATCTATCTATCTATCTATCTATCTATCTATCCAAAATGCATTCATGCATTTTTTTATACATTTGTTTATATACTTTTCAAATTAAATATTAAGTACATTCCAAGGTAATATTGTTAAACTATTTTGATCAAATGTATTATTTTTATATTCTATATAAATTTGCTGACAATATTTTTAAATAATCATATATAAAATCAAAATAATTAATTATAAACATTTATTCAGTATATAGCACAAAACACAACACAACGAGCACATTATTGCGAAACTACATGCAATTATCTTGTTTTCATCATCGTTAGAAGCCAAAATATAATATAATTTGATTGCTTGCCCAGCCCTATTAGTTAACATGGACCATTTCGGCAAAACTTTAAACCTTTCATAACAACATCAGGTTCATCTCCCCACACAATGACATGGATGTGACTGCATCCTGTTTGTTATGATGGATTCCTGTGTTTATTTTGAGCACGTCTACAGGCATCTAAGAAACCCTGCGCTTCTAAAAACATACCAGGAGGTTGACAGACTCAATGACGTCTAGGAAAACCTCGTTCTTCCTGTACTTGATGCCCTCTGACCTCCAGGAGACGGCGTTGGTGACCGTGGCAGGGGGCCGCGGAGCGCCTGTGTCCAGCTTGTGACCTTCCTGCGTGATGTACCTGTGAAAAATAAACACTTTTGCATCAGTTATTACTGAATGACATCTGCTGGGTCAGAGAAAGGCCTGGAAGTATTTTAGTAGTGCCTCGCTTGAAACAAAATGTAATGATTTAAAGACTTTTAAATGAATGTCAGTCGTACGGTTTGATGGCGAGTGGACAGAACTGTTAAAAATGGTTCGTAAAAAGGCAATCAAACACGGACTCACTCCTGAAGGATCTTGCTGTCAGTGGTTTGCGGGTATCCAAAGTCCATGAGTTCATCCAGCAGCTCGTAGATTATGACAAAGTTATCTCTGATACTCTCCTCTTCCAGCTCCTTAAAGTATTCAGAGAAAACCTGGAAGCCAAAAGTACCTGTTAGAAGTGATCATGAAATGTAGTATGCAGTGATAAACTGTTATATTAACTTAATTATGGTCCAATAAGATGAGATCCCCCAGCCAAGACTTCCAAAAGAGAAAGTCACAATTGATGTATAACGTACCTGAACAATTTTGTAGAGAAAGGAGAAAACCAGGGAGACGCAAGCATTCTTTTTGGATGTTGCAACAACTGTTTGTCAGCAGGTTAAGAGACAAAACATGCTTAAATGAGACAATAAACTAATAAAATTATTAACAGGTTACAACAAAAATACTGTAAATTATCAGAATTAAGATCATAAATGATCAAAATCTAATAAAATGCAACAGTTACCAGCCATTTATTAAGCAGCCATTGTCCTGAATGTATTCTTTATTTACATAGTTATATCTGAATTATTATTTAATTTATTTTTAATTCTTTTATTAACACATTTTACATAATAACTGAAAAAACGTAATGATAATTGCTAAGACCGATACCAAAAAAAAAAATCATTAAAACTAATTATAATAATAATTTAGTTCATTAGTGTCATTTTCATGACAGTTTTGTAATTTTATAATGTGGTTCATCAAATCAGATTTAAAGCCAGAACTACCTGTTTCAAATTAAATAATTAGTTGAAAGAGCTATTTGGTTATAGCAAAAAAAAAAAAAAAAAAAAAAAATCATGATTATTTTGTTCTATATTGAGATATTTATCAACTTTGGAAACACCATACATTTACTGAATTTATCTTTTTAAAAGTGGTTATCCATGAATTGTAATTATAATTAAATGGAAAAACAAAAGATGTATATAAAAAATAACTTTTTACAATCTTTATTTTATTTTTTTGTAATATTTTCATCAGAGATATTAGAAAATGTTTAAAAATAATCAGCTCCAATATCAATTACAACATTACAGCAATTAAAACCATAAAAGCACAAAACAAACAAATAAATAAGAATTAAAAAAAAAAAAAAAAAAGCAGTTAAAATCAGAAAACTTTTTAGAGAACAAATGAACTGGGCACCTGTGAACTGATGCAAATCATGTAATAAAAACATATACAATGTAATAAAATAAAACTGTAGTATATATAGTTTTTTATTAATTTTATTTCAGTTTTAATTGGAAGTTTTATTATATTTCAGTTAACATTTATTTTATTTCAAGTAACAAAAATAGTTTTAGTGTAGTTAACTATAATAACCCTGGTCACCATTTAACCTCAGAGCTCACAGTAGGTCTGTCTTGACGAATCTAAATTTCTGCAGGTAGAAAACGAATGGGATTTTTAGCTCTAGTTTTCTAGAGGTTTGGAAGGATACGGTACAGGTTGTTGTGTTTAATCCACATGAAGCGAACTCCCCCGTGAGCCAGGATGGGCGACAGCGTTCCCTCCTCCTCTTTATCCATCAGCAGGGTCATGAAATGCTCAATCTCGGACATGTCCACATCACCACGGTAATTACGGCAGATCAGCACCTAAAACACACCCAGACGACCCTTATAATGCACAGCAATTCAAATCCACTGACACTCATTTACAATATCTGCTGATGTTTTTCTACAGGAAATGTCAGGAATGTCCAACCATCCATATTAACTCACATACACTAGAGTAACCCTAGTAACCAAGGCCAGTAATGAGCATTTTACCAGATTAAACAATAAGACTAGTTAGACAGTAAATGCAAAACTTACAATGTACAGCAATTTCATTACTTGCAATTAAAACATACTCAGTTTATAATGTCAGAATGAAGGCAATGATTTTGCAAGATTCTAAATATAATAAAATTCATATAGAATGGACACAAATAAGTTTAAAAAAGGAATAAGACATATGATAGTGTTACTATATCAAAAATAACTACTGTTACTATATCAAAAACATCACTTAATAATAGTAAACAGCTGTATAAAGAGTGAATTCAATTTAATTTTAGATATATATGAATTATAAAATAATAAATATCAAATGCTACAAAAGAAAAAAACACAAAAAATTAACTAAAAATAAACTAAATCTTAAAAAAAAAACATAAAAATGACTAGAAAAAAAAGCAAGCTATAAAAGTGCATAAATAATACTAAAAAGATTGAATGAAATTATTTCCCAAGACTTTATACGGTAAAATTAAGTAAGATTAAATGTGCAATTATTTCATTCAATATGATGCTTTAAAAAACGAAAAAGCGAAATCTGAAGTACGTCCTGTTAGATAAACTAAAGCAAGAGGACGAACACAAGCTTAAAAATAAGGATGAAGACAAATATCTTTTCCTTATTATTTAGTGATTATTAATACTTGACTTTTGACTGACAGTTGCTACATCAAAAACAAGCAGCTGCTTAAGGAGTGAATTTCTATTTGAACAGACCTCAGTTTCATTAACTAATACACGAGAATCTGGACTTTTGAATCCACTCAGAGCTTTTAGACCCAAGGAATCGCGTTCATTTATTTTAATGAAGAATAACTTTAAATTCTGTTTAAATCCCCTCACGCTGATGTTTGATGTGGATTAGCTTTAGCCTGCTGTGCTAGTGAACCGTTATCTTACCTTCCCTTTCAGATCCAACACATAAACAGCGCTCGCCGACATGTTTGCGCCTTCCTCGACCACTTTTATCGTTAATCTACAGAAGTTCAATCACTTCTGGCGCATTTGTTAGTTTAATAAAGAGCTGTCATCCGTTTTAGACGCTCAGAGAAGCTCCATCATCAAATTGCGGATGGGAGAGATTTTGAGGAACCGGGTGGCGCTGCTGCGGGGAGAGTGAGTGACTGCAGCGCCACCTGCCGCACTGGACGAATGACAGAACTGCAGTTTTACATTCAGCAGAGACCACTGCGACAAATCACACTTGCTCTGATAGTGTGTCGTTTGTAAATTATTTTTTATAGCATTTAAATAATTTTAATATTATATTTATATTAATCAGTATATTAATAATTATTTTAAATAATTTTAAAAAGAAAAAATATTATGTAAATAATTTTAATATTATATTTATATTAATAAATATATTAATAATTATTTTAAATTATGTTAAAATTTAAAATATGTATATTATTTAAATAATTTTAATATTCTATTTATATGAATCAATATATTTAATCAATATATTAATAATTTAAAATTATTTTAAAAAGTAAAAATATTTATTTATTTATTTATTTAAATTTAATTTAAAGTCGTTCCACTAGGTAGCGCTAGATGCTAAGCAGTGCTCCAAGTTTATTACTTTCTTAGAATAATATCCTCTATGTGATTCGCGGAGATTTCTGGTTTTGGTTTACAGACTACATCTAATGTGCAAAAGGTGAAGATTAGATCAAATTACTATTCTGTGTGGCATCTTTTCATAAATGCATAATTTTTGTAATGAATGCAAAATGACGTGTGTGTGTGTGTGTGTGTGTGTGTACAGCACTGCGGTTGCATTCAGTCTTATTTTAGTGTTATTAATGCACTTTTATAGCTTTAATTAAAATGTTGAATTAGCTTTTATATTTATATTTTTTCATTTTATTTTTATTTGCTATTTTTATATTATTTTATCGTTATATATATATATATATATATATATATATATATATATATATATATATATATATAAATAGTAAATTAAATTGCTAAATAAAAACACTAAAAATAACTAAAGCTAAAACTGAAATAAAAATAAATCAAATCTAAATAGTAACATTTAAAAACAAAAAATGAAAACATGACAAACCTAACTAAATATAAAAATTTATATAAAAATTACTAAAATTAAAATAAAACAAAAAGAAAATTAAAATTAAAAAAAGAAATAAATAAAAGTTTATTTAAATTATCAATGAAAGCTATTAAAGTACATATATAATACAAAAAAATGACTGCATGAAAATTTCCATTTAGTAATTTTACTTGTTCAACTTAAACTTATTTCAGTTACGCAAAATTGCAAAATTTAGTTTAAGTTTTTCATCTCATATTTATATGTCATTTTAGCTTTATTTCAACGAAGAAAAAAAAAAGTTTTAGTCAGAGATAATAACCCAGGTTGAAGTTTCTCTGTGCGTGTCAACAGGAACATGCGATGAGCTGCAGTGGAATGTGAGGCTGTTGGTGTGTCGTATGTTCTGCATGCCGTTGTTCAGAGTGAGAGTCATTTCTGACGTCAGACCTTTATTTATGAGACAGGCAGTTTCACAGATACAGTTTACCTTTGACATGTAGATGAGATGTTTGCTGTGTATAAGGGATAAGAGGAGCAGAGACATCAAAATGTGAAATCTCTTCTTTATATAACTGACCATTGTGAAAAGTGCACTGAACTGCCAATGAAAGTCAAGACTGACGAAACCTTTGCTGTAAAAATCCAGCAATGTTCTTCAGATTCTGTTGCAATGATTTTGTTTCATATGGTGCAACACTGACTAGTTAAACACATATTTAAATCACTTAAATTTATGCAAACTCTGTGACCTTTTTGTCATCATGTTAAAAATCTTGATGTTTTTCAGATCTTTCACCCTCAGTCTCAGACTTTAAACATACATATTTTATGAGATATATTAGTGTTTTATTTTTATTAAATTTTAATTTATGAAAATCTTAATTTATTGTAATTTAATTTAATATAATTTAATTTCAATTTAATTTTTTTTTTTTTTTTTGCAGTGATGCCATAGAAGTTTTAGAACATTTTAATAATCTAAAGAAACTTTTTCCACTTTAAAGAACCTTCTGTGGAATGAAAAGCTTCCCTGGATAATAATGTTCTTCATGGCACCACTGATGCCAATGAAGCTTTATTTTTAAGCATGTACAGTAGGTCAGACATTCACACCCCTTCATTTGACCGATCACTAACAGACAGAGACAGAGACATCCATCATCCATCAGAGCACGCAACATTGTTCAGAGCCTCTCTTTGTCTTCTTTCTAACCTCTTCACTGGTTTTCAGACTGGTGGAGTGAATTATTGCGGCTCTGTCCTGCTTTCCTATATGCAGCTGGAACATCAGTCTCATGAACTCTGTGTGTCTGCTAAGAACTGACACTAAAAATCATTAAACAAACATAGATCTGTGTTAAAAAATAAACAAAATAAAAAAAAATTATTTTATTAATGATTATTTTTTATTCATTATGGTTTAAATGTTGATATATTATATTATATTATATTATATTATATTATATTATATTATATTATATTATATTATATTATATTATATTATATTATTAGTAGTCATAAACAAATCACAATTACATCTGCATTTCATAGTTCTTGGTTCTCGTGCAATAATGTGCCTGAAAATTTTATTTTATTTTATTTTATTTTTATATATTTTTTTACATTTATTTGGCTATTTCAACTCAAATTTAAATCACTTAAATGTATGTAAACTGAGACATTTTTATACTCGTGAAACATTTTTATATTTTATATTAAAATATCAAAACATATTTACATATTTAAAAATATTCAAAACATTTTATGTTATAAAACATTATTTTATGATATCAATATTTATCTCAGTTCACTAGAATAATTCATTTTATTTTTTTTATTTTATTTTATTTTATATAAAATTGAAATTCTGTATATCCTTTATATTTAAGGCAATCCCAGAATGCTCTGTGATGAAGTTTCATCCAAGATGGCTGACAGAGATGAAACAAAATTTGTGTTGATTTTAAATACACTTTCATACATTTTTAATATAATCAGCACAGAAATATTGATTGAAAGCAGTTAATCAAATTATACATAACTTAATGATTTCACATGTTAATATATTTGTATAATAAGAAATATTTGGATAAAGGTAAACACATTAAGCTTGAGGATGGAGTCTTGCAAAAATAACTTCCCGTACTACATGAATTATAAAATGAAAAAATAAAGTGGAGCTAAAAGTGAAGATGGGGGGTGATGAAGTGAGGTAAGCAGCTGTTTATGTGTTTACTCTCGTGTTGTGATTGACAGGTCTGGATGAACTCTTGTTTAGTTGCTCTGTGTATTTTTCTGCAGTGAGGAAATCCTTCATTGTGAACGAGAGGTTGATTTTGTGGTGATTTTATGACAGGTCAGTAGGTTTTGACGATGATTTATGAGCCGTGGACTGAGCTGCATCTTCTGAAAGGTTTTTGCTCTATAATTAGACAAGTATTTGAAATATCATTTTGCGCTATTATGAACCTTCTTGCACATGTTTTGTGAAAGTGTGCCGGTCACAATCACCTGACATGAGCTCAAGTTACACGCAGCTCTTGGACTGCTGCAGGTTTATTAACCCTGTAAAGCCTGACATGTGAAATAATAGTGTAAAAACGCTATTTTAAATGGAGTTTATTGAGCCTTTTAACAAAATATAAAAGAAAGTCTGCATATGTGTTTTATGTTTTGCATCATATATGATCCATCAGGATTTTATGGCTCATATAGTCTGATATAGTGAGAATATGGAGACCCAAACTGAGGAAAAATATGCAATTTGATGGAGATACTGATATTTATATGATCAAAAAGTGATGAAATTCTGATGCTTGTAATGTAAATCAGTGAGATCTTTATAACAGTATAGCAGATACTTACATAAAATTATATAAATATAAGTCATCACTCTATATCTCTAATAATGTCTTAGTAAGATAATTAAATGATCAAAACACATAATGCAATGCAGTCCAGTGATGATTGAGAGATGAACACATAAATGTTCCTCAGAAGCCTGATGATCATATTTGAGACTCACATTTGAACATGATTTTATGGAGAATCAAGTAAAGCCAAGCTGCTTCAGTCCAGTAAGTGTTCATCTGGAAATATTACTAGATATTCTTACATTTGCTTCATAAAGATCAGTAAAGGCACGTGAAGCACCCGCTGAACGTGGACATTTGTACAATTACACTAAAAGAGCTTTTACTTGCTAAAAAAACTCTAAACTGTCAGTCAGACGACAGAAGGCATGGAGTAGATTGTGTGCGACAGTAAACAGCACTCATTTCTTTAGTTCATGTTCAAGTTTGGCTGTTTCAGAGGGTTGCGTTCACAGCAGTGCTCACATTTCAACACTAAAGCAGGTAAAACATCAGCAAGTCCTGAATAAACACATTTTGCTTGTATCTCCAGTAACATCCAACCGAAAAGATGAAAACTTTTGATAACATGATGGAAAAAAGCTGAATGACTTCTATTATGGCACAGATGCAACAGATACAATTCACAGTTTTAATCTGTTTAGAGAAATGGGCAATTATTCATGTTTCTCTCAGGTGTTTCTCATTTTAAAAATGAAAATAATGAATGTGGAGAGCAGCTCAGATCATTTAATAGAAATGTTTGAGTTCATGTTGAGATCTATGATTGCAGCCTGTTGTATCTGGGTAAATCTGAGCACTGTTTGAGATATATTCTGTAACTGTAGACACGTGTGAGACGTGTGTGAAGAAATATGTTGTGTGTGTGTTTTTTTTAATTAGTGCATTAGTAAAATCCGCTGTGTTTGATGTTTGATGTCTGGCATGTCAACATCTCCAGTGTGTTCCGATATGATGGCTGTGTGTTACCTTGAATGCTTATTTTACCCCTCTGTGTGCAAACACACACACGCATGCACGCACGCACATGCGGTCTTCTAAAAAAAACTGGAACTGAAATAAAACTTTCCATGATGTCCAAACACGTGCCAAATATTAAACATGCTGATGATTGAAATGAACTTAAATGCCCTCAAATCTGTCCTTCAGATGAGTTTACTGAGAAAACAGGAGAAAGTTCACACTGAATGCAGAGTGTGTACACCTACTTAAACATATTTTTGGGACAAATTTGTACCGAGAAGTGCTGAAAACCTCCTCTTTGGGGACATCCATACTGTACTTTTAAAAACAGTATAAAAAATTAATTGAATAATGCAGGTTTTCTGTTAGTTCGCTGTGGGTTAGAGTTAAGTTACAGCATTTAAAATGAGCTGTATATAAAAACAATACAAGTCTATGCAATGTCTCCATTTAGATATCAAACATGTGGGTGTCTTGAGCCTTTTCTTTCTTTTGTTTAATATCTAATTTGTTTATAGCAGCAATGAGGATAAATGTAGAGCCAGTAATCTCATATATGTCTCCTCTGTCTCTCATCTCTTTTGGTTGTTGTGTAGATGCATTGTGTCAGAGATTATACAGTATAAAAAATACTCAATTTTATTGTTTAAAGAATTTTATGTGCTGGTTAATGAAAGGTCTTTAGTAGTTCTAAAATGATTATTAAATGATAAAAAATGAGCTCTAGAGTAATATGAATTCAATCAGATACATTTACACATATATGTAGTGATTATTATTATCAAACCCTATATACACTTCAGACGTCATACATGTTACATTAATACACAAAATGCTTTCAGCAAGTTATTTGTTAGGAGACCCATGAAGAAATATGGACATACAGTATATGTCACTATGGATGATGACAGATTCACACTGCCAGGCATTTCAATTCAATTTGTGCATGATAAAAATATCAAAATTTTTCCTTTAAAGTTTGTGGATAATGTCCCAGGTTAAAAAATAATAATTATGTTGTCTGGACTAACTGACTGTACAAAATAACTGTACCTCCACTAAAACATAAAAGAAAAAATATGCAGTACACTTGAAATATTCACTTGAAATACAAAAAAATAAATTAATTAATAAAAAATTGCGTTGATGTGAAAATATATTAATCAGCAATTTTAAATTCCTGGAATGTTAAACTCTGTTCTGTTGGTTTCATTTTGTTTTGTCAAACTGAGGTAGCTGTAGTTTAGTTTCAGGTCACAGTTTTTATTATTAATCTACAGCTGCTTAATGTATATTATATTTTCACATCAAATGAAAACATTTAGATACAGTACATCTAGTACAGATGGCATAAATAAAATCATAAAGCATTTGTAGTGTTGCCTTGAGAGATATATATATATATATATATATATATCTGTTTATTGTCCAGTTGATTGCAATGCATTTTTATTGTAAAATAAGCAATACTATGTGTCTATATTACATATACACATATTTCCAGTTAGTCATTTTAGTGCCTCAACTTAGTTCTTCAACTTATTTTAGTTTTAGCATTTAGTTTTTCATCTAATATTTACCTTTTTTCAGCTTTATTTCAAATAACAAAATATTTTTTTCAATAATTTTAGTTAACAGTAATAATCCTGGGCTTAATTTCCATAATGATTTTACATTGCTAAACAAATAAATAAATGACTTCATTATCTGTAATTTAGGTTTTGTTAATTTTATTTATATTTAATTTATTTAATTTTCTTTTCATTTATTTATTCTTGCTTTGATATTTTGTAGCCTATTATAATGTAATGCAGAAATCCAACTGACATTAAACACATGCACATTTTCTTGTGTTCAATCCAAAACACAAAATGCAATAGGTGAAATCTTACAGAATGATGTTTATTTTAATAAGACCTTTACTGTAGTAAATTTAGATTGACTGGGTTTCCATCCGGTCTCTCCAGCAGTGATGAGAATCAAGCGTCTCACTGTCCAGTAACCTGCAGTCATTCAGCCTACAGGCTCAGCGTCGTCTTTCATTGATAAAACAATCATAAACAATATATAACAGCTTTAAAAACATAGAGCGAAACCAGAGTTCAGAGGTGTTTCTTCAACTAGAGACATAAGCACAGGAACTTGAAAATAATGCCACGACTGAGAGACACTTGTAATCTGTGTAAAAATTAAAATGCTTTAAGATGCTATTAAATTATTAGTAGTAGTATAAATTATTGTTTTATATGTGAATTATACATTTTAAATGATAATAATATGTGGAATATGATGAAATGTGACACTCAGCTGCTGCAATTCTGGAATGTTGTTAGTTTTCTTTCAGGTCCTGTTCCAGTCATCTAGGAGATTGTTTTATGACTTGGAAATTTGATCTTACTGCTTCACATGAACAAACGCAGAATTACAGACCGAAAACCCTATTTTATTTCTATTTCTGTGATACATTATTATTTGGAAATAAGATGATATTAGACAGATGAAAAAGAGAGAGAAAAAAATAGATGGTTTTCAAATGTTGCTGCTGTTTTAGGTCACTGCAATAAAACCTGGAACATTTACTCACCCTCAGGCCACCAAAGAAGTAGATGAGTTTGTTTCTTCATCAAGTTTGGAGAAATGTATTGCATTCCATCACTTGCTCAGCAATGGATCCTCTGCAGTGAATGGGTGCCGTCAGAATGAGAGTCCAAACAGCTGATAAAATCATCACAATAATCCACAAGTAATCCACACCACTCCAGTCCATCAGTTAACATCTTGAGGAGACAAAAGCTGCATGTTCATGTTTGTAAGAAACAAATCCATCATTAAGGCATTTTAACTTTAAATAATCACTTCTGGTTATAATACGAGTCTATAATCCATAATAACATTTCCTCCAGTGAAAAAGTGCATCTCCTGTTGTCTCTCACATCAAAATCCAGCCACATATTTGTTTTGGACTGTTTTCACTTGTAAACGGTGTTTGATCTGTGCAGATTTCTCTCCTGATTCAGACCAGACCACTTTCACTGGAGGAAGTGTTATGGATTATGGACTCGTATTGTAGTTAAAAACGTCTTAATAATGGATTTGTTTCTTACAAACACGCAGCTTTTGTCTCCTCAAGATGTTAACTGATGGACTGGAGTGGTGTGGATTATTGTGATGTTTTTATCAGCTGTTTGGATTCTCATTCTGACGGCACCTATTCACTACAGAGGATCCATTGGTCAGTAAGTGATGCAATGCTACATTTCTCCAAATTCGATGAAGAAACAAACACATCCTAATCTTGGATGGCCTGAGGGTGAGGACATATTCAGCAAATTTTTGGGTGTACTATTCCTGTAAGAAAGTACATTAAATAGGGTGAATTATAATTTCATGTTGACTTTTTCTGTATTTTTAATCAGCGTTTTATTTAAACCTGTAATAGAGTATCTTCATTTACTATCAGCTTTCTTATAATAAGATCTCAGTCTCACACTGGTATTGTGAAATTACAGTCGGTGTGTCAAAATCCTTGGAGGTGGGATGTGTTTGGCTGAAGACATCTGCCAGACCTCATCAGCAGCATCATATCTCATGACTTACACATCCAGCTAATGTAACATGAACTCATGTGCCGTTCTCAATGAGTGACTCATGGTCTACAGCAAGACCACAACTACCTCCAAAACCCCTTAAAAGGGTTTATCTAGACTAAAAAACACTTCTAAGTCATGATCTCTAAATCATCTAGAGCAGTATAGGAACACAGGGGGGATGAAGGAGAGAGAGAGAGATTTCATCCAAACGTGTCTGTCTCTTTCCTCCCTGAGGTCGTTATGGCTCTTTGGCTCGTTTCACCCGGTCTCTCAGTAACGACCCTCAAAAGACAGCTTGATTTAATGCCGTCTGATTCTGTCTGATTTGCTCTTCTGCTATTAGAAGGTCTCCAAAATGTATGGTAACCAAAGTGTCTGTCAAAACAACATAGTTACTGCAGTTGTAAAATCATCACCAATTTCTATGAGTTCTAAATCTGTCTGTCATTATGTTTATTTAATTGTTTATTTATTTAGGACATTTATCACCAATACCAAATTAACAATAGGATTATTAATTTAATTTAATTTAATTTTTTTGAAACATTGAAGATTGGTATTTTTTATTAATTAATTAATTGTTTTATTTATTTTTATTTTTGCAAGGGAAGAATAATGAAAAAAAACTTTTCAGTCATTCTAAAATTCAGCAGGACTTCAAAATTTGAGCTTTTGAAAGAAGTCTTTTATGCTAACCAAAGCTGCATTTATTTGATCAAAAATATAGTAAAAACAGTAATATTGTGAAATATAATTACAATTTAAAATAGCTATTTTCTATGTGAATATCTGTTAAAATTTATTCCTGAGATCAAAGCTGAATTTTCAGCATCATTAATCCAGTCTTCAGTGTAACATGATCCTTCGGAAATCATTCTAATTTGCTGATTTGCTGAAACATTTCTGATTATTATCAATGTTGAAAATAGTTGTGCTGCTTGATATTTTTGTAGAAACTCTGACACATTTTATTTTTCAAGATTCTTGATGAATAGAAAGTTCAAAAGAACAGCATTTACTTGGAACAGAAATCTTTTGTAACATTATAAATGTAACTTTTAATCAAATTAATACATCTTTGCTGAATTTTTCAGTGAAAGTGACATGACATGTGGCCTAGTATGGTTACCCATATTCAGAATTTGTGCTCTGCATTTAACCCATCCAAAGTGCACACACACCGTGAACACACACCCAGAGCAGTGGGCAGCCATTTATGCTGCAGTTGGGGGTTCGGTGCCTTGCTTAAGGGAACCTCAGTCGTGGTATTGAGGGTGGAGAGAGCGCTGTACATTCACTTCCCCCACCTACAATTCCTGCCGGACCAGAGACTCGAACGCGCAACCTTTAGGTTATGAGTCTGACTCTCTAACCATTAGGCCACGACTTCCCCTGATACTACTGCATCTTCTTAATGAGTGTCACAGGGTTCCTGAGACGCCAGAATAAATGAGTCTCGCGTTCTGAACATGTTATTATCGGTGCGGGTCTTAATGGACAGTCTTAAGTTGTTCCTCAACCTTGAAGCAGTGACAGAGATACACAATCACCCATGAACTTTAAATGTGATTGTGAATGAAGGATGTCGAGGATCTGAGGCTCCTCTGGTGTCGGTGGAAGCTCATGAGCTCACAGATATAATAAGCTGCTGTTGTATGTGAAGCTTTAAACACATCCAACAACAACTTATATTGGAGTTCTTGTAGCTTGACTAACATAGTGCTGGTCTAATGTACAGACTGAATGGACTGGAAGTTACTTTAGATTAAAGCATCTGTCAGATGGATGGAGGTCATGACATATAGAAGTAGCTGATGATTTATTTATATATATGCTATAGGTGACAGAAATTATGTCAAGGAAAATGATTACATTTGAACAGATGCAACAGCTAAACATATGTGCCTGTGTTATATTAGTGTGATTGAGATATTATAGTTTTTAATATATAAAATAATTATCAATTAGAATTGTTTTTAATATTATATTATATTATATTATATTATATTATGATATTTTATTATTATACTTTCTCTTTTAATTCTAATTTACTTTTGTGTTTTTCTCATTTTAGTAAGTTTATATATATATATATGTATGTATCTATGTATGTGTATATATATATATATATATATATATATATACATATACAGATACAGATATCTATTTTAATTGCAGTTATTTATTTATATTATATTATATTATATTATATTATATTATATAATGATATTTTATTATTATACTTTCTCTTTTAATTCTAATTTACTTTTGTGTTTTTCTCATTTTAGTAAGTTTATATATATATATATATATATATATATATATATATATATATATATATATATACATACATACATACATACATACATATACAGATAGAGATACAGATATCTATTTTAATTGCAGTTATCATTTATTTAATTTCAAGTAACGAAAATCTTTTTTATGGTTATAATTGTAGTTTTGCTGTCAGTGTTGGGCTTCATTCTCAGGACCTCAGCTATGCTCTTGACTCACACTATCAGATCGGTCTATTCCCAAGGTGCCCACATGCTTTTTTGGGTGTTTTCACCATAAAAGGGCATGAGGAGATGCAGATGCACTTCCTGTGGGAGAATCTTTTTTCCTTTCACTGATACAGATACACTCTCTCTCCACTGTATTTCTATCGGTTGTCCTTCTTGCAGTTTCTCAAATGTGTTTATTTAAATCAAGAAAACCTTGAGGAGGTGCACTGTGTGTCCATGCATTAATACTTTGGCATGCAACAATAACAGCAGGCAGTAAAATATGGTTTCTTCAAGATGCATGGAAGAAAATATAAATTAATCATTAAAATTTAAAAGTCACCTCTCTCTATACAGTATATATATAAATACAATGTTTTTGAATGTAGTCTCTTTTGCACACCAAGGCTGCATTTATTTGATTAAAAATACAGTAAAAACTATAAAAATGTGAAATATTATTGCAATTTAAAATAACTGTTTTCTATGTGAATATATGTACAGTAATTTATTCCTGTGATCAAAGCTGAATTTTCAGCATCATGACTCATCATGATCATATTTTTGTGGAAACTGTGACACATTTTATTTTTGAGAATTCTTTGATGAATAGAAAGTTCAAAAGAACAGCATTTATTTGAAATAGAATCTTTTGTAAGATTATAAATATCTTTACTGTCACTTTTGATCATTTTAATGCATCCTTTCAGAATAAAAGTATTAATCTTTTACAAAGAAAATCGTACTGACCCCTATTAAACAATAGCGCATATGTTATTTATTTCTGTCTAAGCTACTGAACCTCTAAGCAATAAAATGTTTCATCATAAGACTCTTGTACTGGAGCATATCTGTCACTCATTGCTGCCGGATTACCACAGTTGTTGTGTACCATCATCCTCCACATGAGCCGCTAAATATCATCCTCTTGTGTGTTTAATGTCAAATATGCCATTCTCAAAACTGAAGAGTGATGCATTTAAGAAATAATGTATAGAGCCAGTCATTATTTCCAAATTAAGCCTGATCAGGATGAGTGCATTGTATCATCCTGCAGGTATTTATTTTATGATAATGACTGACTCACCACCACTGCTGCCACTGCTAAGGACAAAGGCCGACTGCAACGTGTCATTTGCTCTGCTGAGAAGGTAATCGGATGCAACCTTCCATCTCTTCAGGACCTGTACACCTCCAGGACCCTGAAGCGGGCGGTTAAGATTGTGGCTGACAGTTCTCACCCTGGACACAAACTTTTTGAAGCACTCCCATCTGGAAAAAGACTGCGGTCCATCAGGACCAGGAGTCACAAAAACAGTTTCTTTCCATCCGCAACTGCCCTCATCAACAATACCCAGGTCCCATCAGGGCTTCTTACTCACACCCATGGACATTAAAACTTCACACTGAAAAAAAAAAAAAAAAAAAAAAAAACACACACACACACACACACGTGTGGTTTCACATGTGTTACATTAATACTCACAACTCAGCTGCTATATTCTCACATCCCAGACTGTAATCATTTGCACTGGCCCCTCGCTGCACATCTTGCACAATGTTATGTTCAGAATGTACAACTTCTTTCAACTGTAAACATTTGCACTGCCCCACTTTACATATTCTGCACAAATGTAGAGTTAATGTTTACAATGTTTATTTTGTATTTTGTATTTTATATTTTTATCTTCTAAACTTTTACTTGCTCTTATTGTATAGCTGTTACTTGTCTTACCTTTAAATTGTTTACCTCATTATTTTATAATTTATTTTTGTTTTTCTGTTGTCTTTGTCAAACACCAATTTACCAAGACAAATTCCTCGTACATGTATACATACAGTACTTAGCAATAAACATGATTCTGATTCTGATTCTGATTGGACATTATTCTGCTAATTATATGGCAACTTACCGTATAAATAAATAAATAGACATGGAATATTGATTTGAGTTGATTATGTGAGAATAAAGAGAGTGGAGGGAGACTGAAGACATAAAGCACAGCTACAGTACTGTATGTAGATCATCAATTGCCTGGGACAGTTCATATTAATTCTATAATTCAGAATAAATATCTATAAAATGTAAGTCGTAAAGCAAGTAAGTGATAATGTGCTCATCCCTGATGAACACAGCAGAAAACAATTCAGATTTGCACAAGCATTCTCATCTCAGACTTTTCCTTGGCTCAGAATTCAGTTTTTTTCCATTTTGTACTTTTTTTTTCACTTCCACTTAAGCAGCCAAACCAACCCTGTTATTAACATTGAATCAAACACATGAATGTAGATCAAACTACATCAGAACAACCAGGAAACTACATTGGTTGTGAAGATGGCAATGAAAAATGTTTTATGTATGTAATAATATATAAAATGATATATACAATTTAAAATAATCATGTATTTCATATTAATTTATACATAATTAAATTAAAATTATATATTTTTATTATAATTAAATTAAAGTCTAAGATTTTAGATGAGATTTTTGGGCAAAATTTTAATGTTTTGTTTTTTAATGAATATTTAATAATACATCATATAAATTACATCCCCTTGTGTATTTATTTAATAATAAAATGGTTTTTATATTGTAGATTATTTTGTGATAAATTAAATTGTTTACATATTTAAATATTCTAAGTTAATTTTCAATAATAAATTATATAAAATATATAAACTATATCCCCTTGTGCATGTTTATTTATTTAAGTAACCACATATATTTTAGATGATTTTTTTGTGCTCAATTTATTTATTTATTTTTTTATTTTTTTATTTTTTGTTTACATAAATGTTTATTAATTATTTATTAAAATTATTTATTACATAATTATTTTTTAATTAAACTAACCACATAGTGTTTAGATTTTTGTGACATCCTGTGATATTTCTGACTGAAACAGGACACAGGACAGGCTTCAGGAGCCACTAAAGCCTCTGAAGCACATCTTGCTTCATGCACTCGCTCCAAATAAGGGAATCGGCTGACTTTGAGACATTCTGTAGCTAAAAGGTTTGCTTAAGGAGGGGGAGCTGCACATTTTGGTGTGTGTGTGTGTGTGTGTGTGTGTGAGGAAGGGGTTCAAACAGGGAGGTGGAGGCTACCAGGGAACGAGACTCGTCTCCTCCACCTCAGGTTGCGTTTCAGTGTGGACTTTCTCTCTCTCTCTCCCGCTCTCTGGCGTCACTCCACCTCCTCATCTGATGAGGAAAAGCTCTGTGACTCCTCTCTCTGTCTGACTTTGCTCTAGATCCCGATAGCTCTCGCTTTCCTCTTCGTTCTCTCTCTGGTAAGAAACTCCAAGAGCAGATAGAGCAAAATGGAGGCCATTAAGAAGAAGATGCAGATGCTGAAACTGGATAAGGAGAACGCCATCGACCGAGCGGAGCAGGCCGAGTCCGATAAGAAGGCAGCAGAAGACAAGTGCAAACAGGTGAGACAGATCTGAGACTGATGAGTTCAGTGAGAAAGTGCTTGTGGTGGTGCTGTGATGCTATCAAATGCTTTTACTTTCATATATTTATATATACAGTATATACTGTACTTTATAAAAGTTACTTTTTACTTGTACTTTATTAAAAGTTTGGACACTTTACTGAAATTATATTTTTCATGATTTTTTAAATCTTTTGCTCTAAAGACTTCTGTTTAACTGCTGAAAATTTTGAACACTAAAAAAAGATTTTTCAACAAAGATTGTTCGAGTACATTTTATAAGTAACTACTATTTAAGCCTACTTCAAAATTTCACATTTAATTCAATGTTACTTGCTGTTTCTTTGGATTTATTTGTGAAATTTCTAGCAATTTCTGAGTGAAAATTGTTTCAAATTAAATCCTACATTTTTTTTCAGGATTTTTCTGCAAAATATTTTTTTTCTATTATTTTAAAATTATTTAATGATAAATTTATATAAAGTAAATAAATCCCTTTTTGTATGTATGTATGTATGTATGTATTTATCCAAATAGATTTATGATGTTTTTTTTTGTGCTAACAACATAGATTTTAGTTTTTTTTTTTTTTTTTGATATTTCTGATTGAAATTGGATACTATAGATTGGAGGAAAATATAACTTTAAAAAAAAATAAAATAAAACTAACAGTATTTATTTATTTATTTGCTTACTTATTTACTTATTCATTTGCTAGTTAGTTAGTTAGTTTATTTGTTTTATTTTATTTTATTTTATTTTATTTGGAAAAGTATTATCAAGTGTCCAGTGTTCCTCCATCAGTAGTTTACATGCATCCCAGAATGCAACTCATGCAATTGGTTGATGAAGGCCCAGAATCAGCAGAGCTAAAGAAAAGAGTTCAAATATAAGAGAGTTTTCCTTTTCTTTTTTTTTTTTTTTTTTGCAGTAATACCATAGAAGAACCCAAATGGGGTTCTACAAGAAACCTTTCAGTGATGTGTTCCTAAAAGAACCACTTTTTTCTTAGTGTTTTATACTTAGTGTACTTAGTCCGCTATAAAGAACCTTTTGTGATTCCATTGATAATAAAAGTTCTTCATGGAACCATCAGTGCAGCCAAAGAAATGTCTAAATGTAAATAATTCTCTATATTTTTGGCAATACGGCCTTTGACTGGTTGACTGGTTGTGGATAAGAGAAACTGAAGGAGGTGGCTTCATTCCCAGACATTCTGGGCATCAGCGGGGATGGTGAGGACTTTAGGGAGCACAGGAATAATCCAGAAGCGTGCCAGCTGTTTCTCTGTTTGGAGTTGTTTACGGCTCTCTGGAGTGCAGCATCCCACAAATCTCTCAACGTCCCCAAACATCTCAGAGATACAACATGTCTGGATTCTAAACATTTTCTTATCACTCAGTGAGCTATTCTCATGGGACATTAAATGGATGCCTGACAGTTTGAGTTTGCCTCTTCCATGTCAAAACCCTTACTACACTCTTCAAAATAAAGCTTCTTTATTTGATGATTAAGAGCCTTAAACACTCAGTGAATATTTCTTTGCCACAAAAAGGTTCTTTAGATTTATAAAATGTTCTTCATTTATAAAGTGATTCTTTTATGAACTATTTACTGAAAGGCTCTTTGGGGAACCAATGGTTCTTTATATTTTGTGTATTTAATTGCATTTAATTTTTATTTTTATTTTTTTCTTTATTGCTAATCTTTAGTAGATACACATGGTTGCAACCCAACCCACATGTTACTGTGATTATCTTATTTAACTGTTTATGTTTATGTTATTTACTTTAACTCTGATTGTTGTATACAGAATAGCAAGTGGAGAAAAAAAGGTCAAAATTGCATGTGTAACTCCTTACATCTTACAATGAAAATAAATAAAATAATTACAAAATGACATTAATAAATTATATAAAATATTTAGAATTTTTTTAATTTTAATAAATAATAGTACTCTTATTATTAATAATAAAAATACATTTTTTAATTTTACTTTTAATTAAAATGCATTACACATTTAAAATCAGCTGTTGCATTATTAATATCTTGCATAAATTCATTTTAACAACAGCAAATGTTTACAAAACAGATTAACCACATATGTCTGATTCAGTGAAGATCTGATCTGTAATTTATATATTATATTATATTATATTATATTATATTATATTATATTATATTATATTATATTATATTATATTATATTATATTATATTATTTAGAATAAATCAGCCCAGGTAGGGCCTATCTCATATGCAGTATCTTCATATTGTATTAATATATATTTTATTCATTGAAGCTGGAGATTTTATGATATACAGTAGTGTGTGTGTGTATATATATATATATATATAGACTATATTTGATTTGTTTGTTATAGATCTGATAACAAACAAGTGAAATTAATCTGATTAATCTGTTTTAAAAACATTTGCTATATCTCCAGCTTCAATTAATACAATATAATAAATAACGATAATTACTGCAAAAGAACTGCTCACTGGAGGCGCTGATGGAATATAAGTGTTGATGATCAGAAGATTTCAGATTCTAGAATTAGAATCACACAAACAGAATTCCATCTCAGTGATGCGTACAAGCACAGATCTGCTGCTCATATATGTGTCAGATGGAATAGATCCTGTCAGTCTGACATAATCACATGTCAGTGATGTTTAGCTGCAGCTGCGCAGACAGACGTCTCTGAGGATGCGCACATTGATCACAGTTTAATAATACTGAGCTGTCTGATCATATTTATGGCCTCATTAGTGCAGATGGACTGTTAGTATGATCTGAAAATACACACAGCTCTCAACACAACAACAACACACACACACACACACACACACACACACACAGTACTGCCTCAATGAACCCTGCTGAAAGGCCAGTGAAGATTAAACAATAATTTTTTTATCTATCGTTCTTTCTCTCATTCTTTCTATCTATTGCTTTGTCGTTCTATCTATCTATCTATCTATCTATCTATCTATCTATCTATCTATCTATCTATCTATCTTTCGGTTAATCTTTTGTTCTGTTGGTGGTTTTTTAGCTGGAAGACGAGTTGCTTGCTCTACAGAAGAAACTGAAAGGAACTGAAGATGAACTGGACAAATATTCAGAAGCTCTCAAAGATGCTCAAGAGAAGCTGGAGCTATCTGAGAAAAAGGCAACAGATGTGAGTATTTAAGCATTAGACACTGTTTATACAGCTAAAATCATTTTTCTTCAATAAGACGCCGGTTTTCGGTTAAACACCATCATCAAAATCAAAAACTCATGGCATCATAATAATGACTCCCTCACAGCTTTCATAAGCATGTGGCTCTGCGGTAAATCTTTGCACCTGGTCAGAATGGGAAGCTTCAGACAGATTGTTCTCATTCCAGCAACAAAGATGCTTTAATCATAGTGGGAGCATGTCAGCAGCTCTGTGTGGAAAAAAACAGGAAGAAAAAGTTTCCCCACATTCCTTTTCGGCTACCGCTGACAGCCTTGAATAAATGTCTTTCCCACTCATTCTGTTACCGGACGCCCCAGAGACGTCAAACGTCTTCAGTGTGCAATTTTCTATCAAGGCTTACTTGAACTCATCAGCCTTTTTTTTTTTAACAAAACAACCTCTGAAAGCTGTGGAATCTGGGCTCACATGCAGAGGAAATGGATATTTAGGGCAAGAGCCACCTCTGAAACCCACAGGGAGAAAATCCAGACCGCAAAGCATGAGAGCCGGAGCTGCACAAATGAGAAACATTATAAAAAACTGTCTGGACGTGACGTCCACCGTCCCAGAGCTGCATTCTTTTAAAGCACTGGGAGAGAATGTAGGCTATACTTCTTAAAGGGACAGTATAAATACCATTTCTTTTACTAAAAAACTCTTACTTAATGCATCATTTAAGTGTTGTAAAGGTAGACTACCACTCAAAAGTTTGGAATAATTAAGATTTTCAAGAAACATTTCTGATTATTTCTTGTTATCAATGTTGAAAACAGTTGCACTTCGCCATAATTTTGTGGAAACCGTGTACGCTACCATTAAAATATATATACACTTTTATATGAGCAAGGATGCATTAAAATAATCAAAAGTGAGAGTAAAGACATTTATAATGTTATAAAATATTTCTATTTCAAACAAATGCTGTTCTTTTAAACTTTCTATTCATCAAAAAAAAAAAAAAAAAAAAAAAATCCTGAAAAAAGTATCAAGGTTTCAAAAATATGAAGCTGCAACACTGATAGCTTTTCAACACTGATAATAATCAGAAATGTTTCTTGAGCAGCAAATCAGCATATTAGAATGATTTCTGAAGGATCATGTGACACATGAAGACTGAGGTAATGATGCTGAAAATTCAGCTTTGTATCACAGGAATAAGTAAAATTTTTGCATATATTCAAATAGAAAACAGTTCTTTTAAATTGTAATAATATTTCACAATATTACAGTTTTTACTGTATTTTTGATCAAATAAATGCAAAAAAAAAAAAAAAAAAAAAAAAAAACCTTTCTAAAAATTATTCCAAACTTTTGTAGTCCTGGCTATATTTACAGTACATTTACATTATGCATTTGGCAGACGTATATACCCACAGCATGTTTTCATTGTATGGAAAATTAAGATAAGCTTAAACCCAAACCTAGACAACATTATAAAGTCAACCTAGAAGTGTTTTGGATTTTCCAAAACTAGACGACAAAAGACAACCTTTTTTGTCAATGACAGACTGCATTGTTTTAAAATATAAATATTCTTTCAAATATTCAGTGTTTTCCTATTTTACTCAATATTTGTGTTATGCTGATTAAAATATGACAGCATTAGCTTGGCAACATACTGACACCAAACTTTTATTCAATTATATTGAAACTGAAAGAATGCTGTCTTAGTAAGTAGCTCCCTATGTAGGCAGTGGACAGTAGGCAGCTCAGGTTTTGTATAAGCAGTCTGAATACTGACTTAGCACAAGCTATAACAATGCTGATAGTTTGTTTCTATTTCACTATATTGACAAAATACATTTACCATCCAGATTAAATTAGATTATTACAGCACCGTCTCGCAATTTGTGTAATATTTCTATACAAGGCAACAGTATAGGAGCATGAAGTTCACTTCATTTCTTTCTTTTCACTCACAATCGCACACACACACACACACACAGCCCAGGAATGTGAGGAATTCAATAAAGCAAACAATGAACCTTCAGCTCTTGAATCTAATGGATCCAACTCTTCTGCTGGGAGAAACACACACACAAACACACACTCCAGACGTCGGCAGCAAAAACACTCCCACACAGGCTGGAATTCACTGAATGGAATACAAATGGTATTATCATGCAATTTATTAGCCAGCGAACTGATTAAAGAAAGCTGTGAGTCACTTAAGGCTTTGCGTTAAGCTGATTTTACCATATAGGTAAACACCCTCGAATTGTTGATTTTCAAAAATGGTGGGTAAAGCATTATGAAAAAACATATAAATAATGACATTTATTAATAATTGGAGTAAACGATTCCTCTGCCTAGTAATGCAGTTCATTAGCCTGACTTTAGGCTGCCATACAATGAAGCAATGGCGCATTAATATAAAATGTGCACTCATACTGTAGATATGTGTTTAGCACTTAAGTTATTTTAATGTGGAGCCAGAACTATCTTTTCATATGAATTTTACTGAGCCAGACAATAGGTCTGTGTCTGTCTGGACATTGTGAGAGCGTGTTTCCGAGCACAGTGTGTGAAATTCATCAGCATGCAGTCAGATTGTGCCACTCCATAACTGCTGTAAGAGGGCCAATAATTACAACAGCACGTCCTGCTGAAAAATATGTGCTGAAGAACATATGGAGGCCCTTACAGTATGTATGAAGAAGCTGTAGAAGTATTTGAGCTGTAAGCCTATGCATATGTGTGAATCCTCAGGTGGAGTCCGCTTAAAAATCTTGTGGATGTATTTGCATGTATGTTTGTGTGTGTTTCTGTAAATAATCAATAACAGATGCATGTGATTTAAATATGATATACTGTAAAATAGGTTGGCATCTCATGGGCATCACTTTATTATTGTTGTTTGATGCTAACAAGTTGATATACAAGCAAGTGAATAAATTCATTAACCTAATGTGAAAAGCTGAACAAAAACAGTGGAGACCGGGGCTAGTTGTCACACTTTTGTGAATGTTTCTCACGATATTGTAGCATGAAGCTACACCGGGGCATGTTGTCACACTGCATGTTGTCCAAAGCATTTAAATCTGAGTATTTTTTGTGAGTTTTATCCTCAAAACAAAAATTCCAGTAGGTAAGAGAACAGGGCTAGTTGTCTCATTGTGTTTGCCAGTGAATATTATGCAGATTATATGTAACTTTGCGACATACAGGGGCATGTTGTCACACGATTACAGTGAAAATCTGCTTTTTAATATACCAAAAACTCAATTAATAAGCACAAAACAAAATATAACAAGCAGAAAATGTTAAAGCATTCTTTGGTTAACAAAGATTGTGATTAATAACATTTAATATGCTATGTAACATATAACATGTAGCCTAAAACACATGTAATGACTTGCACCAACCAGGCATTTTCACAAAAAAAAAAAAAAAACCTTGTTTTAACAGCACATTTTATGGTTTAAATTAAAGTCTACCTTCATGAAGGTTTAGAAACCTCTGCTAGAGAAAACAAGCGTTTGTGTAATCAAGGTTTTATATTTTTAATTTTATCCTCTTTTTTTATTCATTTCTGCTGGCCACAACAAAGGTTTAGTATATTTTATGAATAGTTTTATGTTTCATAATTGTTTTACTATTTCAGTTTGAAGAAGGCTATTATATGCAAATCAGTGTCAATAAGCAGCAGGTTGCCACTGTGACAACTTACCCCATAGTGTGACAATATGCCCCCACTGTATTTAACCTGTGTTAAATGAACTTTATCTGGTGGAACAGGTTTTTTTTCTTGTCAAGACTTTAAGGTTTGTGTCTGTACAGTAATGGACTTTGAAAAATGAACCTCCTCTGAGAAATGTTAACATTAACTTGAAATCAGATTGTGTTGAATGCATGTAAAATTCAGTATCTCAAGATGGGTTGGGAAAACCACTTTATAACCTGAGTGTTGAAGTGGGATTTCTTCTCCACTTGGTGGTGAGAAAAATATTATTTTTGAAGTTAGCCTACATGACTGAATCTGGAAAAAACTCCAAACCGTTTTCCACATCAAACTCTTGACCTGTTACCTCAGCAGCATTTCTGCTCGCTTACACCCGTTTTATAGCTGAAACATTACCGTGAGAAGCTGTCAGAGGAGTGTTTTGTAATGCACCTCACACCTTTTGACCAATTAATTTTTAAATAAAATATTATTTTAATTTTGAGTAATATAAAAAAAGATTTACATCTATTATATTTATATAATAAATAATAAAGATGTATGCAGATTTATAAACATACATACAGTGGGTACGGAAAGTATTCAGACCCCCTTCACTTTTTTCAATTTTTTTATGTTGCAACCTGATACTAAAATTGTTTAAATTAATTTTTTTTCTCATTAATCTACACTCTGTGCCTCATAATGATGAAGTGAAAACAGAATTTTAGAAATGTCTGTAAATTTATTAAAAAGAAAAAACTGAAATATCACATTTACATAAGTATTCAGACCCTTTGCAACAACACTTGAAATTTCGCTCAGGTGCCTCCCATGTCTCTTGATTATTGCAGAGATGTTTCTACACCTTGATTGGAGTCCGCCTGTGGTAAATTAAATTGATTGGACATGATTTGGAAAGGCACACACCTCTCTGTAAAAGGCCTCACAGCTGATAATGCATATCAGAGCGAAAACCAAGCCACGAGGTCAAAGGAACTGCCTGCAGAGCTCAGACACAGGATTATATTGAGGCACAGATCTGAGGAGGCTACAAAAAAAATTCTGCTGCACTGAAGGTTCCCAAGAGCACAGTGGCTTCCATAATTCTCAAATGGAAGAAGTTTGGCACAACCAGGACTCTTCCAAGAGCTGGTCAAACTGAGCTGGCCAAACTGAGCAATTGATGGAGAAGGGGCTTGTCTAGACTGGTGACCAAGAACCTGGTGGTCACTCTAGTTGAGCTCCATGATCATATATGCAGATGGGAGAAACCTACAGAAGGACAAACATCATTGCAACAGTCCACCGATCTGGGCTTTATGGCAGTGTGGCCAAACTCAATCCTCTCCTCAGTGAAGACACATGAAAACACACTTGGAATTTGCAATAAAGCACCTAAAGGACCCTCAGACTCTGAGAAACAAGATTCTCTGGTCTGATGAACCTCAATTCTAAGCATCATGTTTGAAGGAAACCGGCTCTTCTCATCACCTGCAGAGTACCATCCCAAAAGTAAAGTGTGGTGGTAGCAGCCTCATGATGTTGGGCTGTTTTTCAGCGGCAGGGACTGAGGAACTCATCAGAGTAGAAGAAAAGCTCAATGCACCAAAATATTGAGATAGCCTTAATGAAAACCCAGTCCAGGGCATTCAAAACCTCAGACTGGGCCGAAGGTTCATCTTCTTACATGACAATGACCCTAAGCACACAGCCAAGGCAACACAGGAGTGGCTTAGGGACAACTCTGTGAATGTCCTAGAGTGACCCAGCCAGAGCCCTGACTTGAACCCTATCGAACATCTCTGGAGAGACCTGAAAAAGGCTGTCAACAGACGGTCCCCATCCAACCTGACCGAGCTTGAGAGGATTTGCAAAGAAGTAATATAATAATAAATAATTAATAATTAAATAATAATTTTTATATCATTTTTAAGCATTTAGTACGATATAAAATATTTTATCTTAAATGTTAAAAAAATTATATATACATACACACACACACACACACACACACACACATATGTGTGTGTGTGTGTGTGTGTGTGTGTGTGTGTGTGTGTGTGTGACCCTGGACCACAAAACCAGTCATAAGGGTTTATACATTATTTATACATTATCTGAAAGCTGAATAAATAAGCTTTCCATTGATGTATGGTTTGTTAAGATAGGTCAATATTTGGCTGAGATACAACTATTTGAAAATCTGGCATCTGAGAGTGCAAAAAAGTCTAAATATTCAGAAAATCACCTTTAAAGTTGTCCAAATGAAGTTCTTAGCAATGCATATTGCCAAACAAAATTTAAGTTTTGATATATTTACAGTAGGAAATTTATCTTCATGGAACATGATCTTTACTTAATGATTTTTGGCATAAAAGAAATATTGATAATTTTGACCCATACAATGTATTTTTGGCTATTGCTACAAATATACCTGTGCTACTAAGACTGGTTTTGTGGTCCAGGGTCATATGTTAGTTTCTAAAAAGATAAAACTGACCACTAATATAGCAGCACAACAGCCCCCTTCCTGGAAACTGCTGTCCACAGTTCGTCAAGGACATGACGTTCTTCACATTCTCACTTCCTGTCTTATTTGTTGGAGTGTGCTTAACCCAACATGTGTCTCTTAGAAAAACATGTCACAGATGCCCTTTCATCCATATATCTTTGGAAAGCAGATCCAAAACATCAGCAGATGCAGTGGTCTGAAATGACTGTACAGCAGGAGACTTAGAGCTCAGCTGTGATCTGGTTCCTCATCTCAGCTGAAATGAGACACATAAAGCATCAGCAGTTGATACATCTGAATAGCTAGAAGTAAATCTATGACTAGCATTCCTCCTGTCTGTGTGTCTGTGGAGCAGCACAAAGGGTTAATTCAAAGTATAATTCATTAAGTCTCCTGATATTTGTGCATTAAAGACCAAAAAGCTTTGCTGCTTTTAAAGACTCATAATGGTATGATAATCAGATGCGTGTTTGAGCACCTTATAAGGCGTGAGGCCCACTCTGTTCTGTGTTAGAGGAAGTGGGCGTGGCCAGAGGAAAACTCGCATTCAAATGAGTGAAACTGAAAGAATCAGCTTCACATGTGCTTACACTTCTGTTTGTGTGTTAAAACTACTGATTTCTCAGAGTTCAAACAGTTAGTTTACCCAAAAATGGAAGTTTATGAAATAAAAATAATTTTAGTATCGTGGAGATAATAGTTTGTATTCGTTGTTTTTTATATATATTATATTTCATATTTTAATATTTTTTCATTGTAATTTTAGTTGAAGTTTCAGTTTTGCACTATATATAAATATTCTATTTTAATATATATATATATATATATATATATATATATATATATATATATATATATATATATTATTTTTTATTTAATTTAGAACATGTTTAGTTTATTAAAGAGGCATTTAAGTTAAGCAGTGATATACTATTTTAGTTTTTGTTAATATTTTGAATTAGATTTTATTTTTATATTGTCTATTTTCACTTTGATTACAGTTAAAAAAATAGTCATTTTGTTGTGTTTTACAGTAGTACTTTGTTAAACTTGAACTTGTACTCAACTGAGGTCAGTAAAGATTTTGTTTCTGTTAGGTGCCAATCCTAAGGATCCACAAAGATCTTACTGGATAAGCTGAAATTTCTTTGTTTCTTATGTTTTGTTATGTTAGAATTTCAGTTTATTCAGTAGGATTTTAGCAGATTTTTTTTTTTTTAGATTATAATCCAGACCAGTTTCTAATAGAATTCCTGTAGGATCCTTTTATTCTTTCTCATTCCTTCAGATTTCTATTTGGGATCTTTAAGCGCTGTTTCTCTGTGTGTTGACAGGCGGAAGGAGACGTGGCGGCTCTGAACCGCAGGATCCAGCTGGTGGAGGAGGAACTGGACCGAGCTCAGGAGAGACTGGCTACTGCGCTCCAGAAACTAGAGGAGGCTGAGAAAGCAGCGGATGAGAGCGAGAGGTCCAAACAAACGCACACATGCATCTGTGCACATTATAGTTATTACTTAACTAAAACTGAAACCATTAATAAAAATAAAAAAATACTTGATTGTTACATTGTTGCTTGAAATAAAATAAATGTTAACTGAAATAACATGTAATAGTTATTTTATTTCAGCAAAATTTCTCATTTCACTTGATGTACTAAAATAAATAAAACTAAAACTGAAAGAAAAATTCTAAAAGCCAAAAAAAGCCTATATAAACATATGTTTAAAAAACAAAAGCTAATGAAAATGACAAAAACGGTCAATGAAAATGACTAAAACGTTAACTGAAAATTAAATAAAATGGAAAAATATAAAAATAAAAACTCAATTCTAAATTTAAAACTATATTTAAACTATAACAACTATATAATATTCTCGTTAACATAATGTTTAGTCAATAACACTTAAAAATTCAAAATAATTAATTACAGTCTATATATATTTTATTAGCTTTATTTTAATACAGATTTTTATTTTATTTCAGCTAGTGGCCAAGGCAACATTTTTCATTTTCTTTACTTTGACTTGATGTACTAAAATAACTAAAACTGAAATAAAAGTTAATAAAACCTATATAGACATATTGAAAAAAATGTATGACTAAAAGAAAAAGATGACCAAAAAAAATTAAAATAGATATTTAAATAAATAACATTTAACTAAATTTAAAACAGAAACAATAATTTAAGAATAAAACTCAATTCAAAATATTAATAAAAACATTTGAAAATATAATTTGAAATATAAAAACTATATAATATTTGAATCATCCATCTAATTTGCATAATGTTAATAAGAACAGTTGGCTAAAAAGCAAGTATTCATTATCAGTCTATTTAATTTTCATTAGCTTTATTTCAGTACAGATTCTTAAAAAAAATGTAATCAGTGGCTTTTTTTTAGATTAGCAGTCCTCTTTGTATTGTGTATACCATCAGTTCATTGCACACTAAAAAAATCATGTATTATTGATTAGATTTAATTCTAAATATTAAGAAAAACTATAATATATCAATGAAACTAAAATAACACTGGTGCACATCAGTTACACACTAAAAATCATGCATCGTGAAATTGTTAACCAAGAACAGCTGACAGTGAAATGAATAACAAATCATGCATATGATCTATTTACTTTTATTTTTGCGTTTTGCATCCAGAGGCATAAAGGTGATTGAGAATCGTGCGATGAAAGATGAGGAGAAAATGGAAATTCAGGAAATACAGCTCAAAGAAGCCAAACACATTGCTGAGGAGGCCGACCGCAAATATGAAGAGGTCAGACACACACACACACACACACACACACACACACACACACACACACACACACTCTCTTTGTAGGGTTTACTCTGTCGTTTGAATCAGGAGCGGATCTGTGAATGTCCTATGTGTGATTGCAGGTCGCTCGGAAGCTGGTGATTCTGGAGGGTGAACTGGAAAGAGCAGAAGAGAGAGCAGAGATTGCAGAACTGTTAGTACACATCTTTAACTGACCCACAGACAGATTTAGTTAACCACAACTTGCTGACCTACACAGAAAAATAATGTAGGGTTTGCTTTGAAACAATTTTCTATGGAGGCCCGCTCCAGCCACTGAATAAAACAATGAAAAAAAAGTAACTGTGACATTTTATCTCACAATTCTACTTTTTGTCCTGCAATTGTAAGAAATTTCTCAGAATTTCTAGTTAAAAAAGTCAGAATTGTGAGTTATAGAGTCAGAATTGAGCGAGATAAAATTACAATTGCACAATTCTGACTTTTTTTTCCTCACAATTTAAACTTTTTTGCGAGTTAGAAAGTCAGATTTGTGGGATATAAACTCAGTTGTGAGAAATAAATTCTGAATTGCGAGACATAAACGTACAATTCTGACTTCTTTCTCACAGTTCTGACTTTACTCGCAGTTACGACTTTATATTAAGCAATTCTGAGTTTATAACTCGCAATTACATATTTATGTCTCGCAATTTTGAGAAAAAACCCAATATTGCGAGTTTATTTATGCAGTTCTGAGGGAATAAAAGACAGAATTGTGAGGTGTAAACTCGCAACTGCGAGATAAAATTCAGAATTGCGAGATTAAGTAGCAATTACCTTTTTTTTTTTTTTTAATTCAGGGGCAGAAACAAACTTCCATAATTTTTACTCAGATATTGCTAGTAAATTCACATTGAGTTAAACATGAAGTCAAAAGACTGAAAAACAGTTTTCTTGTAAAAACATACTACAATAATCTTTATTTATTTTTTATATTTTTAATCTTTTTTTATAGTGTAAACGTATATACTAATATAGGCCTACACAGGTTTATGGCCTGCTGGTAAATGCAGTTTGAAATCATTTCGAAACACATTTTACTTCAGCAAATTAATATTTTAGAAACATTAAAAAATTTGGGTTCATTTTGACTTTATGTTGACTTTAAATTGGTTTCTTGCTGATTTAAGCTGGTTGTAAAACCTATTAACAATTTGAAAGTTAATAAATACACTGTAAAAAAAATATTTTCTTAGTATTTTTGTCTTATTTTCTAGTACAAATATCCAAACATTCTTGAATCAAGATCATTTTACTCGTAAAGAAAAATGACTAAAGATATTAAGTCTCGTTTTCTGAAAAATGTATCAAAATTTTGTTAGGTTTTGCTACAAACAAGAAAAAATATCTGCCTATGGGGTTAGAAAAATAATTTTCATTCAAAGGGAAAACAGGATTATTATTTTTCTCTCCCCACTGACAGATATTTTTTCTTGTAACAAGACTTAAAACAAGACTTAATATCTTAAGTCATTTTTCTTCTCAAGTAAATGTATCTTTATTTAAGATTGTTTAGATATTTGTACTGGAAAACCAGACAAAAATACTAAGTAAGAAAATGCAGTGCATCACTGTATGATCAATAATGATATGCAGAAAACCAGTTGCAAGAACAACAACACTTGATATTATTAAAATATTTGGTCAGGAACTCCCATTCAAGCTGAAATAATTTGAAGAGATAGGTTCTTTTTTGGCATTGATGATTCCATGAAGAACCTTTTATATTCCCCAAAGGGTTTTTTATAGTAGAGAAGGTTCATTAGATTATTAAAACATTCTTCACACTAAGAAAAAAATGTTTTTTAGAAACTGATTACTGAAAGATTCTTTGGGGAACCAAAAACAGTTCTTCTATGGCATCACTGCGAAAACACCCTTTTGGAGTCTTTATTTTTAAGAGTGTACCAACTTTTTATCTGTTTTTACAGTAAAGGAGGAGATCTGGAGGAAGAACTGAAAAATGTAACCAACAACCTCAAGTCCTTAGAAGCTCAATCAGATAAGGTGAGTCAGCTGACCGATGACCCATAATTCTAGGAGCAGAACGAATTTCTGTGTAAACGGTTCATAACGCATTCTGATCTAAACTGTTGCATTGAATTTAAGGTGACAACTCATGAGTGACGATTTGCAAATGAATGATTTACACAGAAACTGGTTCTGCTCCTGTCTCATGAATGAGGCCATTGTATTGAACGTGAATGCAGGACATCTGGGAAATCTGATTCATCTTAGTGAATTAGTGCTTTCAGAAGCTTCATTTCAGTGAACTGGTTCATAAAAATGATTCATTTGAGTCATTTCTCAACAGTGTTACATGAAGCCTATAATTTTATATCATCTTTAGTAGCAAAATAAGTGGTTGCTAAATACAGTTGTTATTAATTACTATATTTCAAATGCAATTATATAATTTAAGGTATATATAATTTATTTTTATAAAACATGGAGGATTATAAAATAAACAGCATATTTACACTTTTACAGGCTTTAGTGTTTTAGTGTGGTTTGATTGATGTCTAGCGAACAACTTTTTCAAAGGCATAACAAATACAACTAACCATATGTATGTGTATATATATATACACACACACACACACACACATAATTATAGGTGGTTAGTTGTATGTAGTATTAAACTACATTTAGTTTCTTGTCCTAATTGTCCTAATGCACAATATAAATGGTTATATTTATTATATTAACATTTATATTGTGCAGACTTAGGAGGGTAAATTAATTAGGCTTATGAATCTTTCAAAGTGAGAATAAAATGCATTTTTTTTTTAATTTTTGCAAACTCATCCACCACTGGGTAATAATAAAATTCAATTCAATTCAAGTTTATTTGTATAGTGCTTTTCACGATACAAATCGTTGCAAAGCGCTGTACAGAAAATTAAGTTTCTTCAATATATTTAGTAGCTTATCATTGGTGACTATGTCAGTTAATGTACATATGGCAGAAATGTATGGAAAAATCAATTAAAAGAATATATTAGCTCAGTATTTTTCAATGTTAAGCTGGTAAATCACAATGGTGCTGTTTATTTATTTACAAAATTGTATTTTTTTTTCTATTCAGTTACAGTAGTATTTTTTTGTTATGTCGCATGCGTTTAATGATAATATCAATGCATTTTAATACTTGACATTTTAGTTTACTTAAGCAATACTGGTACCATGTTGCCACTTGATCTCCAGTGTTAAATCTGAGACCTGAAGAGAAACCAGTTGAGAACCAGCGGTCTGAATAACCGTTTGCATGTTTTCTGTCTGCAGTATTCAGAGAAAGAGGACAAGTATGAAGAGGAGATCAAAGTTCTCAATGATAGACTGAAAGAGGTGAGCAAGTTTAACATAAAACAGTTGTTCATTCTAATAGTTTTGCATGCAAGTCTTTCTTTCGTAGGCCAGATGCATGCCATTCAGGCCATTCTCTGACCTTTTACATTTTTTCTCTCTGCGTTTCCCCCCGTAGGTTGAGACTCGTGCTGAGTTTGCAGAGAGGACAGTGGCCAAACTGGAAAAGACCATCGATGACCTCGAGGGTAAGCTGTGATTCAGTCCTGAGGATGACGTCAGTAAAACCGTCAGCTGGAATTAACCTTTGTCTCCTCTGACCGCGTGCGGCGGCTTTATTTCTCTTTTCATTGTACTGAAAGAACAGAGATAACGGTGTAAGCCTGTTTAACCTGTTCAACTCGTCTTCTTAAACAGTTTTTGCAAACACCTGGAGAAGATGAATTGAAAATTGAAGCTGAATTGAACTTGTTTCAACATTGACAATATTATTTGAACTGAAACAACAGTGAACTAAATTTAGCTGAATAATGGCACTATTATCTTCTGTAGAGCTCTTTATAGCTGAAACGAAATTGAATTATATATATATATATATATGTGTGTGTGTGTGTGTGTGTGTGTGTGTAATTTATCAGAAATAATAAATAAATAATTTTAAAAGTAATTAATAAATAACTAATTTTACAATTAATAAAATATTAACACTAATTCCTGTTTATTAAGAAATATTATCTTCTGTTGAGCTGCTTTACAGTTGAAATAGAATGTTTCGTAATTAATATTAAATAACATTTAATATATATGTATGTATAGTTTTTTAATGTGAAGCTACTTTGAAACAATTGAAATAAAGCACAATGGAAATAAATGTAACTTGACATAATACTGCACATGCACACATGTAAATATACACACACAAAAAATTCTTTTCTCTTTCTTTTTTCTTCTTTCTTTTATCTCATGAGCTGCCTACTTAGACAGCATTTGTAGGCATTATTGTGCTGTGTCTTGTCCACTTGGACCTGTTGAATTTACCTTTTCCTTTCTTTTTCTGTCTATCATTTCCTGTTCCTGTCTCCTGCGTTCTCAATCCTTGGCCGAAACACCTGTCCTTTCTGCTCTTGACCTTTGACCTCCAGATGAACTTTACGCTCAGAAGCTGAAATACAAGGCCATTAGCGAGGAACTGGATCATGCACTCAATGATATGATCTCCTTATAGATGCTTTTATATGTCAGCAGTGCTTGAGCTGAACATTATGTGTGCTAACTGTGATTGACAGCTCTCTCGTTCAATCAAGCGCTGCTGCTCTGCATAAACTATCCTGATTGGCTGTGCCTCTGTCTCTCTTTCTCTGCTCACTCTTTCTTCCTCACTGGTGCCTTATGTATTTTTGCACTTTCTTAAAGTTTGACTATTCCTTTAAAATTTAATAAAAGATTTTTTCCTGCTCTTTGAACACTCCCTCTTGTTTCATTTTCTTGCTTTTAGAAATATTACATATTTCCTGCCTCTCTGATCTTGAGTCTACTCTTAATCTTTCTCCATCTTTCTAGGTCTTTTCATGGAGAAACAAAATAATAAAGAAACACTTATTAGCTTGTTTATATTAGATGTGATAATTATTTTATATTTAAGGTGTTAATGGTCCTCTTTTGTATAGTGTGATGATTTCATTTACATTTATGTGTTTTATCGAAAGCGACTTACAATAGTGGAACAAAAGACAGATGGATAAATAAATAACTTATTTATTGATTGATTGCAGAGATGTACTTGGGAGTCTAAAATATTTTAAATCTAAAATCTACAATATTTTATAATTTTTTTTTAAATTCTCTAAAAGAAGTTTTAATAGAAAATATTCAAATATATACATATATGAGTAGTGTGAGAGCACAGGGTAACTTTTTTTTTTTAAATCACACTTTACATAAAAAGTGACTTACCATAGATGATATAATAATAATTATAATAATAATAACAGTCATTTTAAATATTTAAAACATATTCTAAAAAGTTTTACAGCTAAATATTCAAATATGTGCAAATATATGCAGTTTTTTTTTTAAATTAAAATCACTCTTACATTTATGCATTTTATCCAAAGCAACTTACAGTCGTGGAATAATAATAATAATTTGAAATAATATTTTAAATGTTAACTTAACAATCTCAGAGCTTAATGTATTTCTGTCTTTAAAAAGGTTTGAATGCATTATCTGTTCAAAATCAATTTGTCCATGGAGGCAAAATGAATGGGATTTTACTTCTGTAACCCAGCTGCGGTTTATAGTTTATATGGTTTAAACCTGGAATGCGCAGGCTTGTTATGCAAGCAACACTTTAGAGATTCATGTTTAGAAAAATGGCACAGATGTTGCAGTCAGATATTGTATCTCTTTTTAAATCATCGTGCTGGTTTATTTCAGAGGATGTGGCTGAGGCAAAGCAGCAGAACCTGGAGATGCATCAAGTCCTGGATCAAACACTTCAGGAGCTCAACAGCTTGTGAGCAATCGAGGAGAAATCCATGAAGAACATTCCAGAATTTCTCATCCATTCCAGCAGTGTTTTATGTTTAGCTTTTTATGTGTTGTATGTTGTAAGTTATGTTATTTCCATCCATTATATTCTTTATTTTGGTTCATAATTTTCTGATTATCTCCCAATGCACCTATTAGTCCATTAAATAATAAATAATGTCTTGTTGTTTCCATTTGTTCCATTTATAAGACTGCTGCATGTTAAATACAACTTCTGACACCATATGCAGCATAAAACCAAAATATGCCTTTAATGGTTGTTTTGGACTTTTTTCGAATCTGTCTTGATGCTGTTTTATTTATTTCTTTTAAATGAACATAAAGATGGAAGGTATACTTAAAACAGTAGAAACACAACAATAAACGGTCAAAAAGCAATTAATACATCACATTTTAGTAGTGATGTTAGGGAAATGTATGCGAATGTATCAAAAACAAAGTTGTAAAGGCGTTATGTATTGGAACACAGATTTCTTGGACTATTTTTGGCATTGAGTCTTTATTAGGTTGTCATTTATGGGACCATTTTGTACCCTTGATGCTGCAAGGGTTATTTTCACTGTGGTTTGATGTTTTTTTTTATTATTTTTTATTTTTTTTTATAACTGTTAAAATAAATAAATGTTTACTTATTTGCACACCACAACAATCTATGAGAATCATTTAAAAAAAACAAAAAAGCTTGTCTGTTGGCAGATGTTTTTTTTTTTTTTTTTTACATTATTTTCATGACAGTTCCACCTCAAATTCTCTTTATTGCAATAATAATAATAATAATAATAATAATAATAATAATATGTACATATAATATACAGTCAAACCAAAACCACAGTTTAACTCTGAGTTCTTGTCATATTTTATTACCATTTTCTAAACTATAGCGAATAAACTGTGATAATGTGAGAAATGTTGAAGGTGTCTGAATTAATTTTGGTGTGACTGTATATAAATAAATATAAACATTTATATTTAAATATTTATAAATATAAAAATTGTTTTAAATTAATATTACAGGAAACATAGCTTGACTGTCAGGAAAATAAAGCACAGGCCTTATGAAGGAGTCTTATGAAGGAATTTGACCGGCCACACACACTAATTAGTAATGACCTTGAGGCATAGACTTACGTAAGTAATTGCTGTGAAGGTATGAGGTCTTGTATTAGTTCAGGAAGCACACTTTATGAATCACACTACGGCGAAGGTTTAGCTTATGAATATTAATCGTGTACTCTGACGTTCGACCTGGCCGATATGACAGCTGGCGATTGAACGAATCCAAAAAAACAAGAAAAAAAAAACGAACGAACGAATCCTACTATGACGAAGGTATATCTTATGAATATTAATGACGGCACGCACCCTTACGTTCCAGGAAGGTTATGAAGTACGTCAGTTTGACCTCATTAATATTAATATATGCAGCCTTCGCCATAGTATGATTGGTCAGTTCCTCGCTGCTTTGCGGATTCTGCGCTGTCTGCTGAAGTACCGGGCGGGATTTCCGCAATACATTCAGTATGGCGAAGACCTACGATTATTTGTTTAAACTGCTGTTAATCGGGGATTCCGGCGTCGGGAAGACCTGTGTGCTGTTTAGATTCTCGGAGGATGCCTTTAACTCGACGTTTATTTCGACGATAGGTATTTATGTCTCTGTTTTAAAGGTTTTGAGCTCGTATTGTTTATGAAACGTCAGGCTGTGCTAACGGCTAAGCTAATGGACTAGTAACTGTCTGTTAGCTCTTCTTGAGTTTATGTGGTTTGCTTTGTCTCATAACTTTGACAGTTTTGCTGGTGTTTTGTCTTTTAATGAATTATTTTGTGCGGCGATAAGGTGTCTTATTTGATGAACGTTTCTATTGGTTAGCATCTAACGTTGGCTGTTCTGACAGAATGACTCAGATACTAAATGATAGATTAGCTTTTCTTTTCTTATTTTGTAAACTTAAATACCAAAATAACTACTATCATTAGGTGAATATTTAATTAAAGTGTTTAAACCATATGATTAGAAATCTGTTAGCCGGTAGTTACCTGTTTCACACTCTATAAGTTAAGACGCAGCATTTTACTGATGTAATAATATGCATGTCCACTTTCAGTTAAATGGCTTTACATAAAACAGTTACTGTGGTAGTACCATGGTAAGTTACAGTTATGCTAATATCAGATGGTACTGTACTTTGATATCTAGATACCATGGTGCTGAATGATGACTATATACTTTTACCATGGTAATCCAAGTTACTTTATATTATTTAGGTTCCATATCATTGGTTTCGACATCTACATGTTCAAAGATGTGACGTTGTCATTGTAATATGTCCAAAAACATGGTACTTTTTGAGTGTATTTATGTTAATGGAACATTTTCTTGATCAATCAATAATCTATCAGTTTTAAATAATATGCTTACTGCCATGCTTATATTTTTATTACTTTGTAATATGAAAGGCTGATAAATGTCTAGTTTGTATGATGCTTGGTTTTGTCTATATATATATATATATATATATATATATATATATATATATATAATTTCTTATAGCTTGTGTACATATGCATCCTATGGACATCTATTTGCCTTTTATGTATATAAAAATAGTGTGATGTTTCTGAAAGTGGGCATATTTGAAAGAGACACTGTATTGGGTTTGTTTTTCAGCTTATGACAGTTGTGCAGTTACGTATTTTCTCTTCCAGGTATCGATTTCAAGATCAGGACAATAGAACTAGATGGCAAGAAGATAAAGTTACAGATTTGGTGAGTTTCTAATCGTCTTTTCCTTCTAGTGTCACTCTCAGTTCTAGTTGAACATTAGCAGATTGCTGGAATGGCATGGGTGACTTGGTTTTCTTGAGAGATTTCTGAAGGAGCCGCTGTTTGTCTAGTGAAACCATGACCAGTTTAATTTCTGCTTTACATACCAGCGTGTGTTAGTGGTTGACTTTTGTCATTGTTCTAGTAAGGAAGAGGTCATCCTCCGCTTTAACCACATTTCAGCAGGACTGCATTTACAACACTGATATTGTTTGATATTTCCAGGGACACGGCAGGACAGGAGCGATTCCGAACGATCACGACGGCATATTACAGAGGTGCAATGGTAAGATGATGCTGAAGTATATACATTACTGTGCTTTGAATGATGAGCTTCAGATCTGTCTCGCTGGTTAACCCTCATGTTGAGTTCTGGTCATTTTGACCTTGAGAGGATTTTCTTTTTCCAGAAAAAATGTAGTTAATGTTACTGCGTTAGACCAAAACCTACTGACTTTGCTTACACTGGGTATAACTACTTCCCTTACTAACTAACTAACTACTTAGTTAACGCAGTTATAACACTATTGCTGTTGTCTTCATAATTGCTGTTTTGGGCACACTTGTGATTTGTCTTGTGCTCTGATCTCAGGGTATCATGCTGGTTTATGATATTACCAATGAGAAATCGTTTGACAACATCAAAAACTGGATCCGAAACATAGAGGAGGTGAGTGTCTCAGTGCCTGATTTATCTTCCTTAACAATATACTTCAGATTTCAATGCTTCTACTGTGTGTAATGATTGTTTAGTATGCATAATCATCAATTCTTATCTGCATTTTTTTTTTTTTTTTTTTTTTTTTTGCAATAAAAGGTTATAAAATAAATAATTATATAAATAGTTACTGTAACACAAACAGTGACGCATAGGTTCGATTCTCATAAAAATGCATGAACAGATAAAATGTATAGTTTAAATGCATTGCATTTTGCTTTGGATAAGTGTCTGAAAAATGCATTTATGTAAATGTAAAGATTTTGCCTATTTATTTATTTTTAAATATAAAATAAACGCTGAAATGGACATTTTTGGCCATTGCATCTCACTGCTTTTTGTCTTCCGGCATAAGTGTTGTGCTTTTAATACAACATGTCCAGTAAATAATAGTTTTTGAATACAAAAGCATGTGTTATGTGAATTCTTATTATTGTTGTCTAAACTACTGTTAACCTAATTACTAGTCATTCAGACTGGTCAATTTTGAAAATATTTAGTATTACCAGTGTACCAATAATGTTTGCATATTCAATGGCAAATTATTACAGCTCATGTTCTTGTATGTTTTCAACCCAGCATGCATCAGCGGATGTAGAAAAAATGATTTTGGGGAACAAATGTGACATTAATGAGAAGAGGCAGGTGTCTAAAGACAGAGGCGAGAAGGTGAGCAGACCTTGTTCCTTGATCTTCTCCTATACCATTTTTTCCACAAAAAAAAAAAAAAAAAAATTAGTATAGTATAATTTAGCTTTCATTGTATAAGACTCTACAGCAATGATGCCACCTTCCACAAGAATGCCTTTAGTTAATGATCTCCCTGCATCACCACCAATGGCTAGAACTTCCAAGCACTCTGTAATCATCCAGAGAAATCATACTTGTATTTTTACATACTAAAATCTGCCTGTACTTGATTAGCTGGCGTTAGAGTATGGCATCAAGTTCATGGAGACGAGTGCGAAGGCTAATATCAACGTTGAGAACGTAAGTGCAAATGGCTTTTATGATGAATCCTCATTTCATTTCCTTATATCTGCAGCCAATTGAAGGTTTAAAGGTCTAATCAAGACATGATGTTGTCTGTTCTACTCTCAGGCATTCTTAACACTCGCCAGAGACATAAAAGCTAAGATGGACACGAAATTGGTAAGACTTTCCCTTTCTGTGCTTTAGCTTTGTGTGAAAATGAATTTGGATTGAAAATATGTGTTGTTACATTTTTATTTGATATCTGTGCAGTTATCATCAATCAAGTTGATTTTGCATTAAGTCAACAATTTTGGTAACACTTTGTTTAAAGCCTTTATAGCCTAAAGCATGTAGCATTTTTATAGCCTTAATGTATGTTGTAATGCATTATAAATTTACGTAATTGTAATCAAAGTTAAAATGCATTATAATATTTGCAGATTCCTTGTTACATCTATAATTGATTGTCATGTTTTAATGCATTATATATTTTCATAAATTGTAAAAAGTTCAAATGCATTCTAATATTTGAAGATACTCTTTTACAACTGAAATTGGTTGTAATGTTTTTTTTTTTTTATGTGCATTCTATATTCTCAAGGTGCAACAATGAATAGATAAGCATTATAACTGTCGAATTATTGAAATCATACAATGCATTATAAAAGGGCATTATGAGGCACAATTAATGCATTAAAAGTACTTTTATAGTTAACTATATAAAGGCTTCAAATGAAGTGTTACCACAGTTTTCTTTTCTGGATGAACGTATATTTTAATATCCCATGCTCAGTATTAGCACAACTTCTGGCTAGCTTCAGTTGCAGTAATAAAATGAGAATCTTGAGTCTGATGAAGTTTATTTTTTTTACTCACACAGGAGGGGAACAACCCTCAGAGCAGCAACCATGGAGTGAAAATTACCACTGAACAGCAGAAAAAGAGCAGCTTCTTTCGCTGTGCGCTACTGTGAAGACCAAGGCCTTACTGTCCGCCTCCCATGGACTGGACACGACTGGACTATGCTCTCCCTCTTAGCACTCCTCCTCCTTCCTCTTTTATCCCATCTCTCCTTCTCTGTCACGCTCTTCTTCCAGCCCTAGGGCAGTCGGAGTTCCTGGCTCTTCTTATCTTCTTCCATTGACAGATTAGCGATGGCGCTTCCCCTTGCTTATGACCCCTCCCTGATGAAACCGTGGTGGGAAAGCATTGGTTCTACAAGTCAAGGTGATGAACTGGGTGCTGATGCATCGTCCAGCAGCAAACATGCACCTAAAGGAGATCCCACATCATGTTTCAATCGCTCGTTTTGAGCGCACAACTGCCAAAATTGATCCATTCCTTCATGGCGACCTGGAAGCTGTTGTGATTCTGGGTCGGGCCGCAGAGCATGATCTGATATTGAGCCAGTTTGAGAGTTACGTGGGACTTTCTTTATCATTCCATTTTATTTTCGGCCCTCATGCATTCTTCGACAATCACGAGACCTTATTGTAAGTAGAAGAATACTATAACCCACCTCTTAGATGCTTTTTCCTTTCTTTCATTTTAAAAACAAACAAACATTTCACTGATTTCATCCCCAGTTTTATTTTTCAGACGTGTTACGCAAAAGTGTTGCGTTCACAAACTTGGTGCAGTCAAGGTTTCATATTAAACGAATGAAGATCCTGCTTTTTATTCATTAAGACATGTTTTCTGCCTCGTTAAAACTAACCTCCCTATTTTTTATTTTTTTTTACATGCACACAAAGCTATTTCCAAATAGTTCAGTCTTTTATGCAGTAGCGTTAGCTTTCGTTTTCGTAACATTCCTTCGAATAAATCCAAAACCCAGGTCTTGCTTTATTACGACCTGAAAACGGCCCCAACATGAAAGCGTTCTTTAATTAAAAACACTTGAATTGAATCTACTAGAGTGTAATCAAATGAAACTGACACGTAGCCCTTGATAGGATGTTAAGTAGAAAAGAGTTTGTAGTATTAACAAGTATGCGTAACCAAAAGCAATGAGAAAGGGTGACTGTGTAACCTGAAAAGCAGAGCTATACTTGAGAAAGCACCTCCCATATACAAAAGTCCATGCACTTTATCAGTATCTTTTGTGTTGTTTGTAGTTTGTGCCAAGTGATAGTTTTGCATCATAAAGACAGGCGTTTTAACAGTATGCTTAAGGCGTTTTCATTCCCCCAAACGTTTTCAAGGAACATTTCTACAAGTTATCATTTCTCCTGATAGTAAGCCAAAGATAGTGTTATGCATTGGCTGCTATTGGTTCAGTTTGAATAAATAAATAGTCTTCTATAAGTTGTGTTTTGTTAATTTGTTAATATTTTTCATGTATTATAAATGGACTGTACGTGTAGCATCAGAATTGCAGTCCTACAGCATGTCAGTCTTATTAGTTTGGGTTGCACAGTGCAAAAACAAACAGATTTGGGTCATATGACTAGGCTTAACTACCCAGAATACAGTAATCCACCATTCCTGAGTTCTGAATAGTGTGTTGTCATAAGCACATGCTTATAATTAATGCAAGAAATGCAATGCTTTCCGGCAAACTGCAGTTGGATATGAGTTTTCACACTTTGATCAGCTGAGTCATAATACCTGCCTGTCACAAAAGACCTTTATTTTGAAAAATTGGGTAGTTGTGCCTTTGCACTGCAGTATATTTAAATGTACATTTTGTAGTGATATTGTAAAATGAATCACGTTAGTTGGTGCAGTTGTGTTCACCAGCAGTAGGTCAGGAAACTTTACCAGAAGCTTCAGCACCCATTAGATTTGAGTAAGGAAAAAAAAAAAATTCCATTTTATAAAAATCCAAATAATTGAATCTCACAAAACCTGACAAGAACATCTTCAGGTCAAATTTCACCTCAAAAAAAACAGCATTTTGTTATTTTCATGACAAGCATGTGTTTCCATAAATGCAATCTGATTCTTATTACTGTTGCACACAAAAATTAAGCGTATACATAAAATAAAACCGTTTACATATCAGGACAGTGTGTGTTGTACCAGCTTTAAAAAAAAATCATTGAACTACATTTTTATTTTATTTTTTTACATAATGAGAATTCAGGAAGTTAATTGTCATGAAAATGTCACAATGTTCTATATATATTCATATATTCCATATGATTTGGGGTGAAATGTGACCTGAATGTGTTTTTAAGAGGGTAAAAGACTAAGCAGCACAGTGCTTGACTCTTTTTCTTGAGGCAGAGGTGCATGAAATTCTCTTCTTGCTGCAATATGGCGCATCCTAAAAATGGCCACTTTTCTTTTCCTTTTTCCAAGCTTAAATGTCGACCAACTTGAAATGACTTCCTGTTTGCACCTTGTTCTCTTTCCACCTCAAGGAGATGCTGTTTTGGGTTCATTTTTACGTCAGAAGCTGTATGTCGGCGTATCTTCATCTGTACCCACAGCATCTCTCTTCTCTCCCTGTCCAATAATGTCCCCAACTTGCCGTTTGTCTTAATAACGAATACTTGATCTTTCATTTTGGATCTATGCATCATGAAGGTGATACTGTTGACCTCTTGTATGTTTTGTCTGTGTGTGTTTATTATTTTCTATAGATGTCCTGTATATTGAAGCATTGGTCTAGTTGTCTGTTCTGAGCTTTAGAGGACAGTCTGCTGTTTAAAACATGTTAATGGACCTCAGACACAATTTAATCTGGCCTTAGGGTGTTTTAAAGTGAGAAAATAAAATGCAAAAATAATATAGACAGCTGGCAAAACATTTTTATTTGACTTGCAAACAAACCAAGTGGAATAGAACATTAGCAAACAGGTACCGCTTTCTGTCTTAACAAATGGCTTTGCAGTCATGTCGTGTTTATTGAGCAGTGATACGTACGTCTGTCGATCTCAGTTTTTGCTGTTTAGTTTGTTTTGTATTTCTTTTGAAACGACTCATCCATATCATTTAAAGATTCTTTTATATCACCATGTTTTCATTTGTCAATTGTGAGGTAACTGGGGAGATTGGTAAATTGCATTTTGGTATAAAAAAAAGAAAGAAACAATTGTAAATAACTCTAAAAAGAGATCTACTTAAATTGTACTGTACTTTCTAAAAACATTGAGAAACTGATCTACAGTTTTTGTAGATATCTGTACTTTTGATTTATTAAAATAAGATTCTTTTAAGAGATGGATCTGTGTGTGTGTTTAATATTGACGGATGAATTATTCATCTTTAGGTGTTGATTTTCTGAAGTATCAGCTGTTCATGGCCATAAAAATAAGCTTTGCTTTTCAGCTACATTGTGTACATTATTGTTTTTGTTTAAAAAAAAATTCAAGTGAATTTTTTAAACCTTAATGTCTAATAGGCTACTGTATACATTCATCTTATTAGTACAGGTGCCGCCTTTATTTCTGTATTTTAAATTTTCATGTAAGCCAACATCTGTACCTGACTTCTGAATCTGCAGTGAAAGATCTTACATCATCTTTAGAAAGTAATTTTCCTGTTGTTCAGTGTCCAGATGATCTTCATATCCTGATGTGGAAGGTGCTAGAAGAGAGAAAAATTCTAGGTTAAAAACATCAACAGACAGCTCTATCAAAATCGTTTGTATACTGTTGATTAGTCAATGTAAAATATGTACACGCATGGGGGAAAATTGAAACAATTTTTACTTAGAAATTACTAGTAAATTTCACAAATAATTCCAAATAAACAGCAAGTAACACTAAATTAAATTAGAAAGACTAAAATGGTATTTTCTTGTAAAATGTATTCAAATAATCTTTGTTTTATTTACAACTTCAAACAAAAGAATATTTTATATAGTACAGCAAGGTCAAAAATTAACAGCAGCTTTTGGCAAAAATATCACAAATTCAAAATGATTTCTTGTTTTATTTGTGATTTAGATATACTTATTATATTCTAGGTCTAGTTATACATACAATATGTGATATTTAATTTAATTGTTGAAACCTCTCATCAATAGTGGAAGGTATAATTGACATAAGAATGACAGTGATTTTAAATGGTTAGAAAAAGAAAAACAACCTCAAAGGTGAAAAATAAATGCCCCTGAAAATCAAATCGAGGGGGCAAATATTAGTCTTTAATGGAAAAGTGTGTAGACCCATAGACTGTCATTGGGGACAAAACAACATATTAATGTCATAGATTCTGTAAGTAGAGCTTAACTGCTACTAAACCAGGATATTCCTTTAAAATGGTAAAGATATGCTTAATAGTTGCCTTGGTAAATAACTGAAATTTGTTTAACTTGGAGCACTAAAATTACTAAGTGGAAATAAAAATTAAAACTGAAATAAGCATAAAAATAAATTAAACTTAATAGTAACATAAAATAATAACAAAATTACAAAAAAAATTAACTAAAATGAAAACTGAAAATATTAAAATAAAAACTAATTTAAAAAAAAACTATAATCGTATATAATAGTAAATGAATACTAAAATACGCTGGCTTGAAAGGACCAGTGTTTTAGTATCACTGAGATACTGTTATAATTTTTTATTATTAATTTTTATATTTTGATTTAGCTTTTATTTTATAATTTCAGTTTTAATGTAGTTTTGTGTTTTTCTAATTTTTTTTTATTTTTGTATTTTTTTTTATTATTATATAGTATTGTATTATATTGTATTTTATTTTCATTTTAGTTTTAGTTATTTTAATACATTTGATTAAACTAAATAAAATGAAAAATGGCAACTAGCTGAAATAAAGTCCTTTTTTTTTTTACTTTTTTATTTCAGTTAATCGTTTCTTTCATGTAACAACGTTTTTTATGCTCTTGGTTTTAGTTAACTATAATAATCGTGTTCTAAGCAGAACATCAGTTTAAGTGATTATTTTTTAAATTAAATCCAAAGCATCATTCTCTTACAGTTTTCATTCCAAACTGGTTTTAACAAACCCCACAATAGGTTGCTAACTCTATGTCAGGGGTGGGGAACGTTGATCCTGGAGGGCCACTCTCCTGCAGAGTTTAGCTCCAACTCTGAAAAACCCTGAGAAAAAAAAACCAAAAAAGAAAAAAAACCTAACTGCCACCTGAAGACCTTGATTAGCTGGTTCAGGTGTGTTTGATTAGGGTTAGAGCTAAACTCTGCAGGATCAAAGTTCCCCACCCCTGCTCTATGTAGAATCAACACGTTAAGCTTCATTTCCAGTGTGTAGTTGTTACCTGAGGAAGTCAGGCGCTCTCACTATCATGTGCTGGAAATCCTCTAGAGACAGACGACCGTCGTTGTCCAGATCAGCTTCATCAATCACCTTCTCACACACCATCCTCACCTCATCCTCGGTCAGCTCGTTACGCGTCAGTTTATTTAAGGTTTTCTCCAGATCTGATTTACAGATGAAGTCATCGTTGTTGAAGTCTAGAGGGAAGAACAAGGGTTAGCTGTTACATAACACTTCTGTTAAGTTCAACAAGTAAACAAATCACTTTTAAAGCAAATGTAAACGTTTAAAATCATTTCATTTGTGTTTAGCTGCCAGTAAAATAAATTAATAAAGCATTTTAATTAAATTGCCTTTAAAAAGTACTAGTGACCAGTCAATTTTTTAATTTATTTAATTTATTGCCCTATTTTGTTTACCTTTTACTACATTTTTAAACATAAATGAAACCATTTTAAATGTCTGTTTATATGTATAAATGTTATTTATTTTTAGAATAATTAGAATATTAAATAGAATATAATTTTGCAATTTGTTTTATCAATTTATTTAATATGTGGCAACCATAGTCCACCATGGTTTGAATATTTTTAACAATGAATCCTTCGGTGCATTAAGTCTGACTAAGATGCATAATTTCAGCATAGTCTCTTGTTGAAATCATTGTTCTCTATTGTTTGAGAGCGTTATCATTTACCCCGTGTTAATGTTGCATGAGTACAGTGTTTTTTCTGATGACAGCAGCAGATCAGATTCTCTGAGATCTTTTATTCTGTCGTTTAATTAGACAGCTGCGTGAACACAGCTTTTCATAGGTAGTTCCCTCATTAATGAACGTGTGAATTATTGATATTCGTGTGTCAGTTAAGGTTCTGCAGGTTCATCTCTTCATAAACAGAAACAGAAGATTGAAGTCAGGTTATAGTATCAAATGATTTCATGTAGGCTGCCAGAACACATTGACTTATAACCTCATGTACTTTCCAGGGTTATTATTGTTCATTAAAACTATTACCAATCTGAAATAAAATAAAACATTAGATGAAAATCTTAAACTAAACATAAATTAGAAAAGCACTAAATTTACTGGAAATAAAAGCTGAACTAAAACTAAATAAAAATTAACCTTAATACTAGGCCTAATATTGAAAATAAATAAAACTACTTAAAAATAAACTAAAATTTAAATGAAAACTAAAAAAAGACAAACTAATTAATAAAACTATACTAGTATAGCCGGTTTCATCGGGCGCACGCGCCTGGCCCTAAGTTAACTTCCGGTGTGTGTTTGTTTATGGATCGACTACAAACGCACTTAAAGTTAAAGTGATGAGTAGACTGAAGCTGGGCTCAGGTTTTTGCTGTGGGATGCACCGATGCAGTGTTTCCCATACACAGATTTATTGTGGTGGCTCGTCACAATAAAATCTGCCCGACACAAATAGATTTTCTACAAAGTTTGACTTCGTTGAATAAACATGAGCATTGCACGTTTCAAAATCAAAACGCGGCTCGGGTGTTTTTATTTCACTGTATCTCTGAAGGAAACAGACTGTCTTCAGAAGATTGTCTTTGTCATTTTCTTTTTATCTTGCATACTGCCTGATAAAACAGCGTTTGTGAGCTGTGCGCTGATTTGTATACAAACCTTTATTTCACCCGCTCCAAAAGCACCTCCTGCTGGCCGAGAATAAATTTGCATTTTCACTAAACCCGTCTGCTTAAAACAGCAAACATAATTTGCTTGTTATCAGAAATAATCAGTTCTTGAAGGACTTTGCTGTTGTCATGGTTTCTTTGAGCACGTCTACCGGAAGTTAAGTTAGGGCCACAAAAGCGCGCATGCGCAGTAACGTTTGTTTATGTTGTTGCCATTGAAACCATAAGTAGATGCCTCATTAGCCACTGTTTCTCTGGGCCGCTATATGTAAGCCCTACGCCATATTGTAGCGGTAAACTTGACGTCATTCACCATAATAATCACTGAACATTCGAAAGATGCCACAATCCTGCGCAGAACGGCTCTGTGCGAACCTACAGTATGATGAATGACATCACAAATACCGTTCCAACATGTCTATGGTGGGAGAACATCAGTTTAGGTAATTATTTATTATCCTATTACATCCAAAGCATCCTTCTGTGACATATTTGTAAACAATTGCTTAATTAAATGATTAAAATAATAATAATAATAATAATAATAATGAAAAAGGATTTTTTTTTTTCTTTGGAAAAATACATCTTGCATGCATATATAGCGATTTTTAGTCATATTTTTAGTCAGCGATTTTTTAACACCTTCTTAATGAATTAGTTGACATGCTTTTAAACATGCTTTTTAATATTTTTAAAAGATTTATGAGTTTTGGTAACATGACTGCGAATTTTGGCCATGACTGGCCATTTAACCCTGTCTGGTGTGAATGTCTGAAAATGATTAACAGTTGAAAAAATTAGAAATTTAGAAAATTAATCAAAATGTACTCATTACTTTAATAATGTAATTGAAATAGTTACACTACTTACTACATTTTAAATGGTGTAACTTGTTAATCAGTAACCTATTACATTTCCAAAGTAAACTTCCCAACACTGTTAGTAACTTTGTATATAAAAAAAAAAAAAAAAAAAAAAAAGTTACCCGAGATTGACTAATACACATTTTGAAAACGTAAATGTGTTATTATTCAGTGTTGAAAAAAAGTGTATAAAAATCCAAATTCATTTCAAACCAGTTAACTAACCAGCTTAACTAAACCCACAAAGGGTTGCTAATTTCTGACCGTAGATTTTAAAAGCGTAATAGGCCTTCAGGTCCCGTGGTGCCATTTCACTCAGCACTGAAAACATGTCCAGAAAGTCGTCCAAAGTCATGTTTCCTTCTCCATCCTCTGAGAAAACCTCAGCGATCCGCTGCCTAAACGGGTTGTCCTACATAAAACACAACATTTTCTTCTTAATTAAAATCAAACACAAACTGGTGGTTCTCATTCATATGAATTAGAAAAATCTTCATTCGTTCGCCTCTGTGGCGGCTGCCTATTTATTTTTTTTATTTTTTTAGAAGCAGGGTTTGGGACGGACTTTTTTTTTTTTTCTAAAAACCGTAGGTTTTTGATTTAATTTGTACGAATTCATGTGAAATTGCCATACCGTAAACAATTTTTTTACTCTTTTTGATACTGTTTTGTAGGCTATATAAATCGTTATAAACCTTTACCTGCTTGAGTCATTTACAAGCTGCACGCGCAATAAAAAACTGCTTCGTCTTTGAAAACTATTGAAGACATTTGAAAGTTTTGTTTCCTACAGTGAATTATAGGTAAATATCCACCTCAACCAACGCTCTTTTGCTCTTTTTGTTTTCTATCTAACACATTATCCTGTTATTATTTCGGAGTGAGAAACCGCTGCAAACGATTCAGTGCGTGAGTGAACTGTCCGAATGAATCAAACTGAACCTTAGGATTGATTTTAAAGTACTTTTACTCGTTTATAAATCACTCAATGGCCTAGGACATAAATACATTGCAGATATGCTCACAGAATATAAACCTAACAGACCACTCAGATCATTAGAAATAGCAAGGGTTCACACAAAACAAGGGGAGTCTGCTTTTATCTATTATGCCGCCCGCAGCTGGAGCCAGCTTCCAGAAGAGATCAGATGTGATAAAACACCAGCCACATTTAAATCCAGACTCAAAACTCATCTGTTTAGCTGTGCATTTGTTAAATGAGCACTATGCTACGTCCGAATTAATTGCACTATGTATAATCATTTTTCTATTCTTAACTGTTTTAAATTCTTTTTAAATCAATTTTTTATATCATTTTGTTTTTATTATTATTTTAATTCCTTGTTTTTATTGTTGTGATTATTATTATTTTTAATGACTATTTCACATCCTTTTTATGTAAAGCACTTTGAATTACCACTGTGTATGAAATGTGCTGTATAAATAAACTTGCCTTGCCTTAAGCTGCTGGTTCTGTTGAGTTAAGGGGATCTGATAACGCTTAACCTCACCAAGACTGCGATCAATTAGTAGGAGGTTCATAATTGATGAGGAACAGGAGTGAGATGCGCCGTACCTTCAGCTCCGGCATGCTGCCAATCAGCTCGTAGGGCAAACGCACTTCCGGTTGATTCGTGTAGTCCAGCGGCACGAGCTGCGGAGCTAAATCACGGTATCGATGAAACAGTCTGAGCAAAGATGACAAACATTCATTGACAACTCTTCTCAACCATTCTTCTTTCGCCTAAGTCTGTAATATGACATCTTCATACTGTTTATAGGCAGCTCAGAAACCTTTTCAGTTTCAGCAACATAAACCAGCAAGTATTTTAATAAGCACCTCACCTCAGAATTTCTTTTCTGGTGAAATAAGTGCAGTCCTTCAAAAATAAGAGAAGCAAAAACATGCAATGATTTACTAAGCGGCATTTCTACTCCGTATTACATAAACTACCTTTATGTAAATGCTTTATAATTGTGTGAGGAAAAATGATGAGGTGCAATGCATTCATGCATATTCATGAATATAGCTGTTACCATGACCATTTGAATATCACTTCTCTCAATATCAATTATCTTGACCATCTTGACAACTTTAAACTTTTCAAAAGTGCATCTGTCATTTTTGCATAAATGTAATTTTAAATGTATTTTTAAACAGATGCAGGCGATATATACACTATTGTTCAAAGGTTTAGGGTTAGTAAGATTTTTTTTTTAAATGAATTAATACTTTTATTCAGCAAGAATACATTAAACTGATCAAAAGTGACAGTAAAGACATGTATAATGGTACAAAAGATTTCTATTTCAAATAAACACTGTTCTTTTAAACTTTCTATTCAGCAAAGAACCCTGAAAACTAATATGATGCTAAAAATTCAGCTTTGATCACAGGAATAATTTACATTTTACTGTATATTACAATAAAAATCAGTTCTTTTAAATAGTAATAATATTTCACAGTATTACTGTTTTTATTGTATTTTTGATCAAATAAATGCAGCCTCAGTGAGCACTTTTTTCAAAATCATTAAAAAATTCTTAGTGAGCCCAAACTTTTGAACAGTATGTGATATCAAAAATGATGACTGACCTGATATGCATCCAGTTGCTGGGTTGTAAAGATGGTCTGTTTGTTCCCCATTCCTGCAGCTCCATGGCAAACTGGCTCTCGAGCAGCCGAATGGCAGCAGATATTTCAGATATGAAATACTGGCACAAAGGGTCGCGGTGAGACATGGCAGATCAGGTGTCAGCCGCTGTGAGGCCTTTAGTTCTCTGATAATGGCAGCATTTCATCATTTAGCTCCCGTCAATGGCGGTCTCTCTTGGACGTGAATGCGTCCTGTCGGTCAAGGGGAGAGCGGGGGGAGACATCTGAGCATCAGATTACTGACCCGTTCACATGCTGGGAACGCTGGAAACATGCTGCTAAGGTGAAGTAATATACAGCAATATTCAGTGTTCGTGTTCACAAAATTATTGGGTGATAGAGGGTATTTTGAGGGCACATGAAGAGATTTCTACTGTACAAGAGTGGACAACAATGGACCTTTGAAGAACAAACTGACCCCTCCAAAAATAATAAAAAAATAAAAATTCAAACAACATCAATTTTCTTTCTGGTGAAAATGTCAATGTATATTAAAAGAAAAACATAATATTTGATCAAATAAAATTAAACAAATAAATAAATAAATAAGAATGTTTAAAATAAAAAGACACATTTTTAAGGATTTCTGTGACAATTTTTATATACGGTTATAGTTTTTATCAATATTTTGAATTAAATTTAATTTTTTTATATATATATTTTCAGTTGTCATTTTAATTTTTGTGTAGTTTTTTAAAAAAAATAGAAATTAATAAGAACAAAAAAGAAAAATTAATAAAACAAAAATGAATTGTGGAACAATAGAATTTAATTATTTCTATGATAATTAGGCATGTTTTCTGTCCCAAGTACTTATTAACAGCGTTATTTTAGTATAATTGATATAATATTTGTTTTTAGATTTTTTAGATTTTAAATTTATTTTGTTTTTATTTTTTTATATTTTGAAATATTTTTATTTCACCTTTAGTAATTTTAGTACTTGACCTTAAACATATTTCATTTTGTTGCCAAAACTGATACTTTTCATTTATTTGATTATTTGTAAATTTTCATCAAATTTTTTCTTTCAGCTTTATATCAATTAACAAAATGTTTTTTTAATAGTTCTTGTTAACAATAACACTCCTCATTATTGTAATGTGTCTGAACATTTTATATTTTATGTTTTCCCCCATTATTCTCAATGATGACTCTTATTTCTTTCTTTTTTGAGAAGCGAAATGTGACTCAGGCATGAGTTATGTAAGATTCACTTCTTTCATCCTGGTTTCAGTCATTTTGAAATGTTTTGACTAGAGATCTCAAGAAAAGCAGTCTGGTGTATTGGGTTCATATCCGCAATTGCATCTCAGTTATGGCATTAAATATGCAAGCACTGGTGCATCTGCGCACTATTGTGAGTTGAATTGGTTGGCACAGAGGCCGAATGGTATCAGTTGATCTTGCAGCTGTTTACCTGCTGTTCCTTTACTTTCTCTCTGGATAACAGCTCATTTCTCTATCTGTCACCTGTTGCTTTTGTTGGCACTTTTCCTGTATGATCACGTGGGATCAGTAATTCAGAGTTACTGTTATATCCATGTTATGTTTGTATTTCTTTTAGACCTTTTTTTCTGCTTTTTCTGTCACCATCTACTGATGATATTTGGATCTTCAGATCACTAATGGGCTGATTGATGCGAGTTGAGCTGATTAATGAAGATGCAGATACTGAGAGTCTTCAAAAAACCCTCTATTTACAGTGGAGGAGAAAGAGAGAGGGGATAAAAAAGGAAAACAGGGAAAAGAAAATATAAGGGAGGAAACAGGAGAGAAAAAAGAAAAAGGGTGTAAAATAGGAAGGGGGAGGGGAGAAAAGAGGAATAAACAAGGGGGAAGAAAGAAGAAGAAAAATGTGGAAAGAAAAAAGGTTAATGAAAAATGGAAAATGGTAAAAGAATAGAAAGAAAGGGGACAAGAAAACAGGAGGAAAAAAGAAAAATGAGAAAATGGAAAAGGCAAAAAGGGAAAATAAAAAAGAAAAGGGGAAAGTAAAAGTGCAAAAGTAAGCAAAGAATGGGTAAAAAAGGAAAAAGTGTGAAAGGGAAAAAAGGGAAAGGGGGCAAGAAAAAGGGCAAAAGTATATAGGTAAGAAATAGTGGAAGAAAAGAATGGGTAAAGAACATGAAAATAGGGAAAAGAACAGTGTAAAAGAAAACAAGAAAAGGAGAAACAAACAAAAAAAAACAAGGGGAAAGAAAAAGTTTTTTTTTTGAAATATCAATAAATTATCTGTCAACAACCACAGAAATAAAAAACAACTCTGTACATCATTTTTGTTTAAGACGGAAAAAAAGAAAATAGGGACAATAAAAAAAAGAAAAAGCTGAAAAGAAAAAAAGATGGGAAGAAAGAAAAAGTGGGTAAAGAAAACAGGGAAAAGGAAAAATTTTTTTTTTTTGCAATACAAATTATCTGGCAACAACCACAGAAATAAAAAAAAAACAACAACTCTGTACATAATTTGTGTTAGAAAAAAAATAAAAGAAAAAGGGGAACGGTAAAAAAAAGGCAAAAGGGGAAAGGAAAAAAATTAAAGGGGAAGAAGGAAAAAGTTGGGGAAGAAAAATGGGGGAAAAGGGAAAAATAAAAATGTCTGTTTTTTGCTATATGTCTAATTATCTGGCAACAACCACAGAAATAAAAACCAACTCTATATAAGAATTTGTTTAAACTTTATAGTTCACAACATGCAATATACAAATTTACAAGCGACCAACTCAAGCTCCTCCATATATTAAAATTTGATATCTATTTACATATTTTACAATCCCATCCTGCCACAAAGTCCAGTCCAGATTTCTGGATTTCCAGAGATGAATGAGGTTTGTCAGTGACAGCCGCAGCTGCCAGCCACCATATCATCATACTGCTTCAGCACCACGTTCTCATCGTCGTCAAAGTACAGCAGGTTAATGCTGAAGAGTTTGTCGGGCACGCAGCAGGGCGTCTTGATGCCTTTGGTCAGTTTGAGGGCATTGATGATGGACTGGACTGTGGCGTGGTTGGTGGGCCTCATGTTCTGACCCAGAGGAAACGGACAGGAGCCTTTGCAGTGGTAAGCGTTGTATCCACGCGGAGACACGATCCACCCGGACCAGCCAATCTCCTCAAAGTCCACATAGAGCGGCAGACGCTGACAGGGCATCTTCTCCCCGCTCTCATCATAGTCTATGGAGCGAGCGCTACGACGGGCCACTGCCGAGAGAGGGAGGCTGGGAAACGGGAGACCGGGTCCAACGGGAGAATCAACTGAACCTGAAGACAAAGAGAACACTTTTAGATGCCATGGAGCTCCAGATATGATCATCCTTGTGCAAGGGACCCTCAACTTAAAATGGAAAAGTCAGTTACATATTTTCATGTTTTCATGTAGACCCAATTTATACTGTGAAAAAATCTATGTTTTATTTAATAACAACAATTATATATTTATAAATGTACAAAATATTATTTGAAACAATATTTATTGTTACTTCAGGATCAATGAGATAGTAATATATTTTATTAATATTTTGAATTCATTTTTATTTATTTTTTATTTTCTGCCTATATTTTAATTTTAGTTAAAAATTTATTAAAGATTTTATTTTCATGTTTTAGTTAGTTTTTCTTAAATATTTTACTTATTTCAAGCATTTTTATTTTAAGTATTTTTAGGGTTTCCTGTTTCTGACATTACAAAAAAAAAAAAAATTCACTCTCCATAGTACTGTAGTCATAGATGTTATATTATTTTACGTTAATAAGTTTTAAGCAGTTTTTATTTAAGTGTATTTTTATTTACTATATTTTTATTTACTATAACACTGTATTTTATTATACATATTTTTTATTTGTTTATTGTTATATATTTCAGTTTTTCTTCAAAATTTTCCACTCACCAATATTTAACTATATCTCTATATTTTTAGCTACTTTTTTATTGTCTTTTTATTGTTACATTTTTTACACAGTTTTTCTTTAAACTTTTCCACAGATCCCCAAACTTGGTTTAGGACAAGATGTATTTGTTTGAACCTCTACAGCCTGAAGTATCATTCATGGAGCTTATTTGACATTACTATGGAGAAACATCCATCTATTTGAGCTATTAAATAGATATATATGTCATACCTTTAGGTGTGATCTTCAGAGAAGCCGCCCGTCTGCCATCGTCGGTGAAGAGGACCAGCATGGGCTGTTTGCTGTGATGGTGGTTACGGCCTGATGCGAAACGCACGGTTTTCGGGTCCGTCTGAATACCTGCTAAAGTCCTGACTGAGACCAGGAGACCCAGATTACTGCCCTCATCTGACATCCAGGAGCGAACCTTTGAGATATAAAACACATTATTTACTATTGAGGAGAATTTGCATGAGGAACTCTTTGGGTCTGTTATTCAGCTCCCTTCTATGGCAACATTTTAACTCGGTTATCAAAGGCAGTTATCAAATATGAGAAAACCTCTCAGAAAGTGTGATTTTATTCATAATTACCGCTTGAGAGATGGTAAAAACCTCCCAGCTGCTGGAGTGGATGGGCACCAGTCTGGATGAGAGCAGATTCTTCCCTTGTGAGACGTTCTTCTTGCTGCTGTCGAGAACCTGATAGACACTGACCTGCATAAAACATCACTGAAATGTAGGGATGCATGATAGGATTTTTTTTTTGACCGATACCGATTTTAACAAACAACTACTAGCCGATTCCGATACTGATACCAATATTGGTCACTTGCATAAAACAGGACTTAAAAACGGAAAAAAAAATAATCAACTGGTTCTCTCCAGACAGAATCTGTATTTGAACATATCTGTTCCTGCTAGGGGTGTGCGATAAAGATAAAAAAGATATCTCTATATTTTCAGGGATTTTTTTTCTATAACAATAATTAGACAATATTTTGCTGAGTGTTATTGTGCTGATATCTTAATTAAGGACTACCGTGGACAGCTGACTCCTAAAGTTTTTGATATTTTCCATATTCTGTGTGGTGCTCAGTTCACAGCAGTGATAGAAATTAATTTTAACTTAAGTTTAAATTGATTTTTACCTTTTATGGGCATTTTTACCTTTTATAAAGCCTTTTTTTTTCTCTAAAAGTGTGCATCACCTTTTGAGTCAAATTCTTACATTTATTCAGTAAATTAGTATAATAAGACATTTGGGCGCTTACCAACAAATGAAATCAGTATCAACAAAATTCATCTTTGCAATGCAGAGGAAACACAGAAGCTGCATCTGAAGTGGAATAGATAGATTTACCCACTGTTTAATGCAGCTCTGAGGGACATGGAATGCTTTAACCTGCAGTTACAAATGAATAAATAATGTTTTGACACATAAAACGTTGAATACTGATATCTGAAATTATAAAAAAAAATTCAAATATCAACAGACTTGCAACTCGTCTCCATGCAGTTAATTAGTAAACCATCAGCCCTTTTCCGATATGCCAACTGCTCTAAATTATTCAAAAATCGGCCGATAAATATCGGCTGCCAATACATCGGTGCATCCCTACCTGCAGAACTTTCTTTTAGAAGCGCATCATTTTCTTTTGGGACTGTAAATACTGTACCTGACAGAAGTGATGTCTGTTGAACATGAGCGGTGCTTGTGGTCTGAGTTTGAACAGATGAAGCTCGGCTGTGAGGATCTTCTCACTCTTGGCCACTGTGGACATGTTGAAGAGAAACTCGATTTGGTCGCTGTGCACTAAAGAGAGAATTCATGGTGAGAACTGGTACAATCACACATACTTTATACATATTTCACACCATCCCCCACCTCAGTATTCAGATTAGCGTCTGATGAATATGGGTCTTAATGACCCATTCTCAAAACCTCACACTGCAATCTTACCATCTTGAATATCTAAGTACATACAACACTAAAACATACAATTACATTTACACTTTTAATTATACACTCTTATTGTCAAACAATTCCATATTTCATAACAAAAATAAAATATAAATGTTGATTTTTAATTGACTGAATGTTTCTCATGATTATTTATTTATTTATTTTTTTGTAAAAAGAAGCTAAAGACTTGTTTAAATATGTGAAACTTATTTTGTAGACACATAACTATTTTTGATGAAACTGCAAAAACATAAAATAAAATGTAATTGTTATAATTATCAATAATTAATTCAGATTTAGTCTCCCAATCTTGAATATTTAGGTATGTTAAACACTAAGACACACAACTAAACTTCAACTTTTAAGTATAAACTCTATACAATTCCATATTTATTTAGTTCTATTTTTACTTTTCATTTATATATTTTAATTCCAGTAAAATAAAGTATCAAATGACTGAGTATCAAGTTTCTCATTATTTAAAAAAGGCTTCTGTTTAAATTAGTTTTGTATACAAATATTAAATCTTGATGAAACTGCACACTAAAAATATTATTTTTACTTACAATTATTTTTAAACTGATGAGATGGCGTGAATAAAGGAAAAACATCAAAATCAATGTGAATCTTCTCAAAACAGGTTAAAAAGCATCACAGGATGCACTTTATGAAGCAAGTTTATTATATTTAACTAGAAAAAACTAAAGCTTTAAAAATGTTAATAACCGTTACTCGGAAAAAAAAAACGTATCTTGTTTCAGCTAGTTTCCAAAGCATCATTTCTCGTTTTCATATACAAAAATAACAAAAGCTAAAACTGAAATAAAAGTAATAAAAATCGCAAAAAAAAACACAAACTTAAAACTTAAACTAATATTAAACTAAAAAAACGGAGAATACAATTAAATAATAAAACAACAATTACATTGAGAAAATAAGTCTGTATTGTTTTGTACACTTACTACGAAAAAACAAAAACAAAAGACATGCTTCCCAACATTTTTTTTCATCCCAAATGTGCATCTTCACTGTCCCGCTTCAGATCACCAAAGAAATCAAAATCTCACGTTTATCGAAGAAACTGCGGACGGTGTTTCCCTCCAGCAGCGTCGGGTCTTTGGTGACTCCGTCCACATCCGCGATGGTGTTGTACAGGTCCAGCATGTACTGAGGAGGCTGTTTGTGTCCCCGAACCAGAGCAGTAGGAGGATCCTCTAGCCCAAACACCTCTAAAAGCCTCTTGATGGCCGCGGAGCGCACTTCTTCAGACTCGTTTTCCAGCTGATTCAGCGACGGTCTGCTGATGGCGAGTCCCGTCATGGAGATCCAGATCACCGCGGGCAACATATTGACTGATCCTCAAGAGATGGTCTTTGGTAGCTGGAGCTGGACTGAATGAAGCACCGCCAGACTGGCAGGGCTTTATATGATGTTGGCAAAGTCTTCGGTCAACAGCCATAAAGAGCTGCTATTTAGTCGCAAATGTAAATCAACAATCAACGAATGTAAAGCAAATCTAAAGGTGGTGTTAACAAGGTGCGAACTGGACTGGTGGTCCTGTGGGGAGATCATGAGAGGAAATTAGTGTTTATCTACCGTGCTATGCTGCAAATAAACCCTACATATGTCTATTTAATAAATAAAATAGTCAAATTACAGTTAAGATATTTAATTATATGACATTTTGTCTGTTTAGGCGCCGCGAAGTGGATTTGGCGCGAAGTTTGCTCACCGCGGGCGGTTGACTTCCCTCAACATGAATCCATTAATTGAGACAAAGGAGGATAATGTGATTCAGGAACAATGATTATTTCGACAAACACCGTGAGAAGGTTCCAGCATGTGCCCTGTGTTTTCATGTCAATGGCGAACACACCTGCTCAAACAGAGATTTGAGTCTGAGCGAATTTAATTGATCGCGTCACGGCTCATATGATAATGACAACATGAATTTGAATAAATGGCCTCGACTGTGACTCAATAGATAGATAATGTAAGTATGAGTGACTTCGCTGGGTGGTTTAGACTGGTGTAATTTCTCATCTGTAATTGTTTGTTTTCATTAGGGGCTCATTACAGTGTGTTGATCCAGAGATTTCTTAATACTAATGGATTGCATAAGCTTAATGGATGGCATGAGCTCTTGTTATATTAATGCCAAAGGAGACTGATGTTGCAATGGCAACTTTGCAATCAGTTATTCTAGTTTCAGAGTTGTTGACATCTTCTTCCAAGCTTTAAAATCAAAGTAGGTGGCCTCAGTTGATGCATCATTATGCCCTCAAAGACTATATTAGGTGCAAATACTATCTGTACTGCTGTCTGTGGTTTGGAAGTTGCAATTTACTCACATATATGTCACAAATCACAAACAGTTGCAACAAAGCATTTGAAATGTGCATTCGGACTGTGCAGACTATAAACATGACATTATCTATCTATCTATCTATCTATCTATCTATCTATCTATCTATCTATCTATCTATCTATCTATCTATCTTTAAAAGCATGCAAATCTTAATGCAAATTTTTCCACAAGTTTATAAATGTATAATCTTATATTTACAGGTTTTGTAGAAGGCTTCTTGTATTCTGTTTATAATTTTATAAACAAAATGCATATATTGTGAATTGTACATTTAATTTCTGAAAAAAGTTTTAGATTTTGACATAATAATAATATGGACGTACATCATAATTTCAAAAAATGTAAGAAATTAGCTTTTATTATCTTATATTAGCCTATGTCTTTAAATGCATGCAAATGTTAATGCACAAGCTGATATATTTCTAATGTTATAATTACAAGTTTTTGTATATACACCGTTCCTTTTATACTTGTTTATAATTTTCTGCATAAATTGTGAATTTTACATTTAAGTTATAATTTCCAAATAAGGCCAGAAATTGTCTTACCCACATTTGCCAAATTGGATTGCTTTTGTATTGCAGTTTACAATAACTTTTAATTGCCCCTCTATAATGATCTATTTGGGAATACAGTATTTTGTAGGCTAATTTGCATATTCGACACCTCTTTGTAATTTGCATTTCTTGCTAACGCTTTAATTATTGCTTGATTTGTAATGTGATTTAAAACTGAGACATGATTAGCATGTGTAGCTTTCTTTAGTTGCCCTGTGCAGATTGTCATGTAATCCAAAGATGGTGGACTGAAAGACTGTTTTTACACTTTCTGACATAGATTTTATTTACAAAATACTTTTTACATAATTTACATATATTACATAACAGCATCACTACATTATGCCTTTACACTTGAGTCCATTAATTCATATCCCCAAACCTGGCATTACAGCTGTGCAAATGATCCATGGGGGGAAACTTCATGAAGTTTCCACTGTATTTGCTGAAGTTGTCCAGCAGAGGATGCTGTGTTTAAGACTGGCATAGACAGGAAGTAATGGCCAGAACGGTGCGGATTTGGCCGTGTTGACTGAGGAAAGTGTGGCTCTCGTAGTCTTGAGGAACACAAGCGTTGCCCTGTCCTTCAGCCCACAGCAGACATTCACCCAGATCAGACGCACTCCTGCAGAAACACACAAGTGTGTTAGTCGACATCCACTAAAATGCACTCAAATCATCAAAGGCAAAGGTTTAAAGGTGCACTAAATAACTTTTCAACAGTAAAAAAAGTGTTTCAACCTTAAAATGCAATAGTTTAAAAATCAGTTTGGAAAAAAAAAATCAGTTTGAAATAATGCTAAGTAATATATAGCAATGATATAATGTGATATATAGCCAAATACAAATTGTTTTTTTTTTTTTTTTTTTTTTTTTACAGTTTTTGATATCTAATGAAACAGATTTGTTGAAACTTTCTTTTGTATTGTCAAAATGTGCCAGTTTGTTCTCCATCCAAGTATTTAACAATATCACACATGATAATGAATTGAATTCGGAACATGCAACACAACTCATTGTTCAAGCTCTTGTTCTGTCCAGGCTGGACTATTGCAATGCTCTCTTGGCAGGTCTTCCAGCCAATTCCATCAAACCTCTACAATTAATCCAAAATGCCACTGCAAGATTAATCTTTAATGAACCGAAAAGAACGCACGTCACACCTCTGTTCATCAATTTGCACTGACTACCAATAGCTGCTCGCATAAAATTCAAGGCATTAATGTTTGCCTACAAAACCACCTTTGGCTCTGCACCCCTTTACCTAAATTCAGTACTTCAGACCTATGTGCCCTCTAGAAGCTTGCGTTCTGCAAGTGAGCGATGCGTTATTGTTCATCCCAAAGAGGCACAAAATCACTTTCACTTTTTCATTAACTGTTCCCATCTGGTGGAATGACCTGCCCAACTCAATCCCAGCAGCTGAATACTTAGCCATCTTCAAGAAACGGCTAAAAACACACCTCTTCCATCTTTATTTGACCCTCTAACTCTATCACTCTCTATTCTAATTCTATTTTATCTGTCTTCTTTTTATTAAAAAAAAAAAACACACACACACCCCCTTGACCCTCTATCAATTGCATATTTATTCTCTAACTGCTACTTTTTCTTTAAAAACTACACTAGCTTTCTTTTTTCTATTCTATCTACTTTTTATCTTAAAAAACAAACAAACAAAAAAGCACGGTTTCTTTTTTCTATATTCTATCTACTTGTTTTCTTTAAAAACTTGCTATGTGTACTGCGTTAGGCTAACCGAGACTTGTCATAGCTCTTGCATGTTGTTGCTCTTTTGTTGGTTTTGATTGCTTCTATTGTCCTCTTTTGTAAGTCGCTTTGGATAAAAGCGTCTGCTAAATAACTAAATGTAAATGTAAATGTAATAATGAGCCAAAGAATTATTTCTCACTAAACCAAGAACCTTTTGTCTGTCGACCTATTTTTACATTTGTTCATTAACACTTACAAAAGCTTTAAAGTTTAAAGTTGTTAATGTAAATAGTAACCTCATACAGTGAGTTTGAGTTAAACTTTAATTTAGGACAGAAACAACATGATACTACAAGTTATATATCTATAGATCCTATACATTTATACTTTTATATACACTACTGGTCAAAAGTTTGGAAAAATTTTCAAAACTTTTCCAAGACTTTTTATTCTTTTCTAAAGAAGAGTCTTCAAAAGTTTGGAAAAATTAACTTTTTTTTAATGTTTTTGTCTCTTCTGCTCATCAAGGCCGCATGTATTTAATCAAATACAGTAAAAACAGTAATAATGTGAAATATTATTACAATTTAAAATAACCGTTTTTTATTTGAATAAATTTTAAAATGTAATTTATTGTAGATACTGGAATAATTTCTGAAGGATCATGTGACACTGAAGACTGGAGGAATGATGTTGATAATTCAGATTTGATCACAGGAATAAATTACATTTTACAATATATTACAATAGAAAACAGTTCAATTGTAATGATATTTAATAAAATTGCTGTTGTTACTGTATTTTTGACCAAATAAATGCAGCCTTGGTCAATGTAAGAGACTAAAACATTAAAAAAAGTTTATTTCAATATACTTTTTATATTTCTTTAGAAATTTTATTTGTACTTTTATACTTTATTCATTGACTGATTTCATTTACAGTCTAACATCTTTCTGTCTAACTACTGTTAGACTCTGTTAATATTTTTACACTATTTTATCATATGTACTACAAGGTATACTGTGTATGTGTGTATGTGTATATTATATATATATATAAAATGGAAATCATATGTAATTAACTGTTGTATTTCTGCTTTGAATTAAAGACTGACCGAACTGTCAAAGCAAACAGCGTTGTATTTTAGTGCACACTGTAAAGAGTTTGTGAATGTGTGTGTGTGTGTGATCGTGTGTTTGCTTAGCTGTGTGTAAAGTAAGATGTGCGGCGTGTACCTGAGAAGACAGCGGCTCCCTGAGGTGCAGCTTCCCAAACATCTGCCAACATCTATTTCCTGTAAGAACATTAGCAACACAAGAGAGAAGCAATCAGTTAACCACCTGCTGTTAATGCGGGACGGCCTCTTAACATGCTAAGTGCTTTGATTTGGCACCTGCAGGGACCATTTGTGGCCTCCTCACACCTTTTGCGAGTGTGGCAGCAGACAGAGAACATCTGACACGGATGTGTTCACACAAGATCGACGTTAAACTTCAAAATGTGAGGATCTAACATGATTAAATGGGTGTTTTAGGAATAAACTAATACTTAATACGAATTTAAAACTGATTTTCAGGGGCATTTTTACCTTTTTTTTTGTGAAAGTTAAAAATATATATATAACCCTATAAAAACACATGCATATCAATAAACACCAAGCTTAGGCCTAGAAGAGAATATAAAGAAAAATATAAGATTAGATAACCTAAAATATGAATAATTCATTCATTTTTTGTCTCTGAATTTTAAATATTTGGGGTATTTTGTCACTTTTGCATGGCATTTTGTCTTCAGTCAAAGAACCTACTGTCATTTCTTATGAAATTTTAGGACATGCACACTTGTGTTGTGTATAATCTATTTGTAAAGGGTTTATCAAGCACTAAGTAGTTGTTTAGTGTGCAACATATTCATGCATATTCATACTTCAATGCTGTCCAGTCATGGAAATGTGAACCGGAAATGTTTGGAGGGGGAAAATGGATCAGAAATGACTAATTTCCTTTCTGACTAGCAGCATTTACTAGTGTGAGATACTTAGCTTCAGCATCAGATGACTGAATTTCATTTCAGTAAAGTTACTAGTTTTTGGTTTGGCCTGTCATAGTCTCTTATTAACCTTTTTGAACCTCCAATCTAGGCTTTTAACTATCCCAGTGACCACTATGATATGTAATTATATCATAAATTTAATTTATATCTAATATTTAAAATGCTACTTGTATTAATAATATAAACAACCATTATTACATCATGCTTGTTTTTAAATTCAACTACTGAGAGAGATTTACATATTTGATGGCTGAAGCAACAAAATCAAAAGATGAAATAAATATATTGTTTAAAGTGATAAAAAGCTATAAAACAAAAGAACCACTATTTGAAATTGGTTGAAAACCCTGGAAATTGTGCAAAAAAAAAATAGAAGTTTATTTTCATTTACTCACAGTTGAAACTCAGTTTATGTAATTGCAATTGTTTGCTAGTTTACTCACTCTCAGACTTTCTACTTTGACTCCGTCATCGTTGTACGTGATCTTGTAATGATACTCTACATACGGGATTCTGTAACATCCCTCCATTAGTTTGCATTGGGCCACTGTTTGGATCAGCTCCACTTTGTTTGGCGTTTCAATGAGGGTGGAATCAAACTTAGTCGGCACGCATGAAAATCCCTCTGTAAGAAAAACAATCATGATTACTATCATCATTAGAAGATATTAGCATTTTGGGGCATATCAGTTATTATTTGCTACTTAAGCCACTAGTTTCTTCCCTTCAACCAGTAGGATTGCTTATTAGGGGTATATTCTAATGCACACTGATTATAAGGGGACTTTTATTTAGTTTTTTCTTACCTGGTGCCCCTTTCGATCCGACACATTTGCCTGCATCTATGACAGTCTTGTACGGCGTCTCAGAGTAGTATGTTTTCAGCGATGGTGCTCGGATACACTGGCTCATTTTGGCTTCGCAGTGACATTCCTCGATGATCTCGACCTCCCTCAGACCTTCATACAGCATCACATGGTCCACACGCACCCCAGCCGGCTCACAGGTGGAGCTCAGGCCACAGGACGGGGAACCGCTGATGGAGTCTGCAGCTCCTGAGGATTGATCCAGACGCCTCATCTATAGTGGTTATGGAAAAAAAAATATTAAGTTGGACTTCTTCTGACTCGTTATTATAAACACTTAGAGTAAAATTAATGAAAATAATAATAAATGTACAATCAAACTAATTTTATATTAATATATCATGCATAATTTACATATAAATAAATAAAATATGTAAAAATATATAAAATTTATATATTTCAAATGTATAATTTAATCAAAAAAAAAAATATATATATATATATGTAATTTATATAGATATATAATGTCCATTTTATGTATTGACATTTAATTTATAACATTATTTTTAATAATAATTATTTATTTTAAAATGCAAAATGAATGATAAACTAATGTAAAATCACTGCACTCTTAAAAAGTAGTCCTTTGCTCTCTACACTCAAAAAAGCGTCAACTAAATGAATGGATGTGAATGAGTATATTTATATGTACTTATATTTATATATAATTATTTGAATCTAATACACAATGATAATTTTAATATTTTGTATGCTTGTTTTCATTTCGAGAAATGTCGCCATTTGGTGGTCAGCTGTAGAATTGCTTTACCTTTTTGTGTCGCAGGAATTCTAGCATTGAAGAGTATTTGGAGGCCCTTAGCCCCGCCTCCAACGACGTAGGGAGCACTGATTGGCCACAATGTGTTCTGCACACGCCCACATCAACATTCACAGGACTGCCAGAAATATCTGTTACATAAAAGTGACGGATACAGTCATAAAACAACTACTCAAACAGCAGGATTTGACAACATGATCATAAAAACAGTAGAATATTTCTGTTGCATTTCATCTAACATTTATTTTTATTTAAATAAAATAACTAAATCAAACCTTTGCCGATGTAGATGATGTGACTCTGGCGTCTGCAGCAGGCTCTCTCTGTGAACAGGTTTCTGGACTCTGTGTTTTTACCTAAAACAGCTGTGACTAAATGACACAAATAAGAGATATTAGTTCAAAATTGACCTCAGACTAAGAAAAAGCATCATTTGCATGAATGAAATGCAATGAAAATTGTAATGCAATGAAAGAGTTCTAATACAGTCAATATAAAGACTGCATGTGATCAGGGATATTATTGTGAACTAAAATTAAAACTATTTAAAAAAAAACAGTTAGTTAGTTAATTAGTTAATTGAAGTCAAATTAAATAAAAAAAGAAAACTTTTTATTGTTTTATACTTATTTCAGCTAGTGGTCAGGGCAACATTTCTTATTTTTGTTTAGTTTAAATACTAAAATAACTAAAATTAAAACTGAAATAAAAATGAATAAAAAGTCATATTAAAAATAATAATGACAAAACACAACAAAATTAACTAAGTACAATTAAAATGAAAAATATAAAAATAAAAACTAATTCAAAATATTATTTTTGGTTAATTTTGATCTGAAGTACTAAAATGACTAAACCTAAAAAAAAATAATGACTAAAAACTACATAGACATATTCTTGAAAAAAAAGTACAAATGACAAAATGTCATTTTAAAAAATGAACACTAATTCAAAATATTATCAAAGCTATAATAGTATGATTCTAAAATAAAATGAAAAAATAATAAAATACATTACATAAAAAATGGTACCTCATCTGTTATAAATTACTGTGGCAGTACCATGGTATCAGATGCCATGGTACATGAAACATGCACGATGGTGAACTATTACCATGTTTATATCCCATTATATCAAAAAGGTCCTACAAACATATCCAAAAACATGGTCTTTCCATACCATACATACTATATCTGTTCAAATCACTATAAATGTCATCTTAACTTTCTATTATATGTCAATTGTCATTTTAACGTCATAGTCAAAAACATAATATTTTATCAGTCACATGACAGATTACATTCACTTATATTACATTCACAAACAGATTATACTGTAGTCACATGCTCCATTAAATTAGGATGATCTTGTATAATAACACATGTAATAAAAAGGTAAAAGTACTCACAGGTCTGATGGACGGCGCGGAGCAGAAGAAACACCAGCAGTGGCAGTAAATCCATAGTAATGTTCCTCACATGCACCACGTCAGGTCTGTGTCTTCAGTCCTGCTCCTCTGGGATATTTATACCTGCATCCACAAATGCTGCTGAGCGTGTTAAGTGAATGGGAGAGAACTAATCAAATTTCCATGACTCTAATGCTTGCTGTTAGGATCAAAGAGCATCTCCTCCACACCTCATGCTCGTGTGTGCTGTCAGACCCATCCTTTCACTACTTAAGTACTTAAGGGACTTTGAGCCACTAAGCGGCCCTCATTCAAAGGTATTAATCATCTTTTATCTCAGGGGGAAGGTGTTTAGCACCTCCACTTAAAACAAAACGGGCTCAAAGCAAGTAAACGGGCCCCTGCCCCCTGTCGAGAGCAGCCTGGGGCCTTTGTGTTTATTCCACATCAGGACAAATGGTGCGTGTGAGACTGTTTGAAAAAATTGTAAGACTGTCTTTTCTTTATTCCTCTGTATATCTTCATGTTTTTCAAGTTCATTAAAGCCCCAAGTTTTATAAGTCCAGGAAAATATCAGAGAATGGTCTTTTTGATGTCTATCTATTTGTATAAATTGTTTATATCTATCTATCTATCTATCTATCTATCTATCTATCTATCTATCTATCTATCTATCTATCTATCTATCTATCTATCTATCTTAAATAAAAATCTTTATTTTATATAAAGATATAATGTATAATTATATATAACTATATAATAAATGTATTATTATAATCATATATTTATAATTATAAATATATAACTCATGAAAATCTATTTATTTATCTATCTATCTATCTATCTATCTATCTATCATTAAAAAGTTAATTGAACACATTATTAGGAAATATAAATCATTATCAAAATCCATCAACTGGTCATTTTCCTGTGACAATTTACTAACACACAGTTCAATCTCAGCTCTATTATAATAATATTATATAGTTGATGTTGCATTTCCTACATTTTATTACTCGATGTGTAGTGGATGTGTTTCTCTGCTCTGATGTTTCCTCCTCTGGAGCTGTTTTCACCTCAATCATTATAATCACTAAACAGGTTACACCTTGCACTACAAAGACCAATGCCAACTGATTACTGTAATACCGCCGCTGATTAACCCACTAATCTGGTCAAAGAAACTTCTAAATCACGACCAATCAGTCATGATTAGCTCTCTACTAGCATACTGTTTGCTGTGCCGTTTTCGTCCATCAGATCAGTGAGAGATGTTTAGACACATGCAACAGTATATGTGAATATGAAATGAGCTGGTTTGGTCTCAAAAGAAGCCATTTTTCCATGATAATGCATTCAGAGAGATCTGGGACCCTCCTCCACATGAAGCATATGAATTGAGGGAAAGTTTCAAAGAGATGAATGAAGCTCAGATGCTGGAGCTTCAGTGGCGGTTTCTGACATTTAAACCAGAGAGTTTATCAATAGTAAAGTACTGCAGAATTTTCCAAGAATGGTTTGGAAAGAGAGAAACATGACCAAGACTGTGGACTGATTGTGTGAAGTGCAATACAAATAAAAATCATTGGACTGACTTCAGAAGAACTAAAGTTTTTACACTCTTTAAACAGGTTTTGGTATTTTGAAATTTCACATGACATTATGTCACATAACAAGTTATTGTTTTCACTGTGATCCAGGTCTAAGTAGTTAATTTTATTGATAAAATATATTCATTAAGGAGCAAATTCTCTTTGGTTATAATCCAATTTGTGATACTGTGATTTTGCTTGTAACTTGTAACTGGCAAGTAACAAAAACATAACACATAAAACCGTACAAATTTTTTGAAGTATCCATTCTTAATTTTCTGTATATTTTAAATTATATTTTATCTATTTAAATTTTCAGTTTTTTTTTTATATTATTTTGTAAATAAAATATCAGAAAGTATCTTTACATTTGCCAGAATGGGTTGCTATTTTATTTAATATATAATCTATTTATCTGCTAATAAAACAATTAATGAAACACATTATTAGAAAATATAAATCATTATCAAAAGTGTAAATCCATCAACTGGTCATTTTCCTGTGAAAACATATTAACACATTTCAATATCATCTCTACTGTATTGCCATATTATATTGTATTCATATTCTCTCTTTCTGTGTGTGTGTCTGTGTGTGTGTGTGTGTGTATATATGTGACCCTGGAGCACAAAACCAGTCTTAAGTAGCACAGGTATATTTGTAGCAATAGCCAAAAATACACTGTATGGATCAAAATGATTGATTTTTCTTTTATGACAAAAATCATTAGGATATTAAGTAAAGATCATGTTCCATGAAGATATTTTGTAAATTTCCTACTGTAAATAACTTAATTTTTGATTAATAATATGCATTGATAACTTCATTAGAACAACTTTAAAGGCGATTTTCTCAATATTTTGATTTATTTGCACCCTCAGATTCCAGATTTTCAAATAGTTGTATCTCGGCCAAATATTGTCCTATTCTAACAAACCATAAATCAATGGAAAGTTTATTTATTCAGCTTTCAGATGATGTAGAAATCTCAATTTAAAAACCCTTATGACTGGTTATGTGGTTCAGGGTCACATATATAATTTACTGCTGTTGTTTATGAGTCATCTAAAAAACAAAAACATTTTTTGTTCATTTTAAAAGCATGTTCTGATCCCACTGTCCTTTAATATCCTATAATATCATGTAAAAATTAATATTAACATTAACATTATTTTAAAACTATGTTTTATCTAGAATTATTATGCTCTCATAAATTTGAACATCTGCCTGCCGTCACTCCTACTCTGTCGGCAGAATGAACTGCAGTGGATCAGATGTGAGTCACTTTCTCTGTAACAGACAGACAGACAGACTTGTCCAGCTCCCTCTGATGCCAGACGTCTGGTCCTGATGGGGATTGTGGCCGTCTGTTTATCTTTCGGTCTGGAGGCGCTCAAGGAGACGTCCTATTGCAACCATCAGAGAAGAACAGTCTTGTATAATTAGGTCATATTATGCAATTATATGTTAGTAACCTCTACACTGCTCATTCATGTGTGAGGAGAATACTGGAGAAACTACTAAACTACTAGTGGTGTTTTTCATTCCAACAACCATGCAGAAAACCATAGAAAACATCTATAAACAACCACTTAGAACACACTATCAACTGCATAGAAATGCCTTAGCAATCACTTAATAATGCTGTAGCAAACCCATAGCAACACAAAATTGGAACCAGACACAAACCTAAATTCTGCTCGCATGTGGAGCGAGTGACAGACAGCTGGACGCTGTAATCCTGCGGCAGGAGGGGTCAGAGGTGAGTCACTTGTCTGTAGGTGAGTGTGTGAGACAGGATTACACACACATGAACCAGAGAACGGCACTCTGTGTGACAGGACGCAAGCAGACCGCATGTGTCTCGATGGAAGATTTTAGCTCATTGAGTGAATGTTAATAAATAATACTCCCCTGATCGAATAAGACTGCTCTTTATACATATGAACAACAATACTGGGATCTTAAGGACTTTGGGTAATCTGGAGCTGTAAATGGACAGATCTGTGTAAACTGAAGTCGCATTCGGACACTACTGGACATATCTGAGACTGTGAGGAGAAACCAGAAGACATAGAGGATGTTTTTAAATAGGACAAGTGGCACTTTACCCCCAAAGACTGAGAAAAAAGGGAGAGGACAGATTCTGTGTGAGTTTGAAATTATTTTTTTATTCTGAATGGTTTTATTTGGGTTTTTTAGGACTAGGAAAAAATGTTATTGCTCAAATGTTGCTCCTTTATAGCTCAGGGAACTTTATTGAGATCTCAGATGTTCTTCTAAGTGGAAATAAGAATAAAAAGACATGAAGACAAAGTTTTGGTCTTTATAAATGTATATAGCATATCTCAGATTATTTGGATTTGAAAGTATTTCATATTTAAGTTCATACTGAGATCTCCACATAGGCTCCTGGATTTCTAGACGATAGACAAAAAAAATGTGAGATTAAATGGAGACCTTTTCTACGGTCTACTCCATCTCAGGTGTTTCTCCTGAGTAAAAGAACCTAGTACTCTCCTTAAAAGATATCTCCAAAAAAATATCGCAATGTGAATTCAAATGTTTATCTAAAGTTCTCCAAAGAACTGTATGGCAGCTATTGACTAGTTTTATTTTCATATGGAATTTTAAGAGAAACATCTGAGACAAAGTTGATACTTAAAATGTCCTTTCTCACTGAGAAAAATGAGAGGGCACAGATTCTGTGTGAGTTTGAAAACACAATTTTAAATTCAGAATGGTCTTATTTGAGTTTTTAGGTCAATGAAGACAATGTTATTGCTCAGATGTTGCTCTTTCAGAGTTAATAAAACTTTATGGAGTTCTCAGATGTTCTCCGGAGATTTCTTAGTAGAAATAACTAAAGATGTGACAAAGACTTTAGATCTATTAAACGTTTATAGCATCACTAAGATTATTTGGACTAGGAAGCGTCTGATGAGAAATGTTTGAGTTCAAATTGAGATCTCCCCATAGGCTCCCCATATCTGGATGTTTCTCCTAGACAGCAGTTATGAGAATAAATGGAGATTTTGCTAATGTCCCCGTCATCGCAGGTGTTTCTCAAAAATATCTCAATATGAACTCAAACGATTCTTATGTAGTTCTCCAAAGAACTGTATGACTTTTGACTGTTAGTTTCAAAAACAAAGAAACATGTTTAAAATGTTGCTCAAATGTTGCTCTTTTGTAGCTCAGGAAACTTTGTGGAATTCTTAGATGTTCTCTTAAGATTTCTTAGCAGAAATACGATTAAAAGACAGTTTTTAGGTTTATATAAATGTGAATATTGACTAGGAAGCATTTAATGAGAAATATTTGAGTTCATACTGAGATCTCTGCGCAAGGAAATCGCACATTAGATCTCTTTAATTCCTCTGGATTTTTTTTCCTATCTAGACAACGATTATGAGATCAAATACTTCTGTTTCTCTTGAGAAAAAGACCCCAGTAATCTCAGAAGAGATCTCAAAAATATCTCAAACTGTGCTCAGATCTTAAAATGAACTCAAACATTTCTTATATAGTTCTCCTAAGACCTGCATGGCAGCTATTGACTTGTTTGTGTCTGTTTTTATTTCTCACAAGGAATTTTAGGAGAAACATCAGAGATACCCAAGCGAAACATAATTGAGACCTGGAAGATCTCAAAAGATGTCCCTTAAGGGGCTGACTTTAGTATCTTGAGAAATCTAATCATAGTTTAACACATTAAGATCTCTTCTGAAAATTTAAATGAGATACATGTGAGATTTCTGGGGTCTTTTTCACAGGAGAAACATCTGAAGAAGAAGGAGACTAGTACAGCAAATCTCTCCATTTAAGCTCATTGCTTTCTCTGATGAACAATTGAGATATTAAAGAGATCTGTTTCTCCGTACAGGGCAGGTGGCCCAGCAAACGATGCCGTCTCACCACAAAGAGCTCGTGCCTCAGCTGGCCTGGATGGAGGTCGATAAAACAACAGAGGAGAAGACGAGAGGTCAAGCACGGGACAGAAAACCTGCAGTCGTGCATCCAGAGGTCAGCGTGAAGCAGACGCCCTTTGAGAGAGCCGTCTATGACCTCGGACACAAGGAGAAGCTTCTCAATGACCTCACCTTCGGCAAACGGATCGGCTTTTACGAGATTCGCGGGGAAATAGGCAGCGGAAACTTCTCTCAGGTCAAACTCGGCATTCACGACCTGACCAAAGGTGAGAGACGCTTTCTTTGTTCATTTAAGTCATTTAAAATGTCTGAGTGTTGCTGAATTTGATGCAAAATAGCTAAAACTGCTTTCAGATTTTCTTGTGTTGTGGATGGTAATTGAACATGTTTTCATTACGTCAACTGCAGTAAATCTGGGGGGAGTCAAATCTGGGTTAATCCAGATTATAATTAATCTTTATCAGGATGTGTTCATTTCTTTAAAATCCCCTGGAGACCCCCCCTTAACATCCTGTATAACCCATCCTGTCTCCATATGAATGTTACCTGGTAAGAAACAAAAGAGAGTAGAAGGTGTATGGGTGGTCAAATCATTTCATTTTTATTAATATTTTTTATGCTTTTTTTTCCAGAAGTGCATTTGTGTCAGTGCTATTTTTTTACATAAATAAATAAATAAATGAAAATCCATTCAATGCAATACACCTCTGCTAAGATTAATGTGTTAAAAGTTTCCTAATTAAAATGTATTATATTATATTACATTATATTATATTTTTTTAATTATATATATATATATATATATATTATAACCATCACATGATAAAAACCTGAATGGTATTCATGGTAAAAATAAAAAAAGGATGTTTTATCCTTCATGTTATATATTTGTATTGTTATTTCATTTTGTATTGTTTCATTTTTATTATTGGTTTATTATTTTTAACAATGATTGAAATGTGAAGTCAAGTATATTTAAGGTTTCACTTGTTTATTCCAGTTTTATTTTATATCACTGAGATACTATTATAGTTTTATTAATATTCTAAATCAGTATTTATTTTTTCTGTTTTCATTTTAATTTTAGTTAAAATTTTAGTAATTTTGTTGTGTGTTTTTGCCATTTTTAGTAGTTTGGTTTTTATGTCTATACAGATTTTATTAATTTATTTCATTTTTAGATTTAATTAGTACATCACATTAAACTAAAATTAAATAATGTGTTGCCTTGGCAACTAGCTGAAATAACATTTTTATATTTTATTTCAAGTAACAAAAATGTTTGTTTTTTTTTAGTTTTTAGATTTAGTTCAGATTTAACTATAATAAACCTGGTTTACTCCAAATAACATTATTACAGTCATTAAATCAAGAATGTATGAAACACACTTGCCAACACACAGGAACTTGGCATATGCAAAACTACATTTTTAGACATCTGCCTTACTAGAACTGACCTATGTAACAATGAAGGTGCATTTTTTTTCCTTTTCCATTTCTTTTTCCCTTTTTCTCTTTCATTCCTTTCTCTCAGAAAGGGTTGCTATTAAGATCATGGATAAGTTGCGTTTGGACAAGCGCTCGCAAAGGTTGTTCTCGTCTGAGATACGCTGCATGGAGAGACTGTCCCACCCCAACATCGTGCGTCTGTATGAGGTGGTGGAGACGTTTCGCAGGCTTCATCTGGTGATGGAGTACGCTCCTGGAGGAGAGCTGTACTCCAGGATCGCCACCAGAGGACGCCTGTCTGATCTGGAGAGTAAACTGGTCTTCTCTCAGATACTGTCTGCTGTCAGACACATGGTGAGTGACACTGTGCTGACCGCTGCAGAGTTTAACCTTCATAGTTTGTGTTTAAACAGTTATTGATTATTTACTTAACTACAGTAAATACAGCCACATTCTATGGCTGGCTGTATTCTACTGTGTGTATATACTGCATTCTAGGGCTGCACGATTAATTGCAATAAAACAGAAATCACGATATATCTGCAATTATCAAAACAAAAACTGACTACTGTTGTACTGAAAAATTAAAATTTTTTCTTACATACTTGATTTTTCTATTTTACTCTGGAATATATTATTTTGTTTATACTTGTTTATATTTTTATATAATAAACATTTTTATTAAAAAAAATAATATATATGCATTTAATTTAATATATTTTGTATAATAATTTAATATGTATATAATAATAATCATAATAACATTCTTTTATTTTATCACATTACATTACATTACTACATGTTTGGCCAAATTGTGCAGCCCTACAAACAAGCAGAGCAAACCTGGATTTTAATTTTTTTTTATCACATTTTAAAATTGCATTTTAAAAATAAATAAACTATTTTTATTAGAAATATTGCAATTAAATTATTCCCCAAAACATACAGCAATGATAACTACTATGCAAATAAATAAATAAATAAAGATATAACCAATACTAGGAAGACCAAATGTATATGAGAATTATTCATTCATCTCTTTCTATTGATCCAGCATATTTCTATGTGGTTATGGCCCTGCATGAAAGTCATAAAAATAAATTCAAATAGCAGTTTAAATATCCCTGCTTAATTTAAAATTCATTAAATATCTATTTTATTTAAAACACCTCTTTAAAATTCCTTTTTTAAAACTGTATTTTTAGATTTTTTGTAATTTTTGTGAGGCACAGAGTAAAAAAATGTAATTGTGGTGTAATCATTTTTGAATTTCTTTTTTACCTTAAAATGATTTTTTAAAATAATGATTTAGATACCCTTCAGCGTGTTCAAGACACAAATAAAATATTTCATTCATTTTTACACCACTTGACATTTTTACATTTATTAATTCTTTATTTATTATCAATTTATCTTTACTTTTAGCAGTATTAGCAGTTTACTTTTAGAGTCAAAGGTGTTAAATATAACAGCTGATATGACTTCCTGTTCATTGATCACACTGCAAATTCAAGGCAAGTGCATTGCATTGTTGCATACATTATTTCAACTCTGCTGCACAAATGTAGTTAGCCTACATAAAAGTATTGCATGCACACGTAAAATCCACATAGCCTACAGTCTAGCAGCATGTAAAAATGTTTTGCAAATTGGCCTATCTATAAAAATGTGTTTTACCTTTAGCATGACAACAACATCATCCACCGGGACCTGAAGGCCGAAAATGTCTTCTACACCACCACATACTGCATCAAAGTGGGCGACTTCGGTTTCAGCGCTGAGTGCAAACCCACCGACATCCTCACCACCTTCTGCGGCTCTCCGCCCTACGCCGCCCCTGAACTCTTCCGGGACAAGGGTTACATCGGGCCGCTGGTGGACATCTGGGCTCTGGGCGTCCTGCTGTACTTCATGGTGACGGCCACGTTCCCCTTTAACGGCTCGAGTCTGAGACGACTGCGCTTCTGCATCCTCCAAGGATCCTATGCTATTCCCGCGTACGTGCCTGATGTCTGTCAGTATGTGATTAAGGGCGCATTGAGGCTGGTTCCAGCTGACCGTATTTCTCTGGCGCAGATCATGTCCAGCGCGTGGCTGAGGGGCATTGAGTATCCGCAGGCGTACGCACCTGTTCCTCACACACCTGCGCACCTGGCCGATGCTTCATGGATGCTCTCCACTGAAGAGCGCTCTGTTAAAATCGCGCTCGAGGAGCTGGGAATCACCGAGATTCACCTCAGGAATAACGCGGTGCTGGACTCTCGAAGCCCGTTGACCGGAATCTACCGGATTCTTCTGCACCGAATCCAGCGGAGCAGATCCGTAGAGTCAGCGGGATACTCTGCGCTCTGTCCCGCCAACAGCCGTCCAGTCAGGAGGTGCTGGTCTCACCATACGACCGTCCATAGGAAACAAGAGCAGTCCGCCATCTGTACCATCCTATAGACAATATAAAGAAATACAGAGACAGATGTGATTGACTGAATGGGTCTTTCTATGAAATGAGGGCCTTTTCTATTCTTTTGAATTTTTATTTATTTTTTATTTTTAGATATTTAAAGGGATAGTTCACAAAAAATAAAAATAAATAATTAAAAAATTTAAATTTTGTCATCATTTACTCACCTCGAAGTTGTTCCAAACCTAGATGAGTTCATTTCGTATTTCTCGTTTTTGGTTTGGATACGTGTTTTCCTTTGTGTCATGTTTAGTTTTGTTATTTGAATAAATATCTTTGCATGGTATTTTGGATTTACGTGTCCTCTTTATGCTGCATCCCCCTTTCTGGCTATTTTAAACAGGGGTTTGTAACATAAATCTGTCTGACGTCACAGAAAATTGCCTTGATGCAAAGAGTATTACAGTTATTTACTGTAAAGGGAATTTGCAGTTTTATACTGGGTGATATACAGTAAATAACTGTAGAAATAAGAGCTATAAACAAATAATAATTTAATAAAAAATAAAAAAGAGCTACTGATACATTCTGCAGTAGCTCTGAGCTTCAGTCCAATTCTTCGACAAGTGGAAAAATTACAATCAGATCTCAACTTTATTTTCAGCTAAACAATATATTTATTCACATAAACTCTTTAACTCACCATTGTAAGACGAAAAGCGAGTGGAATATGAGCATGCAAACTCCTCCATGCAACAACTCCAAGCATAGCACAATCGTTTGAACTCTTTGGCTCATCACTCCTCCAGTCACTGTACTGTCCGAGTGTATCTCCGTTAGAGTCCAATCCAATCCTCTCTTCAGTCCAATCCACACTGATCCATTGTATTCAGCATCCACTATATTTACCAGCCTGTTCACATCACCCATGCTGTCTACAGTAGCCAGATCAGTGAATCTCTCTCTGCAGTAACTCTGAGCCTCTGGGCACAACATGCTTGCATTTATATAGTGGTATACTGACGAGAAAGAGCAGAACTGCTCCAGAAAATCCCTGTTAACATTAAGATGTTAAATCATCTATACATGAACACATCATCATACAGACAGATTAAAAATGAGCACACCAACCTGACAACAGAAGCAGCACAAACAGACTCGCGTCGTCCATGACTGCTCACACAGATCCTCTTTGCTGGATTTTCGAAAGAAATAATGAAACAAGTAAAGTTTTTCTATATCAGATTCAAGATTCAGATGACTAACTGTCAATTAACATCCATTAGCATGATCACAAATCAAATTATGGCTAGATGTGATGTTTTAATTGCTTACCTCAAATTTATTTTTGTCCTGTAAATCCTTTAGAGATTGCTACTGTCACCTGAGGAGGGTGGTGGACATGAAAAGGAGTGATTTTAACCCTTTATTTCTAGTTGGTTGAACTAATGATGTTATAAATCACGCCATATTTCAACACTCCCCACTCTCTTTGGTCCTTCCAAAACTCATTTAACCTCTTTCATAAACTCATTTAACCTCTTCCAAGGCCCATATTTACAAAATAGAGACTTCTGGGAATCCATACTCTGGTCTCAAGAGACCAAGTCAATCATTTCAGATCCAAAAGCATCCAAAATGTTCTGGTGTTGCTAGAGGAGGAGTACAGTGAGAAGTGTTTGGTACCCACAGTGACGTTCAGTGGTAGTAAAGCTCTTATATAGGGATGAATGAGTGCTGAAGGTGTGAGGGAGTTGTGCTTTATCAACGCTGTCATGAATAGGGGGGCACCAAGTGATTAAGATAATGACTTGACCTTTAAAATATTTTTCATGTTTTGTGTATATATTATTTTGCTGGAAGAGATGCAGATGCATAAAAAATGAGCAGTTAATGATACAATATAGAGAGAATATAAAATGCATGCACATAAAGAATTGCGAATCGCGAATAGAAATAGGCTATTTGTGTTTGCGCTGAGGGGAGCTTCAAAGATTTCTACTTGCGTGTTTCTGCAGTGTTGAGTAATGTATCGCAGACATTGATTCCTTGAATGCAATGTTAACCAGAATCCACTCACCGCTCAAAATACTGGAGTTTTGTTCAGTGCTGAATTATGCAAGCTCACAAATCCTCTCCTTATAACAAACCAAGTGTAGACAGGGTGTAAATAAGAGATTCGTTGTGCAATGCAGAGAGCTTTATTGATTATAATGGAGCTTTGTGAGATCGCGATAAACTGAAGTGAGTGACAGCTTTTAAAGATTATTAAGGGAGTTTGCAAATGTGATATTAAATTAATACAAAAGTTCAATAAACAATAAGTTAATATTAAGTGATGTACATTGTATGACTTTAACAATATTGCCTGATTTTGCTCTATTTCGTCAACGAAAATAGTTTCAAACAGTCACAGCTGAGCCTTTGCGCATCTCCATTCAAACACATTGGTGTTTCTTTTATGAACGAACTTGCGTTTTTAAATAAATCTAGTGAGTCAGTGTGCACTTTACCTTCAGCTAACGTAGCACGGACGTGCCGGTGATCACGGCGTCGCGGTCCGTCTCGCGGAGGGGAGAGAAGCGGTTCCGGGTAGAATAGAAAGTAAGCAAGATTAAGCTGGCGATGCTAACGGGCTATTAGCTAGTAGCGGACTCGGAAATCAGAATAAAACTAGTGAAGGCAAGGCGCCCCGATTGTTTTTGTTGTAGAATACAATATGGGATATTAGGGGTGTGCGATATTGAAAAAAAAAAATGATATCTCTATATTTTTTGGGGATTTTTTCGATAACGATAATTAGACGATATTTTGCCGATTGTGTTATTGTGCTGATATCTGACTACCGTGGACAGCTGCAGTTTTTGATATCCTTCATATTCTGTGTGGTTAGTTCACATCAGTGATAGAAATTATTCTTTTCATATAAGTTTAAATTGATTTTTACCTTTTATGGGCAATTTTACCTTTAATAAAGCCATTTTTTTTTCTAAAAGTGTGCATTTTTTGAGTCAAATTGTTACATTTAATCAGTTAATTACAATAATAAGACAGTTAGGCTGTTACCAAACAAATGAAACCAGTATCAACAAAATTAATCTTTACAGAAGTTGCATCTGAAGTGGCATTTGTATTTACACACTGTTTAATGCAGCTCAGAGGGACATGGAGTGCCTGCAGTTACAAATGCATAATGTTTTGATATTTTAAACATAAAACATTGAATACTGATATTTGAAATTATTTAAAAAATGAAGATACTTTAAATGTGAAATTAAAATCGTCAGTAGGTGGCAGCAAGTCACTGTTAACAAGTGAGTCATTGCGATTGAACCGAATCATTTAAACGGTTGATTCATTCAGGAACGAAACGCTGTCATGTTGCTCAGAGACGCAAAACAGTGCTGTGGCTGTGTTTGGAATTATTTTTATTGGCGAAATGGAGCAAAAACCGGCAGTATGGTGGCTAAAACGCAAGTCTCTTAGTATTAACTTGTTGTGAACTGCTGAATAAAATCAATATCACATTTGTAATCATGCTTATTTTTGAAGAAAAAACGGCACTCTTTGTGTGATTTTAACTATATGAAATGATATATATATATATATATATGTATATATATACATTTTCTGCCCCCACGTGCACTGTTTAACCCTCTAAACTTCATCACGTAATAAATGCGTGCATTCCGTAGGTGTTTTATTTGGTTTTTGCAAAATATTCGATAATGTCAAATTGCACATCGTTAAAACAACAATTTCGATATTATCGCAGACGATACATATCGCACACTCCTATGGGATATATTCACACATTATAGAAACGAAAATGAAGATATATAAAATTGATTTTAAGGTTAAAAAATAGACGATTTAGGATTAACTTGACAGAGCTCCAACTCAAAACATGCGGCAGCAACAAAGAAGAATGATTGGTTTTGTGGTCCAGGGTTACATATATTACATTTCTGCATGGGTTTTTAATTAATTTGAATACTTATGCTTGTGTAATACAAAAAGAAGAATGAGACTTAATTGCTTCTAATTGACCTAGTTTGCTAAGTCCTGGTTAACACACAAAACAATGAAAGGACTACATATTAATAAAACATTTTACAGAGAATTTTACATAACCTTCATATTTGATGGTATATGATTATTTGTAGATTAACTTTAATACATTATACTTTTATAAAAAACATTTTCAGTTGGTTTGTAAATAGTGTTATTATACTGTACATGTTTGGAGTGAGTTTTCGTTGCATTTACAGCGATTTGACCAGCAGGTGCCGCTATCTTCTGGAGTTTTGAACATATCGAGTGAATCATTTTACGAGGAAAGTGGTTAAACTGATTCGGAGCTTCGAAAAGCTCCGGTTCTCTCATCACTACAACAAGCTCAGGTAAAGCATAGACATAATAAATACCTAGATGCCTCATTGGCCGCTCGACCGCACGTCAACGTCGCCGCCATATTGGTGCAGGCAACTCTTCATAACTCTCATCTCGGGACATGTGAAGACACACCTGACTTGTCGGCAGTTTGGGCATCTACAGACCGTGCACATTAATAAAAACAGCTCTCGGGGTATTATCTTTCACAGGTAAGACTGAACAGTTGTTTCTGGATGTTTTTTGGTCATTTTTAGCATTATGTTGACAGCTTAATTAGCCACCAGTGTCAGACTATTAATAGCTAGCGATATCGCTAGTTAGCTGAAAGCGGAGACTTTATAAGAAATCAAAGTTTAAATTAATTCTTATTAAGTTTTAACTTTATATTGTAGTTTATATCATAAAGGTAATTGTGCTATGAGCACAATATGTACAGTGAGCACTTTGACAAGACCGTGTCAGACAAGACTCAGGATAGGGATGGAGCTAAAGCATCTCTCTTTAATTTCTCTACTCATTTACAAAGAATAAGTTTATCATCACTAGATTATAAGGATTTGATAGCTTATCATAAAACTGTGGACTGATTATATATATATTTTTCATTTTCAGCCAATTGCAAACAGGACAGCACAAGTCTAAAAGAAATCTGAAGAAAGCCTGTTCTTTGCATCTCTAGTTAAAGCCCAGAACAGCTCTGAATGAATGGCCAGAGTGACCCTGATCATATTCAAACCACGCTCTCTCTTTGTCTCTCAGTCTCTGCCAGGGTCAGATATCAACTTTTCCATTGTGGGGCAATATTTGCCCCCGGAATAGACTTCCAGGAGAACTGTTTACCTTTGTAAGGGCAATTTTTATAACAATATTATGTAATATAATTACCTTATTAAATGTTTCTGTCGTTTTTGTCAAATATTTAAATATAACCAGTTTCTTCAATACAATAGACTACATTTAAAATTATTTACACAGTCTGTTTAATGCTGATCATGTACTGTATGTGTATTTACACCAAAACTGTGTAATGTAAGTAGCCTAGAAAGGAAAAACACAGGAACTCCTTAGTGAGTGAACATAACTAAGCTTTTTCAAGTTTACCACAGACCTTATTTTACTCATTTAAATTTTTTTTTTTTTTTATAGAATATAGGAAAATCTTGAGGGAAACAGTGGACAATTAGTCTTTACCACTCTATTCCCAGGGAAAGCTAGAACTGAAAACTGAAATAAAATGTCCTTGAGCTGGAGATTGATTCAGATGATTTTACCTACACACACACACACACACACACACATATATATATATACACAGGTACATCTCAATAAATTAGAATGTCGTGGAAAAGTTCATTTATTTCAGTAATTCAACTCAAATTGTGAAACCCCCGCCCCATTATACATTATATTAGAATTACGTTAACAAAAAAATCAACAAGAGTGAGTGTGAGCTTTCACAATTTCTTACGAAAATTAATCATTTTCCAAGCCTAACTAAGTAACTGGAGGCAGAGTTATTTTTAACTCCATGTAGGTCACAAACCACTGAAATCGGCTGATAAATGTAAACGTTATCGTGGTTTTATCCAGAAGAACCGCAGCTCCTCCGTTCACCTCCACTTGTTTTTAAAGCAGTCTTGCCCGGACAAACATGGCGGACTCGTTGACGTATCGCAGAAACGACTCAAAGCGGCCAATGAGGCGTCTAGGTATTTTATATGTCTATGAGGTAAACACCCACAACACCCGAGCATTTTTGTGCAATCAGCATCACTTATTCTTCATTTACGCCTGGTGTTTTCCCACCGATGAGCAGCAGGGGGCGCCATAGACTGTAGAACTCTTGCATCTGTAATTATTTCCTTATGTTTTATATATTGGACAGAACATTTTAATGATAAATATTACTGTCACCGTCAAAAGATTAAGTACTATAATAATCTGATTTGATCCATTAAAGTACTTTTTTTTTTTTTTTTTTTTTTTTAATTTCACGAGACAAAAAACGTGCTTTCAGAAAAGTATAACAGAACTGATTTTTTTTTTTTACAGTTTAATATGACATTAGAAGCTTTGTATTCAATGGCAAAACACTTCATGTGTTTATTAGAATTTAACGCTGATATCTCAATGATCAGTTTTTTACTATACAAAACTATAATGTGGATGTTTTAAGATGATCCCTATAAAACATAAGAAAAAAATGTTTATTTAATGTTTACTCATATAGATTTCATCAAAATATGCATTTTATAAAATATACAGGTCAAAAAGCATCCTTTAAATCAGGGGTGTCGAACTCAGTTCCTGGAGGGCCGGAGCCCTGCACAGTTTAGATGCAACTCTAATTAAACACACCTGATCCAGATAATCAAGTCATTAAAGCTTATTTGAAAACTACATGGTATGTGTGTTGGAGCAGGGTTGGAACTAAACTATGCAGGTTTGACACCCACGAATGGATGCGAAATGTTTAAAAACACAACCAAGAAAGTGAACGTGATTTTTACAGTAGCATAGTAAACATAAACTGACATTAGTTATTCATTCTTGAACTCATTTTGCACCCATGTATTTGAGGGACAGATGAATGGCACCTGACTGACCCATCAGGCACAATTTATGGGTTTCAATAGTTCACGTGTTGACAAAACAGATTCAGTGTGATTGCTGTCATTAACATGAAACGTCGTGATGAAGCAGTTAATGTCATCCTATCAAGACTTTCACACCCGCATTTGATTAATCATAACACAGCTGAGCTCTGTGCCAAATTCTTTTCATTTTGATTCAATGTAATTTTATGAAAAATACAAGGCACAGAGAAGTGTGAAAACAAATGAGTCATGCTCGCCCTCTCTACTGTTTGATCAGAGGAGCCCTGAAGTGATACTGTACCCAAACACATCCAGATCTGATCTGCAGCTTGACATTTATGCAATTTATTGAGCAACTCAATATCCAGACGCGCAGATCTTCCACAGAAACAGCATGTTCCTTGCCCTGTGTTTAAACATGCCAAAAGCTCTGCGTAATTTCTTTATCAGCAAGTTTGGGAAGGAAACAATACTCTTATTCAGCAAGGATGCATTAAATTGATGAAAGCATCAACTGCATTTATAATGTTGCAAGAGATTCGATTTCAAATAAATGCTGTTCTTTTGAACTTTCTATTCATCCTGAAGAATCCTGAAATTAAACAGCACAACTGTTTTCAACAGTGATAATAATAAATGTTTCTTGAGCAGCAAATCAGCATAATAGAATGATTTCTGAAGAATCAATGAAGACTGGAGTAATGATGCTGAAAATTTAGCTTTAAAAATAAATTAAATTTTACAACATATTCATATAGAAATCAGAACAAAATAAGATCATTCCATATAATACACATGCTGCAAGTTGCTGTCAAATGTGTTTAATTGCAATTATTGTTCATGGAGTTAGTTAATATATTTCTGCTGCAAAATTGGTTCATTATGATGAGTAAACAGGTATGAAATTAAAGGATTTTCATAATTATCAGAGGATTATATGCCTTGTTTTAAGCTTAACAATCTATTCCCCAAAGCAACTGCTTTTATCATGTTTTAGCCACAGCACATTTTTGGCAAACCGCAGATCTTGGAGTTCCCCAGATACTTCTGTTTTTATATATGTATTAATAAGAACAAAAAACAGCAAATATGTATATTTTAGCTATAAAAATCTACAAAGAAATTTTTATTATGTTAAAATTTGTCATATATTGTGTTAAAAGTCTATATATTGAATGTTCAGGTAGTCAGGGGTTGCATCTTACTGTCTTTTTGGATTCATTTTATTCTTTCCATTTGCATATGATGCTCTGAGTTTCCTTTTCATGGAAATTGAAAATCCAGTCATACTTCCTGATAACAAAACACAATCGTGTCACTAAATACATCAACTGAAACAAAATATCTCAAAATTGTCAATGACTCTACTAGTTAATGCATAAATCTAATAGTTGATGCATTTATTGTGTGTACAGTAAAGTATGTTAGGACTAGAAGTATTTTGCAATTGCAAAGTTAAAAAATAAGCTTTGTATATAAAGATTTAAGCTGAAATTGTGCTTGAACTGATAAAATGCATACCTTGAATGCAATTACATTTATGCATCTGGCAGATGTTTTTATTCAAAGCAACTTATATTGCATTCAAGGTATACAGTTTAGCAGTTCATGCATTCCCTGGGAATCAAACCCATGACTTTGCAGCTGTTTAAACTACAGAAATGCATTGTAGGTATTCGTGCAATATAAAATGCTTTGAATGAAAGCATCTTCCAAATGTATTCATTTAAATGAAAGTCTCTTGTAAGACATGTATAAATAACTTAAGCACGATCAACGTACCACGTCAAAAGTGTGAGTGGTTCATTGCACTGCACAGTACCCTAGTATGTCAAAGCTTCACTAATGTGTTCAGAAAGTACCGTTTAGGCTAAGGAGGTGTTCAGGGAAAATTATTTCTGCGTGTCTCTTTATGGGACCCTTTCATCCAAAATGTTTCACCAACCTCAGAGACTAATCATGTTCCTCATAGCTGGCATGAGGTAAAGTGTGCTTGTGTATTCCTGCAGGAGCTCCAACATGTCCAGGATTGAGTCGCCTTAAATAAAACCTCTTTGAAGAGGAAATCTAATCCCTCAAAGCTATGAAAGCATTCCTGAAACCACCGAATAGCAACGATAACAGTTGTCTCAGATTAAAGAAACAATAGAAAAGTATGGAAATACATTAAGCAGAAGAATCTTGGTTCCTTAGGCAAAATGAGCAGTGAATGTTGTTTTTGCATTTGTGGCCTCAATATTTAACCTGACCCACATATTTGGACGCTGTTTGCTTTTCTTAATATTTTGCATTACTAGCTCTGAAAGGATGATCTTATTGCGCACCTGAATTGGTTTTTATGCATTAATCCCTGGTGATAATATTCATCCGAGGGCCCGATCACCTGCAGGGTTGGGCAAAAGAAATTTTTAAGTATGTAGGAGAAAGTATTTAGTACAATAAATACTTTCTCCTACATTTAATCGTGGCATTTTATTATATTGCATTATTATTGTATATTTCTTTGTAATAATCCATGTTTTTGACTTCGGTGGTTAGTTTACACCTAAAAAGGACAGAACTTTTGGTGTTCTGTAGACAGTATCCACCATGGCGTGAGCGCAATTGGCTCTTAAAGGGAATGGGAGATGAGACTATTCCCCCCAATTGTAAGTCGCTTTGGATAAAAGCGTCTGCAAAATGACTAAATGTAAATGTAATGTAAATGAGACTATGATTGGTTTATTGCATGTTATGCCCAAAACACACCCATTACTCATTAAGGCCCTGTCCTAAATGGAACACATCATGTGCACTTGAGGTCTTATGGACTTTTATACGTCTTTTTATATATATATATATATATATATATATATATATATATATATATATATATATATATATATATATATTTATATTTATTTTAATACTTTTCACAATGGCCGCCACGTGCGCGTGTCTGTTAAGTCCACGAGACCGTAGGGCAGAGTTCCTAAAATCTTGCCCTGGAGGGCCAATATGCTGCAGAGTTTAGCTCCAACCCTGATCAATCTCACCTACCTATGATTTTCTAATGATCCTGAAAACATTGATTAGCATGCTCAGGTGTGTTTAATTAGGATTAGAGCTACACTTTCCTGCAGAGTTGATCTCGTAGGCCAGATATGAGGATCCCTGCCGTAAGGTGTCCCATTCATCATTTTAGCGTTCAGAAGGGTGCTTGCAAGCGCCCCCTTTGCAGCTGTTATGTGCCCTCGATACGGACTTCTGCGGTTGTGGCTAGAAGAGATACAACTCCGACCGGAAATGAACAAGGAAATTAAATTTTCTACCTATTAGATTGTGTTTTATTAACGTCTACACCTACCCCAACCCTAAACCTACCCTTACAATAATGAAAAAATAATAATTATTGTTGTACAGTGTGACAAAAATTACGCTGTATTGATGTGCACATGCCCAGTAGTGCCATACGTATCTCTTTTAGCCTTAACCCACTTCTGCCGAGCCTGCACTGGTGCAAGTTCCACAGCAGACTTCTATCCGACAGTCAAAGCGGCATTACGTCATGAAAGTGCGGACTCAGAGGAAGGCTGTGAGGGTTTAGGGTGCCGTTTGGAACAGGGCCTCAGAGAATAGCCAGGCACGCAGACTGTTTTTCTCGTTGTTAAACTAGCAAAAGTGGATTCATGCCCTAAGTGCACCTGCGCCGTGCACTTCAGACCATGCGCTTAGATCGTTAAAATAGGGCCCTGAATGTTGTTAATTCACTAAATAGAGTGAATTGGCTCAAGAGAGTCAATTTTGAAACTGATTACACTTGTTGCACTGAATGTATTTGACTCATTAAAACGAACCTCATTAGAATCGTTTGTTCATGAATTGAGCTGCACATAGTAGCCCACATATGTTGTCGATTCACTAAATGATTTACTAAAAAGAATTGACTCAGAGTCATTTATTATGAATGTGACTACACTGTTTATTTATTTATTTTTTCTGGTTGAACTGAATGTTTTTGATGTAGCCTACTTAAAAGAACCAGCTAATGTTTTGTGAATTGAACTACACAAGTAACTGAAATACCAACATTAATTCACCAAAATAAACTAATTTATCATAGTCATTTTTATGAACAGGACTAAGTATGAAACACTATGTTTTTGACAAAAAAGAACCGGCTCATAGTCATTTGTTCATGAATCAAACTAGGCCTACTAGTCGTAGGCTACTGCCTATATATATATATATATATATATATATATATATATATATATATACATATATATATATAGCCTACAGTAGCCTATATAAGTTGCAAGGGCATAGGATTTAATAGGGACGCTAGGTACCCTACCAATATCCAGCAACTACTAAATTGTCCATAACAATAATTTCGATCAAACAATTAAATATATGTAACTATTGTTGTTGTAATTTCAGCCACATCTTAAATAGGTCATGCCACTGATATTACTTGAGAAGTTAAAGTAAATACGTTAGAAAACCATGCAATTTCAAGGATGCACATTTAATATGTGGGCAGAGTAAGAACATATAAGGTATTCAAAGTGTTTAAAACATATGTGCACAGTTCAGTTGAATGATAAAGTTTACCCTCTTTAACTTTGTTGTTATGCTGTTTTGTGTTCATCTGCTTCTCCCATCCGAAGTCCCGAACTGAAATGGTTAGATCTGAAATCATTAGTCAGATTGGGACTAGGCTATGGATCGCAAATCATTTGATTCAGATCGGAACTTCGGAGCGGGTTCATGAATCACAAACCATAATTTCAGATCAGAACTTTGGAGCGCGGTTCGCGAATCAGAACCGGATTGGAACTTTGCGAATCATTTGATTCAGATTGGGAGTTAGGAGTGTTTTTTTTTTTTTTTTTTTTCCAGATCAGATTTCATTAAACTGCATGAACAGTAGGAGTGTGCATCGCAAATCATTTACAGAACTTCGGAGTGAGTTTGTGAATCTTTTGATTCAGATTGGTACTTCGGAGCAGGTTTGCGAATCATTTTGTGAATTGAATCATTCATGCTCCGCACTCTGAAGTCCCAATCTGAAGTGATGGTTCGCGAATCTTTTGAGTAGCAAAACCATGGTTAATTTGTCGTTATAATGGCTTAACTCCAGTTACCAGTGTTGGGGAAAGTTACTTTTAAAAGTAATGCATTACAATATTGCATTACTCCCTAAAAAAGTAACTACTGTGATTATGCTACTTAGTTGCTTTTTATGGAAAGTAATGCATTACGTTACTTTTGCTTTACTTTCGTGTTACTTTTTAAATATGAACAGGGCTTGATTGTTTGTTTTAATATAAAAAGTTCTATTTATAGCAAATGTAAAAGCCGTTTCACACCAAAAAGTGTAATGAGTATGCCTCAGGCTGAAGGAAAAGTAAATTCATGTCTGTACAGTAGAACACAGAAGAAGGATCAACACTCTTCAGCAATAAAATTGTTAGTTTATCTGAAGTAATTTTTGCTTATTAGTATGGTTGAACTGGATCATCAAAGGTCAGCAGCAAAGACGTTGGTTAATAAAATGGGATTAGATACATTTGTTATTTAACATTTAATTATTGCAGGTTTGCGTCATACTCTTGAGTTTGCATTTCACTGTTTTAATTCATTTAGATGAAAACTGAATCTGTTTTTTTTTTTTTTGCGAGTGAGATGAATTAATGCACATTCATATTTAGTCTAGAACTACAGTAACATCATGTTCACACATGCACACAACGCCTCTGCACTTACTCCTGATTTCTCCCAACATGGGGACAGCAGACTTATCAATAAATGGGAATACAAAGTAATTGGCATTACTTTTTAGAAAAAGTAACTCAGATATTTTCTTGTAAATTAAAAAGTAATGTGTTACTTTACTAGTTAGTTGAAAAAAAGTAATCTGATTACGTAACTCACGTTACTTGTAATACGTTACCCCCAACACTGATCGTAAAGGTTTTTTTTGTTTTTTTTTAAATCTTAAGAAGACACATAGAATGAATACAGAGATTTCACTGCTTAGGATTTCAGTTTTCACTGCTTTAGGATTAACAGAACTTTGGATAGTTTCAATATACTCATCTAAATCAACTTTGAATAATGAAAAAAAGAGGTTTAGAGCCAGATTTTTGTCAGGGGGTAGGCAAGTTCTGTCCTAGAGAGCCACAGTCATGCAGAGTTCAGCTATATTTTCCTATATTCTCTTTTGAGAAGTCAAACAATCAAAAGAAAACATCTATAAAAGAGAAAGAAAAGTCACTTACAAAATAAGATTAGGAACATAAAAAAAAAAAAAAAAATCAAATCTGACTGAAATTTGTGTGGGTACACTGCCAAACAAGTGAATGACATCCTCATCAGAAGAGTGACAAAAACAGCATCTCACTTCAGTGTCTGACTTATATTATAATTATGTCCATAAGCATTTTGTTAAATTTGGATTAACTCATTAATCTGTTGTTTGACCTCTTCATATTTAAGGAGAGAACTAAAGTTTCCAAAGTCGGACATCGCTTATGATTTTTAAGTGCGTAGCATTTAGTAGAGACGCTATGACATGTCCCTGTCAATATCCAGCGACTACTAAATTGACCCTAGCAATAATTTTGATCAAACAATTAAATGTCTGTTGTCTGCAGTTGTGTCCCCACCAATGCCAAAATCAAATACACACTTGGTATGTTGTGGATTCACTAAAACAACCGACTATAGCAACTTGTTATGAACGCTGGTTGCACTGAATGTTTTTGACTCACTAAAAAGAACTGGCTCATGAAAGTCATTTTTTCATGAACTGAACTACAAAAAGTACTAAAAACAACTAAAAAGTAAAGATTGACTTGTATTTAATGCTTCAGTCCTCAGGCTTTGTGCTCCTCACACAGTGAAAGATAAATATTTTCCTCACTCAGTCACATCGTTACCAGGGTAAATTACGTTTTTATAGCCTCCACATCTCATTTTCTCATTTGAAGCACAGAAATCCAACCTTGCTGCAGGATATTTTTGCCTCAAAGGCAGAACGAACTATAGCAACTGGAAACAATATATCACGAAGGAAGCCAATTTCTGAAGGCACATCTCGCTGAGATGCTATCTGAGCAGACATGCCTCGGCCTCCTTCACCACCAGCGAGGAAAAGAAAGGAAAAATGCTGTAAAGGTGCAGAAATGGGACTTCACATGTTACACGTGAAATGAGAACTCCAGGATGACAGCAGCATGCTGGAACCCGCAGGAGAGGAGGATATTCAGACAGCGTGTCTAAAGCATTCGCCATTAGCCGTGACAAGATAGTGATTGCATTGTTTGGCACATCCTTCAAAACAATAGCATGGCACTATGTTTTTGGAGATTTGCCATAGTAGAACCTTTGGGTACAATACTGTATGTTTACATCAAAAATACTTTTTTTAGTGTAACTTATAATAAAGATTATTTGTGACTACTATTACTTTGAATACTATCAAATTACTATCTGATACCCCCATTGTACCATGGTACAGGCACAGTACTTTCATGTAAATGTTAATCTTTTGAAAGTAAATTTAACAGCCTGTTTCACAAGAGCCATAGGCTATAATTCTCTGGCTTTTTATTGACCCTGTTTTATAGCGCATCAGGTCTTCTGTTTCGCGGGAAAGTGAAAGTAGGTTACAATGCAATAAAAACTATATTAAATATAGCCTGAAATTGATTAGGACTGTCAGATTTGTTTACTACTGTCGTGTCTCAAAACATGTAACTGCAAGATACTGAAGTCTGCAATCAAAATTCAGAGATCTCATCAAATTCTTCTGAAATCAACTGATCAACTGACTATTCTACATAAATTGTATAGCTTTATACTCTTTGTATGACAACTATTGATTTATTTGTGCCTATTGTCTTCAAAGGGATTTTAAGAGAAACATCTTAAACTATCTAATAATAAATAAAACTATAAAATGCATCATGTGAAAAGAATAAATCCAGTTGTTTTCAAAACATTTTATTTTTGATATATAAGAAAATATCTGCAATGTCAGGTATGGACCCCAAACAGCTTATGACCCAGTCTCAAAACAGCCGAACAATAAAACTCATTGCATCACTTCCTCTATAAAAATACATTCTCACTGGATCAAGTGCGAACATTAAAGTAAAAAAACAGTAGTTCCACTTAAATTAAAAGAAAAAAAAACCCCTCAACATATAAAATGAAATATATAGAAATTGAGATTATGAATATAAATGAGATCTATGAGTATTCATTCTATCAATAACTAAAATAATCACTCATTAAGCTCATTGCATTAAGCAAAATAACAAATCATAATTTACAAAGCATTATAATATCGTACAAACTCAAAAATCACTTGTCGGTGCGTCAGCAGTATAATAAACTCATAAGGAAATAGAATGATTAACTGCTTTGCTTGCAAAACCTTCCCACCCACTTTTATGACTAATAATATTTTTATCACACTGTTTATTATAGATACTGTGGGGCAAAAGCGTACAAAGTGAAAGTTCGGTACAGTAGCTTAATAAGACTCTCAAGGTGACACTATACACATGAACTCTGTTCCAAAACCTAGTGAGCTGCCTATGTAGTCAGTATGTTCAAGCAGCATTGCATGCATTGCAATATGGCGGACAAAGCAGAAGGAATTTAAATATACATTTTATTAAATACAGAAAAATAGCAGTAAAAGTAATTTAAATGTATTGTAATTTAAATGCGGTTTACATGAGGAACACTAGCTAATTGAGCGTTGATGGAGTTGATTACTATGCAGAGTCACTTTTTACTTCGTAGGCTATTTTTAGGGTAATTTCGTCAACAGCACAGTATACTCGTACTGTATGCGCAGGTTTTTTTTTTTTATTTGTTTTTTTTTTGGCAGTAATTAGTTTGTTCTCAAGGTGGCAACACTGAACCAGGCCATTGTTTAACACTCAGAAAAGAACAACAAACTGCTGAAAGCTGCAAAAAAATAAAGACGCAGGTGCTGACGAGTGCTTGTGTGAGGAAATTAAAATACACTCGAGATTATAGTTCAAACGAGTACAAAGACATTTTATCGCTCATAACTTTGGAGAGAAAAATGCAGACACTGGACAAAGATGAATCTTTGTTGTGCGCATGTGTCAGGTGTCCACGTTCGTGCGCTAAATCAAAATATAGCCTACTTTTGGGCTTTCTAAGCAGGCAGCTCACAAGGTTTTATGACAGAGCTTGGAAGTGATGACAGCAGCACGTGGAAAGGGAAAATAATGGCCATCTCCCATTCTGAGCATTTAACCAGCAGTCCGTCAGTGAAGCGACAAAAGTCTGGAAACAGGAAATGCCACCTGAAACCAGATAGAGCACAGGGCAGAACACCGGAAGTACTGAGAACATCAGTCAATCCATGCTGAAATGTGCACTCGGAGAGCCAGAACTCAAAGAAAGAAGGTGATTGGCCGAGACGCTTGAGCTGTTTTCCCTCTGGTCCTCTCTCAGCCGCCACTGCCCTTGTTTAACCCCTTGAATTCTGTACATCAAAATAAAAATAAGGGATTTAATAACAGATTTACATTTCAAATGATTACATTTCAAAAATTATTATTTTATAATTATCACACATGCCATGTTTATGGTTTAGCCTATTATTAATTGATATTAAAGAATATTAGTACATTTAAAAACATGAAATAAAATTCATTTGTCACACTGCAGGGAGTATCTGATATAGCCGACTAGTATTTTAAATTAGATTTTATTTTTATATTTTGTTTTCATTTTAATTTTAGTTAAAGTTTTAGTAATTTTGTTGTTTTTATTGTGTAAACTTTTTTAATACAAATATTCATCAATTAGTATTAGTTTTAGTAGTTATTTTAGTACAGGTTAAACTAATTAAAAATATGAAATGTTGCCCTGACAACCAACTGAAATAAAAAAATATTTTTTTATATATATTTTATTTTATTTGAGTTAATGTTTATTTTATTGAGTAAAGATTTTTTTTATGGTTTTAATTAATGATAATAACCCTGACTGTAGAAGTACTTAAGTCAATAGGTGATTATAAATGCTTAAAAAAATTTAATTAAAATAGTTAATAGTGAAATGGTTAATTTCAAAATATACACACCTTCCTCTTCAAGAATGATCTTTCTGTCTGTGTGTCCACCCTCCTCATGAGTTCACGGACCCATTTCTCTTTGGGGTTGGTGCACATCAACTGGCCACGTTTCAATGTGAAACTGTGGAGACACGATTACATTAAACATCAATAACCATGAGGTTTAAAATAGACAATCACATATAAAAGACAGATCTCTCTCCTACAGTTCACGGCAGTGCAATTCATTTTATTGCATCGCTTCACTGTGTGTCACATGCCTAAGCATTTTATGCACACACTTCCCTTATGGAAAAGATTAAAACCCAACCTTACACATATATGGTATATAAATATGAGCAAAGGAGGCTATGAAAATAAATCTGTACTGTTCAATTCAAGTTTATTTGTATAGCGCTTTTCACGATACTGTTAATCCTTTTGATCTTTCATTCAATGCAGATTTATTTATTTTCATAGCTTTCCTTGCTCATATTTACTAAGTAACATATATATGTTGCTTACACAATCAGCTTGGATGTTGCAGCCTCCGTCCAGCTCTTGTTTTCTGTAGCTGATCACTCTGTTCCAAATGGATTGTTTAGATTTCCTGACATACTTCAGACAGCAGTCCTCATACGAGCCTACAGACAGACATGCGTTCACATCAGTGGCATTAAAAACACATATGCATCAATGAATCATAACATAACTATTTTTACAGGCAATTACAGTCAGATGGATGATTTAGGAATGTGTCTCATAAAACCATAAATAGTGGAGAACAAGGAAGGGGTGGAAAAACAACACGGGTGATTATCATATGAGAACTGTTAGCAGAGCCATTTTCATAGAAGTGAAACTGAATTCAATAACAAAGTACGCACATACACTGCAGAGAAAACATGAAATGTTTAGTGACTTATTTTTAAAACATAATTAAAGGAACATAGAGGTGGACATACTGTCATCAGTACGTTTTGTTATTTTTGTTTAATTTTTCCATATTAATTATTTGCATTATTTTACAAAACTGAAGAGGATAAATGGGAGTAATATAATCATTCCCTTTTGTTTCCAAAAAGACACCCTATCTTATATTCAATATGAAAAATTATGACAGATGCTGTAAAAATATACTTTAATAGTAATATATAAATAGCATAATTAAGGATAATTTAAATACAATACATATCATGCAACAAATATGCTAAACATATGGTATGGATATGACAAAAACAGGAAATGTTTACCAAACTTTACTGCATGAGTGATTTTAACTAACATTTAAAATAATGAAATTTAACGTGAATTGCTGCACCATTAAATAAATTAATTTGGTTGTTTTTCTCTTTTGAAGTCATGTGAACAGGCAAAGTACACCCTTGACAATTTTATTTTGAAATTTAAAAATGTATTCAGTTGTTTTTCTGAATTTCACATGTGCAAACTAAACAATCCTATAAAAAATCAATTATTGTGCAATGTGTTCCAATATATTTTCTTAAACTTCAACACTGCAACTTTGAAGAAATGTTTTTGATGTAAAAGAGCCTGATTATTTGTAATACAATCATCATTTGTGGTTTTTACCTTGTGCCAGTGTGAGGTCGAGGAATCCCAGGAGGAGGACGAAGAAGAGGATGCTGAACCGCATGATTTCCCAGTGTCTCTACTGTAAAAATGAGACAGAAAATCATGAACCGCTTCACCAGATAGACTCACAAACACATGCCCACACAATAGATGCTCTTATGAAAGCCTCCATAAACCTTATCAGCACCGAAGGCGCGTTTTCCAATATACTTATCCTCATTTCTCTGGCCTTGAGCCTTGGACATCATTAACATATTAAGAAAGCTCTTTGTGTTGTCAAACAGCAATTAAAATTATGACAGATGCTGTAAAAAATATAATTTCATCATATCTGAACAAAACTTGCAACATAAAGACAAATCTACACATTTTATGAGAAGAAAACTAAGACAAATCTGAATGCAAGCTTTGTACATGAAAACATTCATTTTTTCCGGTCACTCCAACGCATGCAGTAAAACTGCAATAATCACTATGTCAAATTTACTCGGACAGGTGAAGGTCGGCATTTCAAAGAGAAAACAAAAATCATATGTAGATTTGCATCATTAAAGAGTTTAGATTTTTTTTTTAAAAAAAGATTGCCGTTAAACATTGATGCTGTAAAATTATGTTGTTTTCATTTTAGACTGCTCACCTTGTTTGTATAGAAAAGCGTAGTTTCTTCCCATTACCAGGATTCTGTGCAGGTTTCACTGCTGCACTGACTTATAATGGGCCCAACCCTGATACCTGAGCCAGGTGAAGCCACATCCCTCACGAGGAAATGATGGGACATTATGAGATCAGCTTTCATGGTTGGTTAAATGAAAACCACATAACTGATTTGTCTATCACGATTTTGTATTTATTCCCTTTGATTGTGATGTGGCTAACCAACATATTAGTTTAAAGAAATAGTTTGTTTTCAAAGAAAAATTTGCTTAAAATTTACTCAATCTCAAGCCATCCAAGATGTAGATGAGTTTGTTTCTTCAGTGTAGCTTTACATCACTTGCTCACCAATGGATCCTCTGCAGTGAATGGGTGCCGTCAGAATGAGAGTCCAAACAGCTGATAAAAACATAACAATAATCCACGAGTAATCCACAACACTCCAGTCCATCAGTTAACATCTCGTGAAGTCAAAACTTGCGTTGCATTATTCAGTTTATGGCTGAATAATGGTTAAAACAGTTGTTTTTAATAGGAATGAGACTTATGTATTACTGCAACTGAACAGTTTATTGCAGCTTTATGTTTAATTCAATGTGTTACTTGATATTTACAAGCAATTTTTGAGTGAAAATTGTTTCTGCACCATTTTTTTCTATGCATGACAACTTACATTTTTCCATTATCAAAACAATGAAAACTGAACATGTGCAATACATGGTTTTATTTAAATTTTTTATTCTTCAATATATCAATATATCTTTTTTTTTTTTTTTTTTTTTTTTTTTACTTTGTTACTTCTTCTGTTGCTGTTGTTGAATAATGAAAATAGCATTCAACAGCCAATAAATTTGAAAGTTGCTTTGGATAATAGCATCTGCTAAATGCATAAATGTAAATAAATGTAAAATTTAAATAAAACCATGTATTGCACATATTCAGTTTTCATTGTTTTGATTAATAATGAAAAAAATTCAAGTTGTCATGCACAGAAAATAAAGTGTAGAAAACATTTTCACTCAAAAATTGCTAGCAAATATCACAAATAATTATTAAGAAGTGGCAATAACACATTGAATTAAACATTACATTTTTAAGTAGAAATTATTGGAGTAAAACCTATTTTCTGTGAATCTTTGTTTTATTTACAACTATTTTTATAGTGTAGTTATTGTCAAGACTATTTTGTTTCCAAAAATAATAAAAAGTACAGTTGAAATGGACAACTGTAGTTCATGCATGATCTTCTGAGCCTTTAGAAGCCATATGATATAGCTCTGTGTGAGGAACAGATAGAAATTTGAGTCATTATCCATGAAAATATTTCATTACACCAATTAAATCTGCCACAGTAATATGAAAATGAAAATATGAATAAACTGCACACAGTATTAATCATTAGGAAGTAAATGCAGAAATTTTAGCTGTTTTGGGTTTTATCACATGAAGCACAGGTCAAAAACTACCAGAATTTCTTAATTTTCTATAAGCCTCATATTAAAGCACGTTTTTGTTTGGCTTGCATAGTGCAACAAAATGCCTAATTCATGCATATTTGATGAAGTTCATTCAGTTCTTGCCAGGTATTATATAAAGAAAAAAAAAATGAAACACAATTATGGCGCAAATTCGGGCCTTGCAGCATTTTAGGAAATGTAAGCCAAATGCAGGGCTGTTTAAACTTGACTTGTGTTGAATGAAATTTCTGGCATTTTGCAATTACACAAAAAACGAGTGACAGGAGAAAGTGCATCAGATTTCAACCTCCAAAGAAACAAACATGCTTCAGCTTAAAAGCACAGATGTTATAGCATATCATGTTTCCTACCTTAAGAACATTTTGGCGTGGCATCTTAATGAGAGACATTTTACTTTCTGATTGTCAGGTTACTGCTACATAAGTTTCTTCTGTTTTACTAAGCCTTGACTTCAATTTGAAAAGGGGACCTGTCAAAGAGTTTCATGGAAATTCAAAGCATGTGTAAATTCTACAGCTGAGGTTCTGTTCACCTTTATAAGTTACTTGATTTGCTTTTACAATACAATCAAAACAAATCTGGAGTAATTTTACGCTTAAAAATTACCAGAAATATTATATAGTATATTATTATAAGTACCTTAGTGAAATAAAAAAAACACACACACACACACACACACACATTTATTCCCTTTCAGTTAACTTTTTTTCAGATTTCACTGCATAACCATAAGCCTTTTGATAAGCCATAAAACTGATGATAAAGATGAGAACAAAGACATGACTGTGAGAATATATGATTGCTTTTTGTAACAGTGCAAATAAGAGAAGCTAATCCTAATAGATATATTGAAGTATTGATACAATGACACTGAACCTGCACTTGAATCTTTTTTATGTATTTGAGTCATATGTTGATTTATTCGCCGCTCTAACAGATTCGAGTTTATTTGTTAAATGGTTTGTCAGAAAGATTCATTAGACTGATTTAACTCCTGAATTTGTGATTCTTTTGAACAATTCATCAAGAGAATCAAATCATAAGAGTAATTTGTTCGTGAATCGAACTACACAGGTCACGTAATCGGGCCGAACTGATTTGAACATGACGAGGAATGGTTGCATTTCCGTTTGAACATTTTCTACATTTTCTAATGTAATAGGCTACCGTATTTTTATTTTACTCGTATAATATTATGTCAGCAAATGTCATTTTACCTTTCTGTATGATGTCATCATCCTCTGTAATGCTCCAATGTATGTCTTGATGGATTTGTTTCTTACAAACACGCAGCTTTTGTCTCAAGACATTAACTGATGGACTGGAGTGGTGAGGATTACTTGTGGACTATTGTGATGTTTTTATCAGCTGTTTGGACTCTCATTGTGATGGCACCCATTCACTGCAGAGCATCCATTGCTGAGCAAGTGATGCAATTTCCCCAAATCTGTTCCTAAAAGTCACATTTTAAAGCATGTATTCACAGTTTAAATACTGGAACATCAATGTTTCTAATTCACACGTTTTATGATGATTATTCAGTTCTTCCAAGGTGTTATGTAAAGAAAAAAACAAACTTAAAATTAAACACAAACCATACACACAACGAATAATAAGTACATTGAATGTTGTTATTCTTAGATTATACAGATTTATATGAAGGCATCTGGCCCACATAGTACCAAGAATAACTTGGAAAAACATCAGGGAGTCCATAGGATTTAAAAAGTTAAAAGGATGAACTGGAACGTTTATTTCCCAAGCTGTTCTCTATCTCAGGTTGTATCATGTTCTAACAGCGTTTTGCATCATATTTCAAACCCTTCTGTCACCAGAACATTAAATCATGTGTTCTAAATGTGTTGCCCCTTTGGCCCCTTGTTTCCATTTCAGAGTCGTCTTGAGACGCCAGAGCTTGATGTGGGAATGTGGGATCTATAAGTGGCCATGTGATAGCATGGGTCGTGGGTCACTATTTATGATGTCTCATTTTTCTTCTGATCCATAGCAAGAGCTGAATCGTTTTGTTTGTTTCTCACGGGATGGAATGATTTCTTTTTCTTTCGTTTTTACATGTTGTTCATGGGCTTTTTTGGTTTTAATGACAAGACCAATAACTATATATATATAGGCTTCCACAAAAATATGAAGCAGCACAACTGTTTTCAACATTGATAATCAGAAATGTTTCTTGAGCAGCAAATCAGCATATTAGAATGATTTCTGAAGGATCATGTGACACTGAAGACTGGAATAATGATGCTGAAAATTCAGCTTTGAATCAGAGGAATAAATAACGTTTTGAAATATATTCATAAAGAACATTTTTATCTTAAATTGCAATAATATTTCGCAGTATTGCTGTTTTTACTGTATTTTTATCAAACAAATGGAGCCTTAATAGGTGTAAAAATCATTGTTTCATTTAAGTTAATTTTGTATGTAAACATATTAATCTACTGCTAAGAGAAAATATTAAATATAAATCTTTTTTATATTATTCTATTCTATTTTTTTATATTATTCTATTCTAATCTTTTTTATATTATTCTATCTATTTTGTACTATTGACTACATGCCCACCAAAAAAATAGTTATCAGCTACTATATTTATTGTTTGTTAATGGCTCATCTTCTTTTTTTTTTTTTTTTTTTTGGTCTGTTTTTTGAAGTTCAAAAGAAAACCAGCTCTGACCAGCTTTGAACACTGACATTTGTCTGGCATAACAACAGTGAACAAGAAAAAACGGTGTTGGCATCTGGATCTTTCTTTTCCTGTAAGAGATCATCAGAGCACCATCTTGATGGATTAATGGCACTGATGTCTAACAATTGCAAAAAGAAATTTTTCATATAAAAAAAAAAGACCTCCAGAAAATGATGGTCTGCTGCCAACCGTACTTGTTATGATGTTTCTTTTGTCCTGAAAAAACAAATATGTGCATTGTCCTTCTCATACCGTAAGAATCTTTCCCATGTTATGCTAACTTCACAGCGCTGAGGTCATTTTCTGAGTTTTTGGAGAAAATATAGATGTCATTAATCATGAGCAGATCAGATTCACCTCGGGCATATGGAGAATTCAAAGGGCTTCCATCATTACTGCTCAAAATCAGCCATAATCTTCAATCTGTCATAAACACTGAATTTATACAGCGTCTCCTGGAGACAGAGAGATGTAACAAAGATATTCATATTGCTTATAGAAGAGAAAAATTGCAAATGAGATCTCTACTCTCTGAGCTGCTTCTGTGCTCTCTGGAAAAAAAAAAAAAAAAGCAAAAATTTTAGCTTTAAGGGAACAAACAGCTTGTCATTGGAGCAGAAACCTCAAAGTGACAACTTTGTACCTTATTTCAAGTCAAGTCACATTAGGCCTGCATACAATACCGATTGTTTCAAAGCAGCTTCACAGTAATGAACAGGGGGAAAAAAATGTTGCATAATACATCAATTATGGAACAACTTCAATTTCAGCTGTAAAGCTGCTTCACAGAACAAAATAGTGTCATTATTTAGCTTGATTTAGTAAAGTCAATGTTGTAAAGTTCAAATGAATTCAGTTCAGCAGTTCTATTTATTCTTAACAGTTTCATAGTAATACCCTGATGGTACATACTGCTATATAATATTAATAGATATTAATAGCTGTACCTCTAAAAGTGCAATTAATTTATTTATTTATTTATTTATTGACAGTGTAGTTGATGTTCCTCATGAAAATAAAGGTTCTGGTTTTTGCAGTGATGCACCATTTTTGGTTCCCAAAGAACCTTTCATTGAACAGTTCTTAAAATAATTTTGTTTTAGTTTAAAGAACATTCTTTCTTTCTTTCTTTCTCTCTTTCTTTCTTTCTTTAACGAATTTTCCACGAAATAACCTTTTTAAAATAAAGCAATTAAAACCAAATAAAGCATCATTTGATTGTTTTTATTTACATTTCAAATCATTTCAATTTGCCAAATGAAAATTACATCCCAACTAATCATTTGAGGTTCACTGATGACAAATAAATGCTACAGAAATTATTGATGTCTAAACGTACTTTTAGCCTCAGTGGAGAGCCATGGAGAGCCTTGTGCTTCTTAGATGTTTTTTCCTGGGAAAATATGTCCAGCTAGCCCAAATTTGCTGCTCCACGTTCATTTTATAGCTCTATACTCTTACTGTATGACAACTATTGGCTCATTTGTTTCTATTTTTTTTTTTAACTCTCCTAAGGATTTTTAAGAGCAACGTCTGAGAAAATTTGATGCTCCTCATAAAAAATAATGGTTCCAGTTTATGCAGTGATGCCATGAAAGAAACATTTTTTTGGCTCCCCAAAGAACCAAAAGTTTTTTTTGTTTTTTTTTGGATTTGAAGAACATTTAAACATTTAAATGATACCATTGATATTGGAATGATGGAACTGTTGATGCCAATAAAGAATCCTGATGTTTAAGAGCGTTTATGAAATACATTTGAGTCTCCTGCTATGAAAAAGCAACCACTGCAATAAAGCAATTAAAATGAAATAAAGCATCAGTTTTATACATTTCAATTAATTTCAAATTGCAAAATGAATTAAAACCCATTCTTTTGAAGTTCGTTGATGATAAATAAATACTATGCATGTGTAGTAAAGTTTACTTTTATCAGTGTCTTGTGCAAAATGAGTCTTATATGAATCTTTATCTACTGGCATCAGTTCTCGACTGTTACATAACACTGGCACGGTAGAAATGTAATCTAAATGTGTCTATTAATGAATGCAGCTGAGCTGATGTATGTGTCAAATATCTGGCAGAAAACCAGACGTGTGCCTTATAGTCTACCAATGACATAAATGCATTTCTGATATCTCACTTAAATTGAACTTATTTGTTACAACCGAAGCCTGAAAGACAGGAACGAGTAGCTCACAGGACAAATGTAATCAGTCATCTGTGAGATAAAACAATGAGGCTTTCTGTTAAATATCTGGCCTGAAATGAAGTTGCAAAAGAGAAGTAAGGAATGCACCATGGTACCAACATCTTGGAAGAAGCTTGGAATATCGTAATATAAAAAAAACAAAAAAAAAGAAAGGAAGAAACAATGCAGAGTTTTTCTTTCTTTTTTTTATAGAGTCTGGATTTCCCCTGTCTCATTTCATACATGCTATCCATGATAAAAGTGTTACTCTATATCTTTTGTGTTACACAATTGACAATGTGTTTATTAGCTATTAAACATCCTTTTATGTGAGCCAGTACGTCAAATCTAATCTTGAATTATCTGTGATTGTATTGTTTATGATCTTAATAACAGGACTATGTGGAACAAAATGGGGATTCTGCACAGTGAATGTCCCAAATGTATCTGATATAGTTTCTCCTATAGTCTGTCATGTTCAAAATAAAAATTGAAATGTGTCAACAAGACTGTGAGAAACTCAGATGAATGCTTGAATCAACCAACTCTTGTTTAACTTTAACCCTGAATGAGCCTGTGAGAAATGGATATTTTTCATTGACAGTTCATCTATATATCATAACGGTGCCACTCACTCATGTAATTACACAGAATGGGATTTAATGGTCAAATAAACAGAAACAAATCCCTCCTTTTACTTTCTGTCTACTAAATAGTTGGGATACAATGAAAATAACACCTGTTTATACATACGATGCCCATTAATGTACCTGTTTTCTCGTTCCGAGACGAATCTAAATCTTTCAATCAAGTGATTATGGCTTCATTGATTTTTTTTTAAATTTTTTTTGTTCACTAAATAACCACTGACATTTGTCTTCATCTTCATGTCTGTCAGGAGGTCTCAGTATACTGCCTTGTTGCATGTGCTTACATGGGTTTTGCCCAAGGGCTCTGTAAACCATTGTGAAAGAAGATCCCACTCTAGAACATTCTCTTCTCGTTTATTATCTATTAAGCACAGTTGCTTGCCATTTAATAGACTTATCCATAGTTGATGGGGTCAGGGTTCATGTGCAACATCATGGGGAGAAACGTCTTTATCAAAAAACTAAAGTTGATTGTTGTATATCAGAGCTTTCTGTTTTCTCTTATTGGGTCTCAGGACTGAACCTGCAACATAGTCTACAGTTTATTGCATTTAAATGAAAACACATCAAAGACTTTAACACATCAAAGACTTTAAAATAATCAATTACTAACAATCAAGTAAAAAATCAAATACTGTAAACATAATTTAAAAACTACAATGAAAAATTTAGACCTAACTAAAAAAGATTTAAGTGAAGGCCAATCATCAAGTCAGTCAAGATACAGCCTTGGCAAACTTAGCCATCTAGTGGTTGTATTTCATTACTACAAAACAAGAATAAATATTTAGGAATAAAAATAATACAGAAATAATTAGAATAAACAGAAATAATAGTTTCTAGTAAAATATAAATTATTTAAAAGTTTAATTATTAAACTAAATGCAATATAAAATATTTGTGTTTATATATATATATATATATATATATATATATGTATGTATGTATGTATGTATATATATATATATATATGTATATGTATATGTATATATATATGTATGTATATATATGTATGTATATATATATATATATATATATATATATATATATATATATATATATATATATACATACATATATATATACATACATATATATATATATACATACATACATACATATATATATACATATACATATACATATATATGTATATATACATATATATATATATATATATATATATACATATATACATATATATATACATATACATATACATATACATATATATATATATATATACATACATATATATATATATATATATATATATATATATATATATATATATATATATATATAAAAATAGGAATTCATAAAAATGATTTACGTAACAAAATATCTCTGTTATAAAATAAAACAGAAAGAATAGTGTAATAATTAAGCTTACATTAGACAATAATTAATTATCGTTATTTAATTAATACTGTCAATAGAAGCAACAAGACAGGAAAATTAATATTTACAAAAATAATAAAATATAATGTTGTGATTAATACCTATTACAATAATAATTAAGCATTGCAATATGTTAACAAAGATGATCTTATTTTATAGTAGTAATTAATATTGTTAGTGGATGCAACAAGACATAAAGGAAAATAATTTTTAAATAGTAAAATAATATAATACTGATTAATAACTAGATATTAGACTAATTAAATGCAATGTCATGTTTTTTTATAATAGTAATTAGTATTGTTAGTACAAGCAACAAGACAATGTAAAGGAAAATAATTTACAAATAGTAGCTAATATTTTAGAGTGAGTATTAACTAGATGTTATAATAATATGAACATTATTTGGCATTATTTACTTTATACAATTAGTTAAATCATTCTATATATATATAGTAGTAGAAGGAGCAAAAATATATAAATAAAAGAGGAATAAAAATGATTTACGCAACAAAATAGTTCTGTAATACAATTAAACAGAAGTAATAGTGGCAAGTAATATATTACTAAAATAATAGGTAATAATTAAGCTTAATTAAACTTACATTAGACAATAGTTTATTTTTATCGTTATTTATTTAATATTTTCAATAGAAGCAACAATACAGAGGGAATTTATTTACAAATAATAAAATGATATCATATTGTGATTAATACCTATTACAATAATAAGGCATTGCAACTTGTTAACATAAGATAATTTTTTTATAGTAGACTAGTAATTAATAATGTTAGTGGATGCAACAAGACATAAAGGAAAATAATGTTTAAATAGTAAAATAATATGATAGTGATTAATAACTAGATTTTAGACTAATTAAACGCAATGTAATACGTTAATCGTTTTTTTATAATAGTAATTGATAATATCAGTACAAGCAACGAGACATACTGTAAAAGAAAATAATTTACAAATAGTAGCTAATATTTTAGAGTGACTATTAACTAGATGTTTTTGACATTGCTAATACGTAAATTGGTAAAGATTCCTGTAAAAAATGACTGATATTCAAATGTAAATGTTTTTCAAGCGCAGCTGCTCTGTGAAATAAAGCGCACTAGTGCCGCGGTGCATTGTGGGTGTGCACGGAGAAGTAAAATGGCGGACTTGGCGAACGAAGGTAGGCAACCGTGTGAATCCACAAAATGAGTAAAATAAAGCAAATAAACCGCCACCATGAGCCGTACACGCCATTATAGTTTCGGTTAGAGTGCCACGCGTGTTTGTGAGCCGGTCTGCGCGCTTTCGCGGCTCTAAGCGGGAGTCTGTGTGGATGTTTAGCTCAAGTTAGCCGATGAGTGTGTTAGCTTCGCGGGCTAAGCAGCGCACTGACAGACTGTGTGTGTGTGTGTGTGTGTGTGTGTGTGTGTGTGTGTGTGTGTGTGTGTGAGAGAGAGAGAGAGAGTGTGTGTTGAGCAGCTAACGGAATAACCCCTGGCCTCGGTGTGTTTCTCTTTTTGATTTTTAGGCGGGTGGAAACGCGCGTGCACTCTGTAAAATAATCATTCATTCCATGCGTAATAACAAGGGATTGAAGAATGACGCTTTTCTATGAGCATGCTATTGCATTAAGGATTAACATATGCATCTTTAGCATGCAGTTTAGTATTACAAATATGTGGCCTAAATGTATTCGTATTTCTGCATTATGATCTAAATGAACACTATTAGGATACGTTTTGCTCGCAACGTGTGTTTTTCTTCTAATCGTGGCTTATGAGCTTAGATGTCTATCTTTAGTCTGTCAGGATCAGTGATATGTGCCGTTTGTGAAGTGATATTTAATTATTTATCCTTCTTTATTGAGACAGTCCAATGCTTAAAAATTAAACACATACAGAAACGAAAGCAAATGGTGGGTGGGGTAGTGTAGTGAGTTGCTCAACTCGTGGTTGGTTTCGATCTGATCTGGATGCACGGTCATTTTCTGACGTTATTCTAATAAATGCATTGATTAATAGGTGGAAACCGGAGTCCGGAGCAGGTGGCGGTGCTTCGTCCCAGGGCAAGCCGGCTGTCGGTGCCACTAACGCGGCTGGTGGCGTTACTGGGCTCCGCTGCCTGTGCGAATGCAGGCCCGCCCACCCTCCTCTTGCCCCGGGGTGAAATGCAACCCCATGCATACATGATTTTCCCCCCTTTAGGGCTCTAACGTCCTCTAATACAGCAGCCTTGAATGGTGAGATCACCCATCGGTGGATGCCTCACCCCTTGACCTAATTACAGTGATGTGCACGGGTTTACAGTGCTGAATGAGCCACCCAGATGACTACCTGATTTGTTTTGGGGAAAGCAGCTGTTTACAGATGCATGTGTGCTGTTGCACTCTTCAGTGGTTTGCAGATCATCTTAAACAGGCTTTGTACTCTTCCTTATGAATGATTGTTTTATTAGCCTCCAGTTTTGTTACTGTCAAAGTCCTGCAGCTAAAAATACCAGACGTGTCAGCCAGATCATGTGTCTTTGTTTATTTACGAAGCATGACTATCATTTTAAAGCCTTTTAATTGAGCCAGAAGTGTCTGGGGTTTTATTGGTTGGCTTGAAGTGAGATAAGAAATAAGATAACTTCTTTGACAGCACTGTTTAGAGACTGTTTGGCTTTCAGGGACTGGTTACTAACCCCAGTCAGGGCTTTAGACTCATTCTTCCCACTGGTTGCTCTTTTGCGACTAAATTTCTCAGTTGGTCACACGAGCACATAATTTGGTCGCAATTTTTATTTTATTTATTTATTTTTTGCTACAACATTTGATTAACCAGTGCATGCTGATGAACTCTTATCATAGTTCATAGTTGTTCAACATTCAACCCCTTCTTTTTCATCAGTATTTGTGATTTAAATTTTGTGAACAAGAATTCCTCTTTTCGTGCGCTTTCACTTTCAAATTCGTGATCTTGGTGTCACATTTTACAAGAAAAGATAATTGTCTGTTTTGCTTATATATCTAAACACCTTTCACTTTTTAGGACTAAAACAAAAGATGGATTCATTGTTATTCTTAATTAAAAAGCACAACAACAATAAAACAGTAGGCTACAATGGCTAACCTTTATTAACATAAACGAATAAGACGAGACATGGCATAGGATACATCACATTCTGTATTATATACCGACTAATAATTACAGAATGTTTAGCAAACACTGAGGAATCAAATAAATAATAATAAAAAAAAAAAATAAGGAAAGCCTCCATAATAGTGATGCAAAGTCCGATTCATTTCCGCGAACCGGTTCTTTTCGGACAGTTCGGCTCATTGAACCTGTTCAAAAAGCCGATTCATTGGTTCCTGACGTCATCAAGCAGTACGTCTCTATGCATTTCTTTTCTAACAACTCAGTGCCATGTTGTATCAATGAAAAAATCAAATAAGTCATTGGTGTCAACACATTGAAACATTCAAAAAATAAAGTTATTTGTGTGAACGCATATTGCTGATTATTGCCATATAATTCACTTAAGTTAATGGTGTTTGTGGTCACAGTTTCATTCGCGGATCCTTTATATCAGACTGACTGACCAATATTGACTAGCCTACAACTTGGATAAGATTCCTAAAAGTTTCGCACCTACAGCACACATTACAGACAATGGTGCACATACGCGGATATGTTCTACGTGTCTAAAGTATAAAGAGAGAATAAACCAGTCTTATAAACTCTTTGATTTTGCTTAAGCAACTTTAAATATAATATGCATGCATGCACAATAAACTATAGTAAAATGTACATCACTCGACAGAAAGGTTTTTGCAGGTTTTAATAAAATGTAAATTAATAACAGTTTTTCCAGTACGTGCCTCAGGCTTGCACAGTATCATCAACTCGCTCACCAGAATCTTCGGTAAACTTCGCCACGGCTCATTCGGTTCTTTTTGAGTCGAACGTGCTACTTCGGCTGTGCGTGCTGCGTCATCAACCCGGAACTAAAATTCGATTCAGTTCGATTTGTGAACCGGTGTTCTGTCGATTTGTGCTACCCTGTTAAAATTTGCTACATCCCATTAAAACAGTAGGTAGTAAAATTTGACAACGAAAAATGCTACCTGTCAAATTATGATTTATTAATGTCTACACCTACCAGAACCCTAAACCTACCCTTACAGTAATGCAAATACAGTAATTGTGTGTTATATTCGCGGTTGTGGCTAGAAGGGAGACAGCTACCGGAAACAACAATCAATAATTTTTATCTACCTATTAGATTGTGTTTTATTAATGTCTACATCTACCCCATCCCTAAACCTACCCTTACAGTAATGCAGATACATTAAATATTGTTGTTCAGCGTGAGAAAAAGGATGCAGTATTGATGTGCGCATGCGCAGTAAGCCCTGGTAGGAAAATCTGACGGGTAGGATAAAATGTCAGGACACCGGCTCAACTGGTTACTTGCTGAGAACCGGCTCAAAAGAACGATTCGTTCAAGAACCGAACATCACTACTCCATAACATAATGTGAGGTAAAAAGTAAAGATAACAAGCTTTTCAAAACAAAAAGAAAAGTAAAACTAAACTGGCTGTTGCTGACAGGACTTGTGGTTTTTTCCCACAAGAATACCAACGTTCACCATCTCTGGTTTAAGAAGCGGTCTTTTACTTTAGTTTGAAAACCAAATCCTCCGTTGCGCTCCGTCCGTGGCGCGCACCTTCGCGCTCGTGCTGATGCAGGGAGTTTAAACCAGGCTCTACACCTGAAGCGCTCGCGCTGAAAGCGCCTCTCTTCACGTGATCAGTGAAATCTGACTCCTGCTACAATGTGCTGCGGCTCGGCAGTACGCTGCATGAAGCAGACGCTTTGGAGCAGCGCAGACCATGCACTCGCACAAATGCGACCACGTCAAATTTAACTCGCACATTCTCAAAAGATCTGTAAACACAGATTTTTCAACACTGTAAAAATGACTTTTCCAAGTTTTAAATAAAACTATTATTGCAGTGTATTTTACAAGGAAATACTATTTCATTCTTTCTACAAAATGGCATGTTTAATTCAGTGTTTTGCTTGCCATTTCTTTGTAGTTTTTTTGTAAAATTTACTGTCAATTTCTGAGTGAAAAATGACTCTTTTTTTCAGTGCATGGTAAAATGTGTAACACAGCATGAAATGCTTTATTTTCTACAGGCAAAGCTGTCGGTTGATTTTTGCCTTTAACACAGTGGGAAATAACTTAAAATTGACCAAGTGGGAATGGATAATTCTGATCTGCGGTTGTGTAGTTAGATATGTAAGATATGATGTTAAGCACAACATTTGCTTTGGGTTCTTTTGGTCAGTTTGCGTCATGCTCTATCCTCAAATAAACCATTTTAGGAAATGACCTATTTTGTGAATGATTGTCTTGTGACTTTGGATATTTGTGTGTAATGTAGGGGAAACTTGGATCGATCGTAACTGTAACTTTAGTACATCGCAGCTGAGCTGTTTTCTTGCTTGTTTAAATTAAAATTGAGTTGAAACAGCAGATTAATGTAGGATTTTGGAAAGGCATACATGGATTGTATCTATTTGAGCCATATTTCCTGCTAATTTTCTTTCTGTTTTTCTTTTTAACAGAGAAGCCTGCCATAGCTCCTCCAGTGTTTGTGTTTCAGAAGGACAAAGCACAGAAGGTTTGTTCACTCTGATTCTTCAAGGAATAATTCACTAAAAAATTCTCCAACCCATATGTTTCAACTTTTGCCCCGGCTTTAATTGGAGAACTATATATATATATATATATATATATATATATATATATATATATATATATATATATATTAGTTCTCCAAACTATATATATAATATTCTTCAAAACATCATCTTTTGTAAAGATTTATACTTTTACTTAAAACTCATACAGGTTTGGAACAACTTGAGAGTATTTTTTGAGTGAACTGTCCCTTTAAATATCGATAAATCTGACTATCAGTCCATCTCCAGCTTTAATGGCATTGTGTAATTTCTGCTCTGCTGGAGGCACCAAACAGCATTGCAAAAAAGAGTTTTAAACACTCCACCATTCTCTCAGCCAACAGGAAGTCCTACTGCAAACTCAAGTCATTGGTTGCGATTGCATTTCCATTTTTGTGGCTTAGAAATGATATGTTACAGTTTTAACTGCTGTTTTTAGAAACCATGATATTGTGAATTTTGTAGTTGCCAACTAAACAAACCCCTTTCCCATAATAACCTGAGGATGTTATGATGAAAGACACTTACTGGGAAATATTTAATTTAGTTTTGAGTTTTATTACAATAACAAAACAGATATTTTTCAATAAACACTCAGACAAGGTATGAAATTATCACCTGGTACCTGCCAAATTTCAGCATTGGCAAGTAATTTCACCAACTCAGCTGGCCAGTTTGGCTGGTAGTGAGATGAATATCAGCTGCCGACTGACTAACACAGAAACAAATCACCCTCAAAATGTGATTTGCCCGAAGCAGTTTGAGCAAATTAAACAAACTCAGCATTTCAGCGGGATGGTTTTTTTGGCTCTGGTGAGAAATTGTTTGAAAACGGGACTGTTTAAGATGTTGTTTTCCATTGTACAGTGTGTTTCTCTGTGATGTAGTCCAGTTCTGTGTGACCAAATTAATTTATTTATGTTTTCATCTGTTCCAGAGATCCGCAGATGGGTCAAGTGCGGAGGATGGAGACGGTAAGTTTGAAAAGTTTTTTTTTTGTTTCTAGTGATGGACCAAAGTAAAAATTATTGGCTGCTAAAAATTGTGGACATTAAACAAACTATTTTGCCCATGGAACCAGTTTTATAATGTGCCAAAAACAGAACCGAAACTGATTAAGAAAACAAACTGATTTGTGTATGACAAAAGCACATCTGTTCCTTACAGTATATTGCATGAGATGTTACTCTCACTGTCTATATAATGCATGGGACTAGGGCTGAAACGATTCCTCGAGTAATTCGAATACAAAAAATCATTGAGGCAAATTATGTGCTTCGAAGAATCGTTTAGTCCATTTACTAGGGATGCACTGAATTTTCGGCCACTGAAAATATATGCCGCACCGCTCAGCAGTGTTCAGGTTTCACTCTCATCACTGCGCCACGTGACGCTCCGTTCAATATTCTGCTTTATCAGTGTGCATTCTGCTCAGTTACCACTCATGCTCACCGGAAAAGTGAAGTCCGCTCAAAAAACGCGCCAACAAGAAATTTCTATGTAGTATACTTGTTCCTGTTTGCAGTAGCGCTACTGTGCTGTGGCATGCTGTAGTACAGCTGTACTGGGCAACGCTGGTCAAATCTCCATCACTGATCTGCTCCCCGCTACGCTCTGCTCACATGCGCTGATAATATAGCTTTGCCAGGGTTTTTATATTTTTATACGTTTACTTGATGTTTCTTTACACAGAATCATCATTTCTATTCATTTCCCACTGATTTACGTGATCTGATGAGCATTAAGTCATATTACGCGATCATATCTCTCTGTATGAATGAATGGCAGAGACGCACGTTTTCCTTTACGTTACCACACACACACACACACACTGAAGCGCGTAACGCTCGCGGTGATTTCAGGATCTGGCATCTCAATGAGGACATAAACACACGAACAACATCTCCGGAACTGCTCTGAGAGTCACTTCATCAGCGTTTCACCATTTCATTTGAGTAAAACTAGCGTCATATCATATACATACAGAAATTTAAAGGTGTTCACGGCAACCCGTCAACATAAAAGTCCGGTTTAATTTGAAGACATTGCAGCAGAAATATATTACTCTTGTTCAGCAGAATGTACATACTACTACTACTACTACTACTAAAATTATGAAAACCTTATTTTTTAAGGAATGATCACAACATTTCTTCCATGTTTTAATTTTAATAGTAAATCCCCTTTGTTTGGTTTATGGTTTATGGTGGTTTATGTAATGGTTTATGCCTTCATTTGATAACCAGATATACAACACAGAATTTCTGAGGAAAAATAAAACATTTCATAAGGCTATTTTAAGAATAAATAACAATAAAACATTAGGTGAGAGAAAATAAAACATAACTTTATAATTGTCATTTTCTTTAATCATAGCTATAATTATTATAACACTTAAAATATGTTGCGTGTAAAAAGTGTTTGTTTCAGCCACTTGAAGGGTGGGTACACTGTGTGCACATGATCAGGATGGTACCACGTCCGTCACATTTTGAGAAAGGAAAAACCCTGTTTGCAGGACTATACATTACATTATTTGGATAATTAGTCAAAAACAACAACAACAACAGTTATGTCTGATTATGTTGCATAGAACTGAATAAAAATAATATTGATATTTAATATTAACATATTTTCTGTCCAATTTTCTTTAAATAAAAGTGTGGTTATTTTATTGGCTTGTGTTTTTTAAATTGTGTCATTAAAATTGAGTTAAATTTAAAAAGTCTTACAAAATTGCTTTATATTATTTAATAAAATAAATAATTATTACAAAGCATTTTCGGTTTGGGTTTTTAACCAAGCATATCCAGAATTCTCGGTTTCGGCCCAGAATTTTCATTTCGGTGCATCCCTACCATTTACTGTAACTACATACAGAGCACTGTGTTTGCAACTACATGCTCCTTTAAAGGATTACACACACACACACACACACACACACACACACACACACACACCAGTATGCAGAGAGACATTTAAGAGGGTTTATTCTCCAAATAACTTTAAATTTATGTTGCTGAAAAATGTGTTAATGTTATGTGTATGGACTCTTGTTTTTGTTCCATGTTAGCTTCCTATCCACAAATTTTTGCCTCTTACAAAAGCCACAAAGCCTTCTAAGAAGACAGTAAAGGCTTATGTCATGCCTGAGCTGTATTTAGGCTGAAACTTGAAAGTTAAGTTGCCCAATGTTTAGGTTTTATAATTTTTTTTTTTATTACTATGATTTTGATTTATGTTGAGTTTTATGTTGTACTATGTTTACCTTTTTTAAAGTAATTTGAAATAGATTTTTATATTTGTATATATTTGTATTTGCATTTTGAATGTAATATGGCAATTAAATGCATAAATGGGTTTAGTTTTCACAGTTATTAATATATGCAATTTCAGCAATAAAAATTCTCATTTTTCTAAAAAGGAAACAAATGACTTGTTCTTTTAAAGAGACCTGTCTTATTTTCTCTTGTATATTTAGTATTGCTCTTTAATAAAGAAAAAGTACTTCTTATCCGATTACTCGATTAATCGATGAAATTTTCGGTAGAATACTCGATTACTAAAATATTCGATAGCTACAGCCCTACATGGGACAGACAAATGGTTGTGTGCTCTTTATCAATCAGTATACCAGAGGATTGTCTTGGAAAATGCAAATATGTGTATTGTAATTTTAAATTTAAATTATAATCACATTTGCATACTGACTGCAGTATTCTTGCCATAAACTTGTTAAATTGTTGTGCACTCTTTTAAACCTGGACAGTTTCACATGCAATCTGCTTTTGCTCTATGTCAGTTTCTTTTGTTGAATCTGTTAAAGTTTGTTCATTTTTTGGCCAATATTTTTTCTTATTTTTGGTGGCTAAAATTGTGATGCATTCTTAAGAGTGTGTAAAAAGCTGTCAGAGATTAGTTTGGGGTTTAATGTCCCATATTTTTTTAATGCATCATAGATGGTCTCCGAAAATATCATAATGTCCTATTTGTTATTCTAAAAATAAAACCTTCAACAGCCGATAACAGAAACTTTGACATGGAGCAAACACATTGTGCACTTGCAATGATTTAGGTTTTTAATATTTTATGTAAACACCCACTGATGATGATGTTTTGCTGGAAAAGAACTTGTATATGATATGTGATGAGATGCAGACAGTGAGACACTAACACAACGTCTCATGAAATATATTGTAGGATGCAGATGTGCTTGTGTCATCCAGACGTCATTTTGAGAGTTATTTGGAGGTCATTGTCTAATTTAAAGGAATGGTTCACCCAAAATGAACATTATTCACCCCTGTTTCTTAACATCTTAACATCATGTCACTAGCTCACCAATGGATCCTCTGCAGTGAATGGGTGCCGTCAGAATGAGAGTCCAAACAGCTGATGATAACATCACAATAATCCAGAAGTAATTCACACCACTCCAGTCCATCATTTAGGATCTTATGAAGCCAAAATCTTCATGTTTGTAAGAAACAAATCCATCAAGACGTTTTTAACTTAAAACAAGTTCTCTATCCATTATATTGCTTTCTCTTGTGAGAAAGACATCTTGTCTGAATCAGTTAAGAAATCTGCACAAATCAGGCAGCATTGACAAGCCAAAACAGTTCTAAACAAATATGTGGGTGTACTTTGATGTGAGAGGGGATGGGGGATGGACTTTTTCATCTAGGAAGCATTATTATGGATTATGGACTCATATTTTGTCCAGAAGTGACAGTTTAAACACTTTAATGATGGATTTGTTTCTTACAAACACACAGCTTTTGGCTTCACAAGATGTTAATTGATGGACTGGATTGGTGTGGATTATTGTGATGTTTTTATCATTTTTTATCATCTGATTGGACTCTCATTCTGACGGCACCCATTCACTGCATTGGTGATCAAGTGATGTGATGCAATGCTGAATTCCTTCAAATGTGTTCTGATTAAGAAACAAACTCATCTACATCTTGGATGGTGAGGACATTTTTGGACAAATTTTTATTTTTATTTATTTATTTATTTATTTATTTATTTGGTGAGCTATTCTAGTCAATAATGAATTTTTTTTTTTTTTTCTATGAAGATGTCTTTATTTTTGCATCCTGTGTAACCCTTTTTGTAGTTGTTAAAGTCACATCAACTGATGGTGGAAGTCAGTATAATTGCACAAAAATTGTTAGAATAGTTAGTTTATTAGAATAGTTATTAGAATAGTTAGTTATTGCAAAAGGCTTATTTAAATTGAGCATTTTCAGTTCTCTGTACTGTGCCTGGAATTTTAGTGCTTCACTAGTTTTAGTTTCTGATTGACCTGTTGATTTAATTGTGTTCTCCAGATTCAGATCGAGATGATGGCGAGTACTGTCCACCGGTAAAGAGAGAGAGGACCTCATCTCTGACCCAGTTCCCCCCGTCACATTCAGGTGAGTCTGTGTCACTGCGGTGGATTGCCACTGTTTGCTTTGAACGGGGTGGATTCTGAGTATTACTTAGCTGATTTTTACTGAAGGTGAGACACTCCCATCTGATCCTCTCTTTCTTTTGTCCTTTCTTTGTCGCCTGCTACAGTTCCCAAGAATAATATCTTTATGCCCTCAAGTTTATGCCAGTCTCCAACTGGTAATTCAGACTCTGAGCCAGGTAAGAACCAGTCGCTTTTTCAATCCTTTTCTAGCAACTATAAAGATTTAAACCTTAACACTGTGTCCTAATCAGCCATTATGTGTCCATCGTGAAGTTATTTTTCTATCCTCATTGATACAAAGTTTTACCAACCAATCAGGACATATTATGTTTAATATGCAACTGTGGAGGAGGGTTTTGGACCAATGAGATTTCACAGTGGGCGGAGCTACTTGTCATAGTGCTGTTCTTGTTTTGGGTTCATGACTCTTTTGTTGGGTTTCATGTCTTTTTTGTTTGGATTGGAAAAAAAAGTTTTTACTCAAGTTTCAGTGTAATCGACTGCTCAAATAAGAAATACACATTTATAAATCTTTAAATCTGTCATAGGCCCATCTATATTTAAACATTATCTGAAGTCAGAGGACTTTTAGAGTAGTTTTCAGTTTTAAAAACAGTTTGCAGTGATATTGATCAAAATGTAAAAATAAATTTTTGCTTATTTTGCCTGTCACTAGATGCTTCATCACGCCAGTCTCGGTTAGGACATCTGTTACTCAGTAATTTACAGTGTTCTGTGGCCGCCCATAGTTTTTGTCATGTTTGACAGTCTCGGGCTTTGTTTACGCTGCACACATCCAATTTGGTTTTCAAATATGATCTTCAGAGTGACTGTCCGCACTTTTCATTTTTCACATGTGGATGTGGTTTGGTTCGGGTTAGTAAACATCAGATTTCTTTTTTTTTTTTTTTTTTTTTTTTTTTTTTTTTTGCTTATGCAGACAAAAAAAAAAACCTAAACAAATTTGAAATGGATGTGTCAAACAGTGAGATTTTCCTGCCTGGCTAAATAAAGCCATATTGTTTGTTTGGTCATCAAATCAGATTTCTCCATCCATTAAAGGGATAGTTCACCCAAAAATGAAAATTTGATGTTTATCTGCTTACCCCCAGGGCATCCAAGATGTAGGTGACTTTGTTTCTTCAGTAGAACACAAATGAAGATTTTTAACTCAAACCGTTGCAGTCTGTTAGTCCTATAATGCAAGTCAATGGGCACACAATCTTTGAGAGAAAAAAAAAAACATGCGCACACATCCAAATTAAACCTTGCGGCTCGTGACGATACATTGATGTCCTAAGACACGAAACGATCGGTTTGTGCGAGAAACTGGACAGTATTTATATCATTTTTTATGCCTATTGAGACTTAGAAATATTGAAGTATTTGGCGCTGTGCTGAACACCACTGCGAGTACAAAAATCTGAATGGCTATTTAAATAATTTCAATACGTTTTAGAAAATAGCGCAGCTGCCTTGTTTACGGGGTTTCTGGGGTAACTGCTGCATTCTGCTGTTCAGCGCCCTCTGCTGTCAGTGAGTGAATGTGCGCTTTCATTCAGAGCGTCTCTCGTGTTCCGCCATGCGCTTCTCATCCGTGCTTGTTTACATCAGAGTGCACACGCGTCTTCGATGCAGCTTACAGCGGTGTTGTGCATTTAACCTGTTAATGGGAAAAGTATTCTTAAAATGCATTCAAAATTCGGAATAATTTTTAATTATTTTCGGTATTTTGAAGTGCCCATGATAACAATACCGTGCATATTCATTATCGTGATATATTGCATTACCGAATACCGGCACATGTCTAATGGGTGGTTAGTCTCACTACTTTTAATGAAGATGATTGTGTGTTGAGCGTCTGCGACTTACTTTCAGTTTCATTCGCGGCAGTTTGCATGTCAGCTTGCTGAAGAGATACTCTACTCATCCGCGGCGATGCTTGTTGCATTAGCGCTGTCATATCTGACTATAACATGCCATATAGCCTATAAAACGCAATCACACATTTATAGTAAAATTTGCATATGTGGTTTCAACAACCAGATGCATTTACACTAGTCCAGTTTCGTCTGGAATGCGGCCCAGAACACCTCCTGAAGTGGTTTGAGTGATCGGATTTAAATGCGACTCAAGCGTTTCGGAGGGCATTTACACCTGGTCTTTTTACGATCGGATAGCTGTCCGATCAGAAAAAATGCATGAAGTGACCAGGTGTAAACAGGCCCATAAAAACAGATATAAATCCGATCTTAAATTAGGTGTACCGCACTATGCGCTGCATTTTATTCATTATCAGCCAATTCCAAGATCGAAGATCACAACAGGAGAGAGAGCGGCATCAGCAGTGGCAAGATAAGTTACTTTACTTTCAGTTTCATTCGCGGTGGTTTGCGCTTCGGCTTGCTGGCTATATCTGTGGCGATGCGTGTAGCATTAGCGCTGTCATATCTGACTATTACATGTCATATAGCCTAGGCTATAACACGCTCTCATACGTTTGTTTTTTTTACATTTTGTGAGGAGTAAAATGTACATATGTGGTTTCAACAACCAGATGCATTTACACTTGTATAGTTTCGTCTGGAATGCGTCCCAGACATAAGTGGTTTGAGCGATCTGATTTAAATCTGTATCGAAAGCGTTTCGAATGCAGAGGACTGGTCTTTTCATGATCGGTTAGCTGTCCGACCAGAGAAAATGCATGAAGTGAGCAGGTGTAAACAGGCCTAATGGATAGAGAGTTGGACTTGTAACCCGAAGGTCGTGGGTTCGAGTCTCGGGTCCGGCGGGGATTATCGGTGGGGGGAGTGAATGTCCAGCGCTCTCTCCACCTTCAGTTGCACGACTGAGGTGAGACCCTTGAGCAAGGCACCGAACCCCCAATTGCTCCCCGGGTGCCGCAGCATTGGCTGCCCACTGCTCCGGGTATGTGTTCACGGTGTGTTTGTGTTCACTGCTGCGTGTGTGTGCACTTGGATGGGTTAAATGCAAAGCACAAATTCCGAGTATGGGTCACCATACTTGGCCACACGTCACTTCACTTTCACTTCTCTTCACTTTCACGCAGTCATTTACATCACTCGTAAATCACATGAACCGATCAAATACGGCTGTGGCGGGACAAAAATTTGTTTTGGCGGCCGTCAAAAAATTTTCAATGCAGGAAAAACCCTGTAATAAAATTAAATATGGGTGGCACGGTATGCGTATCGAACCGTACGGTTCATAGGGCAAATTCCAAATAGAAGTGATCATCCCTATCCCCTTGGAGTGGGGACTTTGGAGTGAGCAGGGCACATGCGTGCCATTATTTAGTCGTTTGGAATGCACTTGGCAGAGGGAGAGACCAAAGTCTCTTTAAGACAAGTCACGTCACTCGGCGGCCATCTTTGAAACGCCTCTCGGGGATCCAAGTGCACCTCCTATCTCTTTGAATGGGGAAACATGAAATTCTCCAAAACTGTTCGCCAAGTTTAAGATTAAATTTCATATTTGAAATCACCAATGAAATCTCACAACTGTCTCATAAATGTTGTTTATTTTTCTCAAATAACGTTAAGAGCTTATTTTTCAGGCTAAGGTCAGCCAGTGCACATGCGCAGTGCTAGGTGCACGTCTCAGAACGCAGACTGTTTCTATAGCAACAGGGACTTCTAATGGCAGCTGCAGTGACGTGCTGATTTTACCGATTATCGATTGGCTCTTTTGCTCAGAAGGCAGGGCTTCGTTCAATTGAGCGGCCATATTGAGCATTGCATTTTTCCCCATTCAAAACTATACGAGTGACATGTCTTGGGTATTCTATAGTCTTTGGAGAGACCTAATTTCCTCATCTTCATCTGACATGTTCCCATGACAACCCAGCACGGTGTGCGTCAGCAGATGTCGCTGTTTTAATGTCATAAATGTCTTTTTATTATTGTTAGCATAACTGTTGCAAATGAACATTTTATATTTTAAAACATTTTTAAAGTTTTTTTTGCTATATAATAAATAAAAACTAATATGTATACAACATTTTAAAATAAAAAAAGTGTTTTTTTTTTTTGTTTTTTTTTTATGCCGGAGTCCATCAGCGAATCTGCTGACGCACACCGTGCTGCGTTGTCACGGGAACATCACAGCTGAAGATAATGAGGAAATTACGTCTCTTCCTTTGCCAAGTGCATTCCAAACGATTAAATAATGGCACACACGTGCCCTGCTGTCTCCAAAGTCCCCACTCCAAGGGGATAGGGAGGATCACTTCCATTTAGTTTTTTCACCCGTGAACCGTATGGTTCGATACGCGTACCATGCCACCCCTAATATAAGAGCAGGGTTAGCACCGCATTTGTGGTGTTAACCCCACATTGCGGTGCTAAGTTTGTTCAGTGTGAAACGGAGCGGTGTTTGCTTGTTGCTGCTGGACGCTTGGCAACAGACAGCCAATCAGACATTGAGCAGCGAGGCTCATGTCACGTCAGTAATAGGAAACGCGTGTCATGTAAACAGCAGCCGGTGAGAGAAAAGTAAGAAATTTCAAAAGACGGAAAGTGTGTGAACTAGAGTGATGTATAGTAGCGTTATTCTTACGCTACTATACAAGTAAACACTAGTCTCTCCACATTTAAAAGAATGTCATGCCTAAAAATACGTGGAAAAGGCTAGGCGCGCCGCTTTCTCTCTCCTTCTTTCCAAAGCGCTCTGTAGCCTGCGCTCTATGCTTACACTCCCGTGGCGTCTGCCGTTGCTAAGCAACCATGACCTGTGCTTTCCATGAAGATGCTGAAGTTTCAGCAAAGGATAAATAAATAAATTTCCAGCTCTAAATCGCTTGCAGTAGCTCTGCTACCAAATTTATTTAAAAATGGCTATCCCTATACAGCTTTGATCAGCTGTTCCTCCATCTTCACTGAGCTAAAGACATACGCAGCAACTTTTTTTTTTTTTTTTTTTATAACTGGGAAGACAGGGAAAAGCCATGTAAACAGGTTGCCTGCTGTTCGTCCAATCAGTGACAGTGACACTGCAAATAAGAAGGTTAACCCGGGGTTTAGGAATGTACAGTGTGAAACGTCTGTTAATGAATACCCAGGATTAACAGTTAACCCCAGGAATAGTATGAGCAGTGTGAAATGCGATTACAGATAACCCAGAATTCCGTTTATCCGGGGTTTAGGATGACCCAGGGTTAACAATTTCAAGTGTGAAAAGCCATATATAAACTTAATTATAATTATAAGTACATTCTAGTTTGAGTTTGCATAGTTTGAGTTGTTTTAATAAGTCAAATTGTATAAAACTCATTTAAAGCACATTTGCTAAGTGTTATCAGATCTTTCATCCTCTAGATAAAGTGTTACACAGAGTAATGTAAATGGCAGATGCTGTGCATGCATCTGAAGGTAGCTTTCTATTTTGGTCTCTCTTAGAGCACAAACCCAGCCAAGCACACTAAACCCAAATGTGTATCAGCTACTGTCAGGAATGTGCTAAAACAAGTCCAGAGGCCTGTAAGGGGACTAAGGTCTAACAGGAAGTGGTCAGAGCTGTTTTAAGGCCATAGATATGAAGCACAGTGTGAGGGCCAGTGTTGGGCAGTAACTAGTTACAGTAATAATATTACTTTTTGCAGTAACTAGTAGTGTAACTAATTACTAAAAAGATTTCAGTAATAATATTAGTTACTATCCATAAAAAAGCTAGTTACTTAGTTACTTTCAATGCCTCCTACTGATTTGAAGTCCAACAATCCAGTAATTCCTAGATTTATTTCCTAGATTTGAGATTTACACAAAACTTTTACTTAAACGTTACTATTAATCACCACTGAGTGTTTATAATAACTTCTGACTGCGATCCAATGTCGACTTTGGTCAAATGATGAGGCAGAAATATATTGTATGTAACATTTTAGAGTTTTATGGAAAAGATATGTTGGGCAAGTAATGTAACTAGTAGTGTAACTAATTACTGTTGCCAGAAAGTAATAAGTAAAGTAATAATAATACTTTTGAAAGGAGTAACTAGTAATGAGTAATATATTAAATTTTTTGAGTAACTAGCCCAACACTGGTGAGGGCCCTAAAGAGATGGACACGCTGTGTTTGAATTACTAGTGTATACTGTGTGGTGTATATAATGCATACTGCCTACTGTTTTGTAAAAATACGAAGCTGTATGCATCTAAAAAATGTTTTAACAGTACTGTACGGTTTATTTCCTATTTCTGGCAGAAAAGCATCAGACGTTCCTTTTGACTTGCGTTGTGTTGCAGAAAACGCCTTAATTGCAGTGTCTTATTCTTGACTGATGTTTTTGAGGCAGCATTGCATCATGCATTACAGATGAACTTTGAGTGTTTGTTTATCTGAGAGCTCTTATCTGGTCTTGCATAAGGGATGTTTGGTTTACCATCTTAATGTTTATGCTTCTGTTTGTCCGTCTCAGAAGAGAAGCCTGTCGGGTTCAGGTTGAAACCTCCCACACTCATTCATGGCCAGGCCCCAAGCTCAGGTAAGATCAACTCATTCCTGCATCTTCACACACATGCAACACATGAATGTGCTCTTTAGAGCAGGACAGATTAGGGAAATTAGTCACAATGGGTCTGACTGTAAAGCTTCCTCTTTCAGTACTTTTTTAAAATTTCATCTTGTGCGTTTGAAAGCTC